>SJYX01007695.1:55833-103008 GCA_006410675.1 Oreotragus oreotragus | reverse complement strand
AGGACAGGGAGGCCTGGCATGCTGCGATTCACGGAGTCGCAAAGAGTCAGACATGACTGAGCAACTGAACTGAACTGATCCACCCTTTCTATCCTCATGCACAAACATACCCACAGAGGACAGACAATGACAGAAGAATTGATCAAGACACAGAACAAAGGTCTGAGAGGGACAGAACAGAGACACTGATTCTGCCACCGTGACCACAGGATGGTTAGCAAACCCTCTCTGTGAGTGAAGTGTCATGTTCTAAATCTGAAACACCTTGATACATTAATTTCTAATAACAGTATGTTTTACTATTTCAAAAATTTTGTCTATCACTGACATGTTGTTTGGAGAATACTGCTCACTACAAGTTCCACTTTAAGAACCTTACCTAAACAAATGCAAAGCTCCTCCTGCCCTAATCCCTGGCTCAGGGTTGATGTCCCCATCCTATCTGGAGGGAGGAGGGTGCTGGCTAGATGACTGACAACGTAGTGGAGGGGGTACCTCCACAGCTCACCTGACTTAGGCCTAGTGAGATTCAGGTGAGCTCATGAGTCCTGGATACAAGGGTCTGAAGTTGTGTCAAGCTGGGGTCAGGAGACCACCCAGCATGGCCGACCTCACTTCAAGATCCGGGTCTGCTCCTAACTTACTCTGGGAGGAAAGCAAACCCTTGCCCTGTTGTGTTTTATCTTTCTGGTCTGTCAAGTGAGCAGAACAACACAAGCCCTACTACTTTACTAGCGTTGAATCAAAGCAGACAGTGAACATGGAAATACTTTAAAGGGAAAAGTGCTGTCTGAATGGAAGGGCCTCCCTAGACTGCTCCAGTGGACTCTGTTTCACAATTTAGGGAATGAGGAAATAATTACATAATTTTCAAACATGTTTGTCATGGATTAAAAAAAAAATCCACTCACTTAGTGGCTGAGTCACTATTTTAACCACGACTGTATGTACTTTAGATTATTTTTAAAGGGCTGAGGAATCTGTGTCCCACAGGTGAAAAGACTTCCAAGCCCCGTAACCCAGCCGGCAGCCAGACCTGGAAATGACGCCATTCCGGCACTGCTGGCAGGGGACTACAAAGAGACGGAGAAAGAGATTTAAGTCAAAGGGAAAAAATAGTTATTGCCACCCTGGAACATAGTCTCTAGACACTCAGAGAAGCAGTGTCTGTTATATTTAACAAGGAACCAATATAATTAAAGAAAACCCCACATTTATGTCTGTCCCTTTTGGCGTGAGCATATTTGTTCTCTAAGTTCATGCTCATGAACAGTAAGCATCTTTTGAGTAACTAAATGCTTGAAATTTTGCGGCGCAGCGATTTGTGAAATGTTTCTCCTACACCAGCGTCCTGAACTTGATCTCATGCACATGAAATAACTCAAGCAGCGACCCAATCACAGCTGACGTCACAGCCGCCCACCGCGGGGGCTCTGCACCCCAACACCCACCCCGTTTCTCCCCGACTCAGATTTCAGGTTTAACAGCCCAAGGGAACAGGCGAGACTCCAAGCATTGGTCTTTTGCGACCCTATACTTTACTACGAACTCTCTGGGTCAGGAAATATTTGTCTTCTGCATTACAATTCAGTCTTTTATGTATGGAAATGGAAGGCCTTATTTGCTATTAAAATAATTTCAGGCATCAGGTGTGGGGGTTGCGGGGATGGGAGGCTCATCCAATTGCCTTGATTCTCACCCGGCCAGTGAAGAAGGCCAGTCCCAAGGGAACTAAGTTTACTCACTCGGGGTGCTGTGGGCTCACTTGAGTCACGGGGTAAAAGGGGAGAGGAGGGGCTTTCTTTGTCCTCCAGGGCTGCCTTCTTACCTACTCTCAGTCCAGGAGCTGCTGCGGCCTCGTCCAGGCCGTCTTGTGACCACACCGCCTGCTCTGGGGCCCCGTGAGGTCCCCCAGACTCCCTCCTCCAGGATCTCCTTCCACCCTGACACCGCCCACGGGTCCTCCCAGAGCGCCTGCTCACTGCTCTCCCCCGCCTCAGGCCCACCTGGCCTGTTTTAGGGGCTCTCCTGCCCACGCTTTCCCCGGGAGGTCCCAGGTGACTCCCATCAGGGTCGTTAGCCACAGGTGCCGGGGCTCCAGGGAAGAGGGCGCAGCAGGGTCTGAGAGGGAAGGGAGCAAAGAGAAATGGGGCCTGGCTGGGGGACAACTGGGAGCCCAGGACATAAACAGGCATCAGGTTCAGGTGGGCAGACCTGCCCAGCCTAAGGCAGGGAGGTCAACACCAAGTGGGAAAAACGGATGGCAATAATTACAGGTCTTGGAATACCTAACAAAGGAGCCTGGCAGGCTACAGTCCACGGGGTCACAAAGAGTCAGACATGACTGAGCTACTAAATAAACCAGCTGAGCTACTAAATAAATCACATACAGCCGATTCACTTTGCTGTACAGCAGACACTAGCACAGCACTGTAAAACAACTACCCTTCAGTAAAAATTAATTCAAACATAAAGTATGGTGGCAGTGATCATTTTACTCAAATCCACACTCTCTACCATGAGGCAGTTATCAGTGGCCTTAAAACTTCCTAGATACATTAAAAAGCCATAAATTCAGATCCAAAATGGACCTCCTTGAGGTGACCAAAATCATATAGTCATAAACTGAAAAAAAAAATAGATTAAATAAAGTTCTGTTGTACAAAAAGGGCAATATAGAGTAATGGTAATAATGTGACAATCAAAATGTCCATTGAGGCTTTTTTAATCAAATTTGAGCAGGTTCTTAAATTTCTATGAAACAATAAATGGCTGAAAATATCCAAGAAAGCAATAAAAACTATGATAAATATTACTTAATGTAATCCTTCAGTTTAGTTCAGTCAGTTCAGTCAGTCGTGTCCGACTCTTTGCGACCCCATGAATCGCAGCACGCCAGGCCAGGGACAGGTAGTGGTTGAGAGTCTCAAGTGAGTCTGAGCGCAGGTAGCTCAGTCACTACGGTAGGTCGATCGAGTAGGAGCCAGCAGGGGAAGAAGAGGACGGGGGTTAGGGAGGGTCGTAGTTTATAAAAGGTTACTCAGTTGAGAAGCGTACTGCACCGGTTTCATGACCTCAAAGTCGAAATCGTGTACATTAGGAATTATATTAATTGACACTGTTGGACCTCACAACCCCACCCCTCACCCCGAAGTCCTACCTCCCCTGTGCACATATGGACACCGGCTAAGTATGACTACATGCCGTTTTTGATAGTGTTATAACATTTCATTAATAGAAGGTTAATTTTATTTGTTTAATGAAAAAATTTTTCTTTTTTCATTAATTTCTGACTCCTAAACGAAATCTTTGTTGTTCGTTATTTTTGATATTATAATAAAGTACAATATGAATTATATTTCATTAGTTCTAACTCCTAAACCAAATCTTTTGTTTACATGATTACCTTGTCTTCGATCTTAGAGTTTCACTAGGACCTACATAATTATGGATATCTGTCTATATCTATATATGTATATATTATACATGATCCATGTTCTGTCTCTCTCGTAACGTCTAGTTACTCTTTTTACCCTCTGACTCACTTAATACGACTCTATTAATATGTGTGTATACTTTTTTATTTTAATTTAAAGATAGAGTACGACAAGGAAAATTTACAACTTTAATCTCTTGATAGATATTTTTAATTTTAAGATCCTGAAAATCTTCTTTTAAATTCTCTCATATACTGGAGTCTTATGCCTTTTTACAGTTGTTTTAGGGTTTTCTGTGTAGAGTATTTCTTTCTTGTATAGTTCAAAATGACGTGATTTATATTCTGTTAACCAAAAGTCACTCTAAATGCGTGAAAAAAAGTCATGGGTTATGATAAACTACAATTATCTGATTTAAATAGGGATTATGAAGAATCCCTACAACTGAGAGATAAAAGGACAGTCAACCAGAAAAATGACAAAATATGCAAATTAACAATTCCTTTAGATAGGCAGAAATTAATAAATTATATAAAAAGTTGGCAGGGATATGGCATTTTCATACACTGCCAGTGGGAATGTAACTGGGTACAGCTTCTGGAAGCAATTTGGTAATATCCAGATGGGCTAAAGACATGCATTTCCATGACTGGGGAATTCACTAATTCTATATATTCTTAGAGGCTCTCTTCCATGGCCACATGTGTAAGAATGTTTATAGTAACGTTATTTTAAATTTTTAAAAAGTATTTTTAAAAACCTACTGTGATTATAATAAAAAATTATCATTTTTTTCATTTCACACATGACAATATTGAGACAACAAAAAGTTATAAAACTTGTAAGAAGATGCACTAGAATTGTTTAAAAATACATTCATATGCAGTAAAAATTTAAAGAAATGTAAAAAAAAATAATAAACACCAGATACAAAATAGTGGTTACTTACCAGGAATAAAGAAAGGGAGATAAAGAGACACACACAGGGTTCAATTCTATTTGCAATATTTCATTTATTTTCAACTAGGTGGTTGGTGCATGGGTACACTGTGGGATTTTTAGCATTTTTCTGAATAATTTTAATGTCAGAATAATTTTTATTATTTTTTAAATAAAGCACTCGAGATTGAGAAAAATAGAAGACACAGAGAGAATGAGAGAATCGTCTTGTAAAAGCTCTGTGAACTTGAGCATGTCCATGAATGCAGAAACTTTATTTTCTTTTTAAATTCTAAAAGGAAAATAATACAATTGTGCTTTCATATGAGATAATTTATTTCCACACACTTCAGTTCAGGTCAGTCGCTCAGTCGTGTCCGACCCTTTGAGACCCCATGAATCGCAGCACGCCAGGCCTCCCTGTCCACCAACTCCCGGAATTCATTCAAACTCATGTCCATCGAGTCGGTGATGCCATCCAGCCATCTCATTCTCGGTGGTCCCCTTCTCCTCCTGCCCCCAGTCCCTCCCAGCATCAGAGTCTTTTCCAATGAGTCAACTCTTCACATGAGGTGGCCAAAGTACTGGAGTTTCAGCTTTAGCATCATTCCTTCCAAAGAAATCCCAGGGCTAATCTCCTTCAGAATGGACTAGTTGGATCTCCTTGCAGTCCAAGGGACTCTCAAGAGTCTTCTCCAACACCACAGTTCAAAAGAACCAATTCCTCGATGTTCAGCTTTCTTCAAAGTCCAACTCTCACATCCATACATGACTACTAGAAAAAAAAATATAGCCTTGACTAGACAGACCTTTGTTGGAAAAGTAATGTTTCTGCTTTTGAATATGCTATCTAGGTTGGTCATAACTTTCCTTCGAAGAAGTAACTGTCTTTTAATTTCATGGCTGCAATCACCCATCCGCAGTGACTTTGGAGCCCAAAAAAATAAAGTCTGACACTGTTTCCACTGTTTCCCATCTATTTCCCATGAAGTGATGGGACCGGATGCCATGATCTTCGTTTTCTGAATGTTGAGCTTTAAGCCAACTTTTTCACTCTCCTCTTTCACTTTCATCAAGAGGCTTTTTAGTTCCTCTTCACTTTCTGCCATAAAGCTGGTGACATCTGCATATCTGAGGTTATTGAGATTTCTCCAGGCAATCTTGATTCCAGCTTGTACTTCTTCCAGCACAGCATTTCTCATGATGTACTCTACATATAAGTTAAATAAGCAGGGTGAACAGTATACAGCCTTGATGTACTCTTTTCCTATATGGAACCAATCGGTTGTTCCATGTCCAGTTCTAACTGTTGCCTCCTGACTGGCATATAGGTTTCTCAAGAGGCAGGTCAGGTGGTCTGGTATTCCCATCTCTTTCAGAATTTTCTACAGTTTATTGTGATCCACAAGGTCAAAGGCTTTGGCATAGTCAATAAAGCAGAAATAGATTCTGTTTTTCTGGAACTCTTGGTTTTTCGATGATCCAGCAGATGTTGGCAATTTGATCTTTGGTTCCTCTGCCTTTTCTAAAACCAGCTTGAACATCAGGAAGTTCACGGTTCACGTATTGCTGAATCCTGGCTTGGAGAATTTTGAGCATTACTTTACAACGTGTGAGATGAGTGCAATTGTGCGGTAGTTTGAGCATTCTTTGGCATTGGCTTTCTTTGAGATTGGAATGAAAACTGACCTTCTCCAGTCCTGTGGCCACTGCTGAGTTTTCCAAATTTGCTGGCATATTGAGTGCATCACTTTCACAGCATCATCTTTCAGGATTTGAAATAGCTCCACTGGAATTCCATCACCTTCACTAGCTTTGTTCATAGTGATGCTTTCTACATCCCACTTGACTTCACATTCCAGAATGTCTGTCTCTAGGTGAGTGATCATACCATCATGATTATCTTGGTTGCGAAGATTTTTTTGTATAGTTCTTCTGTGTATTCTTGCCACCTCTTACTATCTTCTGCTTCTGTTAGGTCCATACCATTTCTGTCCTTTATCGAGCCTATCTTTGCATGAAATGTTCCCTTGGTATCTCTAATTTTCTTGAAGAGATCTCTACTCTTTCCCATTCTGTTGTTTTCCTCTATTTCTTTGCATTGATCACTGAGGAAGGCTTTCTTATCTCTTCTTGCTGTTCTTTGGAACTCTGCATTCAGATGCTTATATCTTTCCTTTTCTCCCTGGCTTTTCACTTTTCTTCTTTTCACAGCTATTTGTAAGGCCTCCCCAGACAGCCATTTTGCTTTTTTTGCATTTCTTTTTCATGGGGATGGTCTTTATCCCTGTCTCCTGTACAATGTCATGAACCTCAGTCCAGAGTTCATCAGGCACTCTATCTATCAGATCTAGTCCCTTTAATCTATTTCTCACTTTCAACTGTATAATCATAAAGGTCATACCTGAATGGTCTAGTGGTTTTCCCTCTTTTCTTTAAGTCTGAATTTGGCAATAAGGAGCTCATGATCTGAACCACAGTCAGCTCCCTGTCTTGTTTTTGTTGACTGTATAGAGCTTTTCCATCTTTGGCTGCAAAGAATCTAATCAATCTGATTTTGGTGTTGACCATCTGGTAATGTCCATGTGTAGAGTCTTCTCTTGTGTTGTTGGAAGAGGGTATTTGCTATGACTAGTGCATTCTCTTGGCAAAACCCTGTTAGCCTTTGCCCTGCTTTATTCTGTACTCCAAGGCCAAATTTGCCTGTTACTCCAGGTGTTTCTTGACTTCCTACTTTTGCATTCCAGTTCCCTATAATGAAAAGGACATCTTTTGGGGGGTGTTAGTTCTAATAGAACCATTCAACTTCAGCTTCTTCAGCGTTACTGGTTGGGGCATAGATTTGGATTACTGTGATATTGAATGATTTGCCTTGGAGATGAACAGAGATCATTCTGTCGTTTTTGAGATTGCATCCAAGTACTGCATTTTGGAATCTTTTGTTGACCATGATGGCTACTCCATTTCTTCTGAGGGATTCCTGCCCACAGTAGTAAATATAATGGCCATCTGAGTTAAATTCACCCATTCCAGTCCATTTTAGTTCGCTGATTCTAGAATGTCGACGTTCACTCTTGCCATCTCCTGTTGGACCACTTTCAATTTGCCTTGATTCATGGACCTGACATTCCAGGTTCCTATGCAATATTGCTCTTCACAGCATCAGACATTGCTTCTGTCAACAGTCACATCCACAACTGGGTATTGTTTTTGCTTTGGCTCCATCCCTTCATTCTTTCTGGAGTTATTTCTCCACTGATCTCCAGTAGCATATTGGGCACCTACTGACCTGGGGAGTTCCTCTTTCAGTATCCCATCATTTTGCCTTTTCATACTGTTCATGGGGTTCTCAAAGCAAGAATACTGAAGTTTTCCACATACTTGGCAAACTATAAAATGTCCTATACACACCACCAGGTATGGCTTTTGCTTGGAAGAAATAGTATTCGCGTTGTGTCAGGAAATAGAGTGGCTTTGTGTCTTAAAATGTAGGATTTCCACTCTCAAAGCCTCAATATGAAGGTGATGAAGGTGAACTGTGCCCTGTCACCTGGTACACGCCCCTCAGGGAAAGGGTGAGTACAGGTATTTATATGTGGCTGCAGAAGGGAATGGAACTCATTCCAGTATTCTTGCCTGGAGAATTCCATGGACAGAGGAGCCTGGTGAGTCCATGGGGTCCCAAGGAGTTGGACACAACTGAGGGACTAACATAACATGTATGCATGAGACTGTACAAGTGCATGTGTATGCCTCTGTGTATGTGAGTATATGGGTAAGTGTGTTAGGAGAGCGTGAGTCTAGGTGTGTATGTGTTTGTGAAGGAGTCATCAAATAACCACAATTGACAGACCCCAGGCCTGTGATGGCATGCAACACCACCGCAGAGCAAAGAACTGTGGAAATGTTTCACTTTCTCAGATATGCACCCTGAGCAACTCTCAGACTATGAACTTCAGTCACAGAGGACAGAAACTGCCTTCCTTCCAGAACAACAGGAGTATTAATCTGCTAAAGCTATCTACTGGCTTCCAGCAAGAGACACGGACTGCCTCTGGCCAAGGGATCTCTTATTGTCAACACAACACCAGTGCAATGGCAACCACAGAGGCAGAGAATACTGCTCTCCAAAAGAACTCGTAAGATTTTCTTCTTTTTTATTCCACGAAACAAGAGCCATCAGGATTAAATGAACACCCTCAGGTTTTCTGTTTTTAAAATATGAGGGCAGTAGGGGTAAACAAAGATGCAGAGCAGGAAAGACAGATGCCTGCTCAAGAGTAGAATGGGCACTCAGCACCATTTAATTTAATCATGTAAAAGTCTGTGGCTTTTAAAAAATACTCCGAGAAAGGAAAAAAAATATTAAGACATATACATAAAAGGGTTTCCTCGTCATTTTAAAATATTTATTTTGCTTTTACACTCCCCAAAAGGAGACCAGAATATTTCCCTATGGACAGCATATTCCCAGTTGTGCAGACACATGCTTCAAGAATTGATAGGATGAGTAATCAGTCTGGGAATCATGACACAGATACACAGGAGCAAGTTCTACAAAAGCAGTGAAATTTTCAACTTGAAAATTCTTCAGCCAGAAGAGAAGGCTCTCAAGGCTCTGGATGCCCTATAATATTTTCTTTGAAATTTGGAAAACTGAATTTTAATGAAAATACTCTATAATGGCACAAACACTTTTACGTTACACTGGGCCTCCAGTTCCCAGGTAATTATATTAAGAAGGATCTGGTAAAAGTTTATACACATTGCCCCTAAATGTGGGAGAAAGAATACTGGACTCTAAGACATAATACTTTGGTGTCACTGTGTTCATTTTTAAACATTTTTATGATTTATTGAAGATTGCTTAGCCTGAGTCTTGACTTTCTCATCTGTAATATCAGTAGATCTCAGCATATCTCAGATGCTTCACAGAGGATGCCATGGGCACTAAATGTGATAATATATGTCCCAAAACTGTTATGCAAAAAACACTAAACAAAGGTAGATGGTTTAGTAATTTGAACTGATTCACCTGACCGGTGTTTTCCAAATTCTGTTCTTTGGTTCTCTCGTTCCCCAAAGGAGAGTGAATAGTGCGGAGAGAATGAGGAAGGCAAATGGTATGAGCTCCGAGTCCCACAGCCCTTGATCTACATAAACTCCACTTATCTTGTCTACATATGGGAATGATGAATGCAATTTTGTTTAGTAAAAAAATGTAAGATTTTCAGCTTTAAAAATATTTGTAAAGAAAAACTATAATCAACAGGGGAAATAACCACAGATCAAAGGGGGAAATCTCTATTAATATATCAACATGGCAAAGACAGGCTATAAAAATATTCACAAGCTGTGAATCAGAAAACTGGCATTTTGCTGTCTTCATGTGCTTAAGTCAAGTCAGTGACCTTAAGCAAGTCATTTAGCCTGCACAAACTTCAGTTTCCTTACATATAGCACGAAGGTAGTGCTCTCAAGTCACAGAATTATAAAACTTAGTCCTGGAAACATTTGATTTAAGAACTTTCAATATACCTATAAATATCTCTTTGGATAATAATTAACTGCTAATGAAAAGGGCTAGGAGAAAGGGGAGAATTTAAAAAAAAAAAAGGAAAGTGTGTATGTGTACATGTGTGTGTGTTTGTGTGTATGTGTGTGTGTGCACTGGAAGGAAGATAGCAAGAGACTGAGATTTAAATCTCTCACTATACAGGGCTAGATTCAAATAGTATAAAGACTTTTAAAATAATTTTGGCAGTGATACAAACTTTGGGGAAACATGAAAAGTTTCTTAGTTCAGTTTCATAAACACTAAAGGGCTTCTATGATGCAGGCTCTGTGATAGGTTCCAGAAATAGAAATAACACACAAATAACTAAGTCTTACATTACATTAACCAGGAGGTAGGAAGAATCCTAGTCAATGCATCAAAATGCAAATTATGCTTTTCACATGGCAAAGCACCCTCATGAGACACAATTGTTGCAGTTCTGGACTGGGAGTCAAAAGATCCTAGTTTTATATCCAATTCTGTTACTCAGTGCAGATTGTTTGCACTATTTTATATCATAGAGTGGAGTTTGTATTTTACACTACTTGCAATGGACACTTGTTGGACGTTTCAACCAAAGGAGTGATGTGATGTGATTTGATTTTTGCATTTAAAATAGAGGAGAATTTTAATATCAAACTAACTCCCATACCAGGAAGAAATATAAACTCTGTTAGAAAAAATAATAAAGAACTGCATGAAGGCATTGAATAATTACCAAAATACTGGTAACTGGGGTGACAAGATTCCAGATCATAGCAAGAAAAATTACATGAAGAATGAAATTCTATAGGCTATTTCCCCAAAAGCATCTGCTAACCCCTACATTGCACCAATGCAAGTGAGACACCAAGGAACCAAACAGAAAGTGATTGCTAAGAGACTGAAATACTAAGCAGATATTTCAGTACTGAGTAGATAAAAATTAAAACTCAGGAGCCTTCAAGGAAAGGGAACACTACTGTTGTGAACTGATAATTTGTGTCCTCAAAATTCATAAGTTAAATTCCTACCCACGAATGTGATGGTATTAGGAAGTAGGGTCTTTGAAAGGTAATTAGGATTAGGTGAGGTTATGAGTGGAGTGATCATGAAAAGAATTACTGACCTCACAAGAGTCAAGAAACAGCTTTCTTCTGTTTTCTGCTCTCCAGTATTTTTGGACATTGCAAAAAAGACAGCCATCTGAGAACCCGGAAATGCACCCCCTCACACACCAGATCTGCCAGCAGCGAGTTTTGGATTTCCACCCTCCAGAACTGTGAGAAATAAATGTTTGTTTGTTTGTTTAATCACCCAGTTCATGGTTATAGCAGCCTGACAGGCCAAAACAACTGCTAGAGGCCTCAAGATTTCTACTGAAATCCCTGAAGAAATCTACTCTAGGAGTAGGACATAAATTTGGAAATAAACCAGTCTCTGTTGCGGCAAAGCAACTTGAACCTATTCCATCTGTACTCTGGAAAAGAAATGAATTCTTAATAGACAAAGATAAAATCATTTTAAAACTATACACTTTTTTACACATAATAATGATTCAATANGAGGCCTCAAGATTTCTACTGAAATCCCTGAAGAAATCTACTCTAGGAGTAGGACATAAATTTGGAAATAAACCAGTCTCTGTTGCGGCAAAGCAACTTGAACCTATTCCATCTGTACTCTGGAAAAGAAATGAATTCTTAATAGACAAAGATAAAATCATTTTAAAACTATACACTTTTTTACACATAATAATGATTCAATAATAATAATAATTAAAAATAATACTACCAAGCATGTCAGGAGATAGAACCAAATAACTAAAAAATGAAGAGAACAAAAGGACAATGAAACCAAGTAAACACAGGTTATCCAGATATTAGAATTATGAAAGATAGATTTTTAAGAAGCATATTATATATGTACTGGAGAAAATTCACAAGATGCAGAATTTTACCATAAAACAGAAATATACATAAAACAAATCAAATGAAATTCTAGGATTAAAAATTACCAAAAAAACTGAAACAGATTTAAGAACCAATACTCATCTTGGAATACTAATAACATCCTATTTTATCTGGATGCTAATTATTTGGGTGTAATGCTTAATATCCATGCATTTTACTATATGTGAATTTTTACACATATAGTAAATACATAATACAAAGTGTATTGAGGTATACATTATACCTCAATAAATGTATTTTTAAATTAATTGCTCCCACTGTATGGAAAAGGGGCTGGTGGGAAGATGTTGATGAAGGGTAGGCAAAAATGAAAGACCAGTTTAAAAGCCATGTGGTTGAAAAGATATAGTTAGCATTACCAACTCAATGGACCTGAATTTGAGGAAACTCTGGGAGACAGTGGAAGACAGAGGAGCCTGGTGTGCTACAGGCCACGGGGCTGCAAACAGTCATACATGACTTAGTAAATGAACAACAACAGTCCCCAAAGAGATAATGAGGTAGATCATGAGGCAGTGATAGAGGAAGTGACACATTTCAAGTAATGGTAATCGGATTGTCAATAAATCTTTAAATTTTGAGGGTTTTTTTAAACATGTTAATTTTGAGATATGTATGAAACAGCTGATATATAGGTAACTGGATGCTCAAAGTGAAGAACTGAGCTAAAGATAAACTCTCAGTATAAAAACTGCATTTAAAGAAAACCGTAAGAATGGATGAAATCACACAGGGAGGGAATGTAAATGAAGAAAAGGAGACTCACGAGTGAGCCCCGAAATGCACCAACATTTGTATGGCCATAGATTTACAGTGATGCCACCAATCAGGTCTGGTTTCTTTTCATGCAAAGTTCAGTAGCACAGGTGTAGAATACAGTGTAGGAGCAGGGGGGGTGTTAATTTAACCAGTTTAGATTTTTCCACAGGAAGCCTATACAAGGAAAGGGACATTCTATCCTTTTTTAGATGTTACAGCCTGTTAGCACTGAAATACCCCAGAAAATTCTGGCACCCAAATCACAGAGAAGCTAGGTTTGGAAATTTGAGTTTGTGGTCATTTATCATGGTTCTACTCAGACAAAACTGCTCTTTTCCAAGTAAAATCTTCAGCCAGTTCATCAAGTGCTATCAAATTCTTTGGACATCTTTGGTCAAAGAAAAAGAGACTGCTGAGCTTTGATAAGTCCTCTCAGAGTGATTCAGGTCAATAAAACACTAAAGGCAGTCACAAACTGCAAAGTTACAGAAATGACAACTCATTTTCTAGCTCTAAGTTAAAGAGGCAATTGCAAACAGACCTAAATCTTCAGCTATTTCAAACTTTGCTGATCTTCTCTGGCAGTGTATTGTAAAATTAAAATGACCTTTAAGGGGTTTACTGATGTTTGATGAAAAAGATGGAAATCTCTTGTAGGAAGTTCATTATTTGCAAATGATCAAAAAGTAAACATTAAATTGCTTGGTTAAAAATGTTTCCTGGTAAGACAGTTTCAAAATGTGCCTATGGAAAGGTTAAACTGTGTGTGTGTGTGTGCGTGTGTGTGTGTGTGTATTATCACTGGCCTTATGATTTTTCAATAAAATTGGAAAAGTGCAATTCTTTGTGACATATATATCTATCTTATGCTGGTATGCACTATTTTCTTTATAATCTTGAACAAAACCCATGCAAAAATGAGAATGTGCACATTAATGAACATTTGAGGATCTGATGATTGTTACAGTTCCAGGAAGATAAAGGGAAGGAAGTTGCAGAGGCAATCACCAGACCCAGCTATCTCAGAAGAACTATCCCAGGCTACTCTGCTTGACTAAGGTCACTGAATCTGCCATGGCTTGTTATTGATCTTTGTACTAGTAAAAGTGTATATCAATAACATCAGATATGCAGAGGACACCATGATTAAGGCAGAAAGCAAAGAAGAACTAAAGAGCCTCTTGATGAAAGTGAAAGAGGAGAAGGAAAATGCTGGTTTAAAACTCAACATCATGGCATCCATTCTCATCACTTCCTGGCAAATAGATGGGGAAACAATGGAAACAGTGACAGATTTTATTTTCTTGGGCCCTAAAATCACTGCAGGTGAGGACTGAAACCATGAAATTAAAAGATGCTTGCTCCTTGGAAGAGAAGCTATGACCAAACTAGACAGCATATTGAAAAGCAGAGACATTACTTTGTCAACAAAGGTCCATCTAGTCAANGCAGGTGAGGACTGAAACCATGAAATTAAAAGATGCTTGCTCCTTGGAAGAGAAGCTATGACCAAACTAGACAGCATATTGAAAAGCAGAGACATTACTTTGTCAACAAAGGTCCATCTAGTCAAAGCTATAGTTTTTCCAGTAGTCATGTATGGATGTGGGAGTTGGACTATAAAGAAAACTAAGTGCATCCATCCTAGAATTTGCTATGAAGAAGAGTAAGTTACTGGAATTTCAGGGTCTCTGAGATTTTCTTCCTTAAAATCAGTACATTACTCTGGGCTCTGGATTCCTTTACAAGTTAAAGGAATTTAGAAAATAATGTTTGAAAATTCATAAAACTAGATACAATTCAGAAAAAAATGACTGAAAGTCATAAAACTATACACAATCCCATGCACAGTAATCTATCAGAATCTCAGAATCTTCTTACAAAGATCTGTCCCAAGTTCCCCATGAAAACAACCATTTTCTTACACATTTGATAAGAATCTCCTATCATAGGAAAACCTCTTAGATATATGGTTAAAGTGGGTAAAAAAGCAAACTAACAAATAGTACATGTGGCAAACAGGTCATTTTAAAAGAGAAATGGTCACCATAACAATCAGAATGAATTCTTTTAGGGAATGTGACTACCTTTGTAAACTACATTTTAAGGGTCCTCCATAAATATGTGTAGGATACATGCAGTGCTAGAAGAGGGCTATACTGTGAAACATGAAAGGGTCTAATTGTCTCTATTTAGGACATTTGAAGAAGGGAAACACTATGTTAACTAAAGTTTTTTTTAAATCTGACTTAATTTTCCAGGTGATACATCAATTTATTTTTAAGGTAGTATGGAAATCTTCCTTGTTATTTTGTTTATCCTTTTGCTAACTGAAATCAAATGATATTGACTTGACCTCTGTCTTAACAGATTTTATGTGAAAATTCAATAAAATGTATTGGTCTCTGCCCCTGGCTTCTGGCACAAAGCTCCTAAAACTCTCATAATTTCCTCAGTGATGTGAGTGTCTTGTGTTCTAATGAGCTGACTTTTGGTGGACTCCTGGATGGTCACCAGAAAGACCAAGCCATGATTAGAAACTTGGATTTTTCATCCCTTGGAAGGGAAAGAGTCTGGCGATTGAGTTAATGATCAATCTTGCCTAAGTGATGAAGCCTCCATAAAAATCCCAATTATATAGGGTTCAGAAGGCCTCCAGGTCGATGACCACAGTTACATGCCAGGAGGGTGGTGGATCCCAACTCCACCAAGACAGGAAGACAGAAACTCCTACACTCAGGACACTTCTGGACTTTCCCTATATGCCTCTTTATTTGTCTCTTCATTCATGTCCTTTATAACAAGTCAGGAAACAGGTTTCACTGAGTTCTGTGTCATTCTAGCAAATTATTGAACACGAGAAAGTGTTGGGTTCTGTAACTGTAAATCCCAATTTACAGTTGGTATGTCAGAAGAGCAGAGGACAACCTGAGACTTGCAACTGGTGTCTGAAGTGGGGACTGAGCCTTCACTTGTGAGATCTGATACCAGCTTCATGTAGTCAGTGTCAGAATGGAACTGAGCTCTGGGAGAGCGGCTTCCCTGGTGTCTCTGCAGTAAAGAATCCTCCTGCAATGCAGGAGATGCGGGTTCAATTTCTGGGTCGGGAAGATCCTCTGGAAGAGATAATGGCAATTCACTCCAGAGTTCTTATCTGGAAAACCCCAAGGACAGAGTTGCCTAGCGGGCTGCAGTCCCTGGGATCACAAAGAGTCAGGCTCGACTGAGCGATTGAGCATGTGTGCTCACGCACACACACACCCCCAGCTGGTGTCACAGAGAATTGCTTGATGTGTGGAAAAATACCCTACAAACTTGGTGATCAGATATGAAGTGTGGTAGGGTGAGAAGAAGCACAGGAGTGCATTTTTCCTGTATAGGTAGAGAACTGGTTTCAACATTACCAGTAAAGGAGAACTGATTCAACATTACCAATTCCTCTCAATCCAAACCTCCCCCCACCAAAAGACATAAACACAAGAATTCATCATATAGATTTCTAGATAGTTAAAATATATTTATATACATATATGTACATAGAGAAATGCATAGGGCTTTTTCTTCTTTTATTTTACATCTCCCTTACAAAGGGTTTCATCATACCTCTGTCTGTGAGACTGGAGGGGTGAACAAGGGCTGGAAGAGCATGAGGTAAGGTTGAAGAGGAAGGCAGGAACTAGACCACATTAACTTTTAGACAATGGTAAGGAACTGCTTACCATTGCTTAGCCTATGTCATTTTTAAATGCTTAAAGCAGGAAATTGTAATAATACGACTATTTCTAAAGACCACGCGGGAAACTGAGTGGAGATTGTATCAGAATGGAGCTTGATCCACATTTTATTTCATAACAATTTGTTTACTATCAAAATAGATTAAAACTTCCAATTGTCTCAAGTATCATAACTTTAAAAAGTCATTTTAACAATAACTTAAAAAATTATGTTTGTTTGAATCAGGATTCAAATTAAATCCACACACTGTGACTGACTTTTCTCTTAACCTATTGGTTTTTCTTCTCCCACCTCCTCTCTCTCTTGTTGCATTTATTTATTTTTAATAGATAAAGATGATGAGGAGACAATCTGTTCTATAACTACAGAGTTTCCCATAGTATGGAGTTTTGCTGATTCTATTCCTGCAGTGTTGTTTTTTCATGGAACTCTATTTCACTGTATTTTCAGTAGATTGGTATTTGGGTTTAGAGCCTTGATCAGGTTCAGGGACAATTTATTTGGTAAGAATACCTCATGAGTACCTGAGAGTTGGACACGACTCAGTGACTTCACTTTCACTTTTCACTTTCATGCATTGGAGAAGGAAATGGCAACTCACTTCAGTGTTATTGCCTGGAGAATCCCAGGGACGGCGGAGCCTGGTGGGCTGCTGTCTATGGGATCGCGCACAGTCGGACACGACTAAAGTGACTTAGCAGCAGCAGCAGCAGCAGTAATAAGAGTTCCCATTAGGAGGCATATATCTAGTTGTCTTTTTGTAAAGTTACTGGCCCTGAGAAGGGGTTTTCATCCACACTGAGGAGAGAATGAGGGTGAAATACTGGGAGACAGTAAATGTTATCGCTAGGAAAGTTTTCCTGGACAGCAGAGCAGAAAATCAGCACTTCTCCAAGGCAGGCTCCCAAATACTGCACTGACACGTCCCCCTTTTGATATTTCCCTGGGAATCGTTTAGACTGCAGTTACTTGATCTATCACAGGTTATTTTCTTATAGACAAATGAGCAGATTCAAAGATCATGGAACCTAGCACACTCATCTCTAGATGTATACTTCACCCCAGCCAGATTCTAAATTCAGAAGCCGTTACAGTCTCAAGCTATTTCTCTAACACACTTATAATTGCTGTTCAGTTCAGTTCAGTTGCTCAGTCATGTCTGACTCTTTGCAACCCCATGAATCACAGCACGCCAGGCCTCCCTGTCCTTCACCAACTCCCAGAGTTCATTCAGACTCACGTCCATCGAGTCCGTAATGCCATCCAGCCATCTCATCCTCTGTTGTCCCCTTCTCTTCCTGCCCCCAATCCCTCCCACCATCAGAGTCTTTTCCAATAAGTCAACTCTTTGCATGAGGTGGCCAAAGTACTGGAGTTTCAGCTTTAGTTAGCACCATTCCTTCCAAAGAATTCCCAGGGTTGATCTCCTTCAGAATGGACTGGTTGGATCTCCTTGCAGTCCAAGGGACTCTCAAGAGTCTTCTCCAACACCACAGTTCAGAAGCATCAATTCTTTGGCGCTCTTCACAGTCCAACTCTCACATCCATACATGACCACTGGGAAAACCATAGCCTTGACTAGATGGACCTTAGTCGGCAAAGTAATGTCTCTACTTTTGAATATGCTATCTAGGTTGGTCATAATTTTTCTTCCAAGGAGTAAGCATCTTTTAATTTCATGGCTGCAGTCACCATCTGCAGTGATTTTGGAGCTCAAAAAAATAAAGTCTGACACTGTTTCCACTCTTTCCCCATCTATTTCCCATGAAGTGAAGGGACCGGATGCCATGATCTTCGTTTTCTGAATGTTGAGCTTTAAGCCAACTTTTTCACTCTCCACTTTCACTTTCATCAAGAGGCTTTTTAGTTCTTCACTTTCTGCCATAAGGGTGGTGTCATCTGCATATCTGAGGTTATTGAGATTTCTCCCGGCAATCTTGATTTCAGCTTGTGTTTCTTCCAGTCCAGCGTTTCTCATGATGTATTCTTCATATAAGTTAAATAAGCAGGGTGACAATATACAGCCTTGACGTACTCCTTTTCCTATTTGGAACCAATCTGTTGTTCCATGTCCAGTTCTAACTGTTGCTTCCTGACTTGTATATAGGTTTCTCAAGAGAAGCATTTGCTCTATCGCCAGAGGAAGTCCTTCAGTTCATTTCTAAATGAAGTAGAAACTCTGACTCTGCATTCAAGGCCCTGATGTATCTTCTTTAGTGTGGCTCCCAGGATCATCTCCACTTATACACTCTTCTAGTCAAATAGAGCTGGTCTCTGTATATGAGCCTATGAATTGCCCCTCTGTGCTTTTATATACTCTAATCTTCCCATATCAAAGGATCAATTCTTCAACCATACATGGCCAAGCACTGTGTGTTTTTCAAGGATCAGTTCACAACATAATCTTCCCTCATCTAAAATCCAGCATGCATGCATGCTTTGTCATTTCAGTTGTGGCTGATTCTTTGTGACCCAATGGACTGTAGCCAGCCAGGCTCCTCTATCCATGGGCTTTTCCAGGAAAGAAGACTGGAGTGGGTTGCCATTTCCTTCTCCAAGGGATCTTCCTGACCCAGAGATTGAACCTGTGTCTCCTGCATTGGCAGGTGGATTCTTTACCACTGAGTCACCTGGGAAATCCTTTTATACCTAACATAGTCAGTATATATTTATTGAATAAACAGAAACTACAGTTGTGGCAGAATATTAAAATAGGATATTTCTCACTGGTTTCAGCTGCGTTCTCTAGGATAGTGCTTCTCAAAGTCACTGTGAATACAGATCACCTAGGAATCATGTTAAAAGGCAGATTCTGATTCAGTAGTTAGGACTGGGATCTGAAAATCAATATTTTTACAGACTCCTAGGTGAGGATGCTACTGGTACTTGTTGTACTATCATTTGAATATCAGTCTATTGAATAGGTACAAACTATTGCCATATTCCAAAGTAGAACTGCAAAACTAGGAAAGGTTGCCTAACACTGCAAGAAGCTTGCTTAATACTAGCTTAGTGACATGAAGCATAATATGCATTTCTAGCTCATGAGAAAGATTGGAGGGGTTAAGAGGAAGGCTTAAATTTAGAAGGATTTGGGAGAAAATGTTGCTTCACACCCCATCATGCCACAAGCTATATGAAATATAAAGGAGATTCTTTTTCATCTCTCAGCCTTGGAAAAAGGTCTTAAATGGGACTGATAGTTTGATTTGTATCCCCCAGAGTTTAACAGACAAGATGCCTCAGAAATCTATAGTAAAAGACTATGGTGGTCTGTCTGTTGAAGTAGACGGTGTACTTCAGTGAGCCTGAAGTACTGGGGCAGCTTGCATGCCAAGAGTTTGCTGAACAAAGGATATGTGAGTGTTTCCTATGAAGCAGATGTGGATATACCCGTGAAAGAGTCACTGTTCAGGATGTTATTTAAGACAGCCATCAGAAAGTGTTTAAGACTTCACCAGAGATATGCTGAAGGTCTCTGGGTAGATTCCTCAAAAAGGAAAGAGAATTTAAGCAGATCACTGAAAGTTTTGTATTTGGCCATATCAAGAGACCAAGAGTGAGAATCCTCCAGTAATGAAGGGTTTACTTGCCAAAACTCAGATCCGGAGGCCTAAAAGAAAGGAGAGGAAGTATTTTAATAAAACTTTCAGAGACCTTTTGATTGTTACACGGGAGTGGGCATTTCAACTGATGAACTGAGATGTTTGATAAACTAAAATGTTCAGAAAAACTTTTTTGTTAACTGAGAATAACATAAAAGTTAATGATACCTACTAAAGTTTTCGTCTAAGAGGACAGGAAGAGAAAGTTCCCCAAAACAAGTTTGAAGGAACAATAGGAGACAAAAATAAAGTTGTTTTAAAGTTTCACTCTATGGGTCTAGCTTATTTAAAGACACAAGTACACAGTTGCTTCAAAATTTGATATAAAATACACAACTTCCTGAGTTCTAATTGGTCTTAAACCTAAGCTCGTAATATTGTCTCAGCTTGAAAGGTTAGGTGCTCAACAGATGCTTCTAGAAGCAGATGTCCAGGTGGGACTGATTAGCTGCATAAATATTTATTGAGGTTGACATCTGTAAAGGGAAATAAGGAGGAAGATGGAAGAGGCTGAAAGACCTGTCAAGCAGAGATGCAGAACTTATCTGGAGCCCAGGTCAAAGAGAGAGAAGGAAGGTTGTGTAGAAGTGTCTTAGACAGCCATGTGGTTTTAAGAGAGTCTGGCAAAGACTTTCGAGAATCCTTATTTCAAAAATCACCTGTTAGAGGAGCTCTACCCCAACACCCAGAAAGCAGGTCTGCCTTTGCATCTCTGCCCTGCTCAGGCATTGGCCTGGGGAAGTCTGACCTCAGTGGAAACACAGTAACGGCTCTCAGAGTCCAGCAGCTGGGGCTCCTCACAGTCAGAGGTCCAAGAGGTGTATTCTCATAACTTCTATGGTGGTTAAGTGTATTTTTAAAATTTATTTACTTATTTCTGCCATAGGACCTTGAACTAAGAAAACATCATTTTGAGGATGAACCTTGGCTGGTTTATTTTCAGAAGGTGTTATCGTAATATTCTTGGACAATGTCAATGTATTTATAAAGCTGAATGCAACTACTTTCCTTCCTGAGAACAGAAAAAGGTTGTACTAATATGAGCATATATGCTTAATAGCAGCAAGAGGCAGTCATGTCAAGTCTAGAATATACCTACATTATAGCAGGAAGAATCTGAATACAGCTTTGCAAGGTCTCTCAGATCATGCTAAGTCAGGCCATTGCAGCATCCACAGCATTGCTAATTATCCACCAATATGAACAAGATCTTAAAAGAAAAACTCATTTAAAAATAAAAGATGTTCTCCTTAAGCTTTTCATTTCATGATAACATCAGTAATAACCAGCTTGACAAAGGTTATAACCCATGCATTTTATTAATTGCTAATCAAATTATACCTTTACATAAAAGTAAAGGACAACTTAAGGAGTAACACTGATGCAAAGCAAACACAACTAGCTTAACTATTTAGCTGTATTGACAAATAGATATGAAACTAAAGGGCCCTGGGGAAAGTGAAAAACTAATTCAGTCGTTTCATCTCTGCAATAAGAAATAAACATGGTAAACATGTTTAAATGACTCAACTATTTGTTTGGAAACAGTTTTTGACTGTCTTGTCAAAACAGCCAAGATCGACATTAAAAAAAAAAAAAAACACATTTTACTCATAATTTGAAGTACTCTTATATAAAAATAGCCTTAGGGATGAATTATAGAAGCATAAATATTAAGTTGGCGTAGGACTGGTAATCAGGAATTGATGCCAAATAAGGATAGGACTCTAAGGAACCTAGCATCATTGAGCATAAATGAATGGATACCAAAGGGAACTGAAACTTTAGAAGCTAGGAGAGTTCTTCCAAGATCATTTCATTTTCCCTGAGAGGAAGATACAATCAGATACTTACTTTCTAAACAAAGAGAACTTTTTCCTATCTTTGTCATAGAATAGCTGGAAATTTAAAAAAAAAATTTCCAGTGAGATCTCCAATGAATTAATGTCAAAATTCATGTTAAAAAAACAAATCTGTGATGACATCATAGGTAACTATGTCCCCTATAATCCCATTACACCTTGTATATATTTTCATTTACGGTATACTTTATATACCGTAAATGTATATTTACATTTACAGTATACTTCAGTTTTCCTATTATATATTAATTATCCAAATGGCTATCTCCCTCAATATTGAAGGTGTTGAGCACTTTTTTTCAACTTTCACATCACTTGCAACAAGCGATGTTCTAGATTATTAAGGGATTTTCCGGGTTTACAACTTGACTCCAAAACTAAATGTGCTTCCTTGAGCAAATCTGTAAATCTCTTTAAGAGACAGTTTAAAAGAGGAATTATAACACTACCTAACTGTGTTGGCATGAGTGTAAATGGAATAACGTATGTAAACATTTAGATTGTATCAGATATTTGTCTGTGCTAAGTAGCTTCAGTCATGTCTGACTCTGCAATCCTATGGACTGTAGCCCACCAGGCTCTTCTGTCCACAGGATTCTCCAGGCAAGAATACTGGACCAGGTTGCCATTTCCTACTCCAGGGGATCTTTCCAACAATAATGTATGTAAAGATTTAGATTATCCAGTTCTCTCTGCCTGACTCCCTGACTCTGGTAAACACAAAGCTCATCTCTTTATCTATGAGTGTTATGTGTTGACTTGTTTTTTGAAGTACAACTGACCTGCATCACCATGTTAGTTCCTGGTACATAACACAATGATTCTATATTTCTATATATAACACAATTATCACTGATGATAAGTCTAGCTATCATCTGTTACCATACCATACAAAGACATTTGTTGTTTAGTCACTAAGTCATGTCCAACTCTCTGTGATCCCATGGACTGTAGCCTGCCAGGCTCCTCTGTTCATGGGCTCTTGCAGGCAAGAGTGCTGAAGTAGGTTGCCATTTCCTCCTCCAGGAGATCTTCCCAACCCAGGGATCAAACCCATGCCTCTTGCATTAGCAGGAGGATTCTTTACTGTTGAGCCACCAGGGAAGCACAACACAAAGATAATACACACATAATTATTGATTATAATCCCCATGCTGTAATTTCATCCCTGTGACCCATTTATTTTGTTACTGAATATGTATACCTCTTAATTTCCTTCATTTATTTCACTCATCCCCTCATCCCCATGCTGCTGCTATTGCTGCTGCTAATTTGCTTCAGTCATGTCCGACTCTGTGCAACCCTATAGATGGCAGCCCACCAGGCTCCCCCGTCCCTGGGATTTTCCAGGCAAGAACACTGGAGTGTGTTGCCATTTCCTTCTCCAGTGCATAAAATTGAAAAGTGAAAGTGAAGTTGCACAGTCACGTCCGACTCTTAGCAGCCCCATGGACTGCAGCCTACCAGGCTCCTCCATCCATGGGATTTTCCAGACAAGAATAATGGAGTGGGGTACCATTGCCTTCTCCCATACAAGCCCCTAATTTTTAAGATTATGGAGGTTCACAGTAAAAATAAGTCATGTTAAGTGCTTGACTTCATGATACCACACTCTGTCATCCTTAAGCTGTTTGTTCAGGTAGTATCCTAAACTGCACAGCTCAGAGAAGAGGCTTTCTGAGATCTCACACCCTGGCAGTGGGGTGGGAATATCACAGCCAAGGCCTTGAAGGGTGGCAATTGGGAAGCAGAAATTAAAAAGACATGACTCTCTCCCTGGCTCCTAGGAAAGAGATTTCACATCAAAATCCACAAATCTAAGTACAGTAAATCAGATTTTAATTCAAACCAATATTGATATTAAATGCCTGATATGTAAGGAAAGAACGTGTTTGGGTGTATAATACGTAAAGCTTTCCAGTGATGAGGACACCAAAAATTAAGGAATACATCTCAACAGGAAAATGCCAGTAGCAGAAACAAAGCCAAGTGGAAAATTTTAAGACCTGAGCAACAAAGTGATGTCTCCTGAAATGTCCAACTTAAAAAAAACACACACACACTTTGAAATCTAATAAAGTTTTCATGGAAGAGGACAAGTTACAAAATAAATGTCTAGACACTGATAGCTTTTCTATACTACCAAAATCCAGAAATGATATTGAAAACATTTCCAATTCAAAGGAGCAATAAAAATGCAAAACCTATAAAAATAAACATATCAATATATATAAGAACCTACATTCAAAGCTTACAAAAACTTAGAGACCAAAAATAAACCTCAAATAAATGTAGAAATATAGAATAGTGAAGATAGAAAGATTCATCATTACAAATGTATCAAGTCTTCCCAAAATAATGCATAAGTTTAAAGCAACTCCAATATAAACAGATGATTTAGAACCTATGAACAAACTATAAAATCCATCTGGAAGAATAAATGGGAAAAATAACCAAAAAAAAAAAAAAGAAAACTGCTCTCTATAAGGACAGAACTAGGGAGGGGATGTTACCTGAGTACAAGATAAGAAGGCTGGAGGGACACATCAAGGGAGAGTCCTGGAAGGAAAGAGGAAATTCTAAGCACAGGAGAGACAAATGCAAATACTACACTGAAGAGAGGTGGCAGGACCAAACCAGTGCCACAAGCAAGAGTTCAGAGCTGGCCAGGCAAGTCAGAACAGGCCCAGGGAGGAGGGCCGTGGGAGGCTGCTGGAGTAACCCCAGACGGCCTTGGTAGAAGCAGGTGATTCCTACCCAACTGGGGATGATCCTTGGAGCTTACAGAACAGAAGTTAATGCGGCCACCAACTGCACTCTCGCTCCTGTGCACGCAAGCTCCAAATTCCCCCTAGTGCTCCTAGGGCATCATCATCAGGTCCCTACTGACACGCACCAGTCACATTACGCATGTGCCATCGTGGAGGGACAGAACCAGTCTGATTCTTCTCAGAACTGAAGCACTTGCCTAAGTATCAGACAGCTTACTCCAGTGATGGGAGCTTCCAGGCTGAAGCTTCCACCTTTTCCACAAGGAGCAGTCAAATATTGTGTTACCCACCACCTCTATGTACTATCAACATCCAGCTGGAAGAGTGGGGAGGATAACCCCTATCCTTCAGATTTATCAAGCATTTCAAAGTTGGACAGTGTGCAGAATGAACTTCTTGATAACTGGCTGAATATAATTGATAAAGAGTATGAAAGTGAGCCAGGGAATGTGAGCTTCAATCCTGACTCAGCCACTTTCAAAATGTGGATGGTCATGTAATTTCTCTAGGCCTATCTTGGGGAAACTGGGGTTAATACCTTGAAAGATCGCTGTATTATAAGCAAATATAAAAAGCATTGTCATATGGTATTATAATCGCATTTGCTCTTACTATCTTAAGTAGGACACTCAGTATCCAGTAGACAGAGCTTCTTAACCCTTCATTCTTAAGCCTTTTACAAATGCTGTTTTGTTTTTTTTTCTACAAAAACAGCAGGGTCTTAACTGACAAATCTTAAAAAAAAAAAAAAAAAAACCAGTATCTAAAGAAACCCTCTAGAATAGCCTACAAGGCAACAAGAGAAGGCCCAGAGAATGTATTGTCATCCCACAGGGGGAAGTGGTTCCATTTTTCAGTGAGCCACTTCCCTTTGGCTAGCATAAAATTATCACTTGACATTTGCAGGTGATACATATCCCCAGAGAAAGAATTTAACCAATGTCAGAGTTCTTCAGTACAAAGGAAACACATGTGCGCCTCAGGCAGTTGTGTCAGGGCCAAAGTCCTTCCCAGCAAAAGGGTCAGAGCTCTGCTGCCATCCTCAGACATTCCACTCAGGATCCAAACACTGCATTTGGAAGTCTCACTGCCTGTTGTGGCCCTGATCCCACAGGGGCAGGAAGGCAATGGGAAGGGGAGACATGTTAATGATGCATAGGAGAATGGTCAAGAGTATGGAGGTACAGTATTGGATGGGACCATAATATTGCCAATTTCAGCATCAAGTTTCTGGAAATTTCATGATGTTTCTTTCCTAGTTATCTGGTCCCAAAGCCAGGTGCATTGATCCCAAAATTTCTTCTGTCTCACTGGTGTGAAATTAGTTTCTTTTTTTCCTCACCTCAGCAGAAGAAGGAAGAGTGATTTACTCATGAAAAGAAGAAAATGTTTAAATCTTCATTATTGTTTCCAGTATGAGTGCTGAGTCACTACACATGACATTGTCCCCATTCTCTATATGCTTAGAAGTTAAGAATTAAAAGATACAGAGGGAGTTCATTCTCTTCTTGAACAACAATCCCAATTCCCATGTCAAAATTTAAACTTAAGAGAATATTTTGGGGAAAGGAAGTACCATGCAATGATAAAAGTTACAGCCTAGGGGTAGGTAAACCTCATAGTAGCTGAATTCTGATTAAGCAACAGTATTAACAACATATAACAACAAGAATAATGTCCTATGAGAAAAAATAATAATGTTTGTATGAATCAGCAAAACTCCCTACCCTTATAAAAGTATTTATTGTTTGGAACTGCACAGACAATCGTATTTTGATGATGCTGTCTAAGAATGCCGCCCTCTCTTCATAGACTAGGATGTTCTCCCTCTGCCCAGCTCTTCCAAAGAATGAAAAAGTGACCTCAAACTGAAGGCCACTGATACAGACAAAGATGTGTGTGCAGTCAGATGCTCTACCACCATGTGTGTGAGTGTGTGTGTGTGTGTGTGTGTGTGCGCACACGCGTGCATGCTAGGGTAGAGAGTGATCCCTGGGAACTGAATCTGAAGAATTAAGGCTATGAAAGCAGACAATTTTGGAGACTGAATAAAGAAAATAAATAAAAAGAAGGAACTCATACTTGCTTCTGGGCTTGCCAGGTGGTTTAGTTGGTAAAGAATCTGCCTGTTCAATGTGGGATATTCAAGAGACATGGGTTCCATCCCTGGGTTGGGAAGATTCCCTGAGTGGGAAACGGCGTCCCACTCTGGTACTCTTGCCTGGAAAATTCCATGGACAGAGGAGCCTGGCAGGCTATAGTGCACGGGGTCGCAAACAGTTGGACACTACTGCCTGCTACTTCATGTACATGTCACGTCCACACTTGCTTCTACATCTCTGCCTAGTGTGCTTTTTAAAAAGAGAAATACATCTGATGCAAACATGATAGGATCGCATTTTAAGGTCATTTAAAAATCGAAAGATACATGTAATAGTCTGGATTCCTGAACTACATGGGTATCATTTGTATACATTTTAACAGCTGGATGTTTTCTTAAATACTGGATGCAATTTTAAGTAAATGAAATCACATTCTGTCCATGTGGTTTATATTTTGACTGGAGACAACACTAGAAATTGTCTGTGTTTCCCTTCCAATATCCGAGTTAACCAGTTGATACAGTTGGAAATTATTTGATTATTTCCTCAGTCAGGGAAAGAGATAAAAGCTTTGGTCAGTAGAGAAAGTGAGCTTGCAGAGTATGAAACAGAAAGTTGTTTTAATTCGGCTTCTTAGGTGCCATGGCTAATCTGTAATAATTCTCTTTTGTGCCAAAACAAGATTCTGCCTAAAGGAACCACTCTGTAGGAATCTGTCAGTGGTAACTGTGGCAGTTTGGACACGAAATCCAGTGGTAGTAACATTTTTCAGACTGATTTAAGTCTGCAACCTGCACAGCTGTGGATTTTGGGACTCTGAGAATGTCTATATGCTAGTTAAGAGATGTTCATTTCTAAGAAAAATGGAGATAAAAAATACAAATGGAAAAAATGCAAATAAAAGAATAAGACAACAGAAGTAAGAATAAGTAGAAAATTCAAGGTTGTATATCTCAACCTAATACAGAGAATAACTTTCTCATATAGAGTTTTGTAAAAATGCAGATAGTTTCATAGATAATGAGCCCTCAGACAGCAATAGTATTAAAGTATATGCTAAAATCCATCATATCTGATGAACTAGATTTCCCTGGGCTCTCTAAAATTTAAGACACTTTGATTCTACAAAAAAAAAACCCACAAAGTTTTCTTGTTCTCTCCCAAAAGCGAAGCACATGCTAAAACTTCACCTCTGGAAGTTAGAATTAATATTATAATATTTAACATAGAGACAATCAGACTTTAAGCCTGTTCCACTGTGTGGAGCAGCATTTATAAAAATAGGGCTTGGCATGGGAACGATAAGAAAAATATGTGAGAGGAGGTGAATGGCACTTGTTTGAATCAGATAAGTTCAATTTACGTTGCTAGGAGAAAAGGAAACAGTGCTTCCAGAAATTGACAAGCACTGAGCTAGAAAATCAGCAGCACCTATAGTGCATGTGAAGTCAATGGCAGTTTTTCAAACCTATGAAAACAAGACAATTTCCACGGCAGCATAGAGCTGCCTTTCAGTGGATTTATGATTCCTTTCTTTATCACCCCAATTCTCCCTCCTTTAAACTCACATTTTAGGGAGGTTACAGAACAAACACAAGAGCCAAGCAGAGATTTATATTCTTACTTTGTTAGGGGAGTATCAAACCCATCTAATCTTCAGGCCCTTTACTTAGAATTTTATTTCAAGTGGACTACCAGCCATGATTTTATCATTTTGTTGGTAAATTTTGTTTGTTTTGATTATTCCATGTGACTATTAAGGGGATAGGAAACATCACTTCTGAGAATTTTAGAAACACATCTTCTTAAAAAGATTGTTTTGGATATTCCATACTACTCACATGTCTCTCTTCATGCAGATTCTATTAAAACATGCCATCCTATTTGGGATGTAAATAAAGAAGCAGCTAAACAACTCTCCAGAGTTCTCTACTAATTGCTTCATAATTATTATTATTTAATTCCACTTTGTTTTAAAGCGTTTTTAATTGTGCAGACAGAAATCGGGCTATACAAAAACCAAAGATTACCATACTATGAATGTCCACGTAACCCCCACACAGGCAAGAATATAGAATATTTCCAGTACCCTTAAAACTTATCTTGTGCTTCCTCCAAATTACTATCTCCTCCTACTTCATCAAAAACTATAGTGCTGACTTCTAAGTTAATCACTTCCTTGACCATTGTCTTTGTGCAGTGCCTGTTCATCTCTCCTGCTCATGTTTCTATTGGGTTGACTAATTTGTAGGAATTCATCATGTACTTTGGACACAAGCTCTTTGTCAAATATATGCTCTAGCAGTGTTCTAGGGCTGCCATAACAGAATACCATAGACTGGGTGGCTTAAACAACAGAAATTTATTTTCTTACAGTTATGGAGGCTAGAAGTCCAATTTTGACGTGGTGGTTGGGTTGGTTTCTGGTGAGACATCTTTTCCTGACTTGCACACAGATACCTTCTTACTATGTCCTCACGTGGTCTCCTTGTTCATATACCTAATAGCCCTTCTTCTTATAAGAACACTAGTCTTATTGGACTAGAGTCCATCTTTATGACCTCATTTAACTTCAGTTACCTCCTTAGAGGTCCTGTTTCTAAATACAGTCACATTTTAGGTTAAAGTTTCAACATATGGATTTGGAATGAACACCATTCAGTCCATAACGAACGCTTAGCAAGTATTTTCTGCCACTTTGTGACATCCTGTTTTACCCCTTTAATGCTATCTTTTGTTTGTTTTCTTCACATATTTAGTTTTTATTTTACATTTTTATTTACATTTATCAAACAGAATGTCTTCACTTTAGTTACACTCCCATTTATCAATTTTTCTCTTTATAATTAGTGTCTCTTTGTATTTTAAGAGATCTTTTCATAACCCAAAGTTGAAAAGATAATGTTCTATATAATCTTTTAGAGCTTTATTATTTTGCCTAATAATTTTACTTTTGTGTGTGACATGAGGATGGGATGGAATCGAGATTTATTTTCCCCACATAATCATTTACCCAGCAGCATTTATTGAAAATATCATCCTTTTCCCACTGCTCTGTGGGAACTACTTTGTGGTTAATCAAGTGTCTATTGATCAACTTCTAAGTTCTTCAGTCCCAACCTTTGGTCTATATTTTTAATCCCAGTATCAATACCACTCTGACTTTATTATTATAACTTTGTTATATGTATTAATATTCAAATAGCAAGTTCTCTCACTTTGTTTTTCTTTATGAAGAATGTCTTGGAAAACTTTATTTACAGATACAAATTAGTGTTTAAAAGTGAAATTATCTGGCACCAGGAAACTGCTTTAAAATATATCAACTAAATGATGAGAATAGATGGAATAAAATTGACAAAGTAGGTATATAGCATTTTCAACAATTCTTTTCATACTGTTCATGGGGTTCTCAACGCAAGAATACTGAAGTGGTTTGCTATTCCCTTTTCCAGTGGACCACATTCTGTCAGACCTCTCCATCATGACCCGTCTTGGGTGGCCCCACACGGCATGGTTTCATTGAGTAAGACAAGGCTGTGCCATGTGATAGATGGAGAAACAGTGGAAACAGTGGCTGATTTTATTTTTCTGGGCTCCAGAATCACTGCAGATGGTGATTGCAGCCATGAAATTAAAAGACGCTTACTCCTTGGAAGGAAAGTTATGACCAACCTAGACAGCATATTAAAAAGCAGAGACCTTACTTTTCCAACAAAGGTCCATCTAGTCAAGGCTATGGTTTTTCCAGTGGTCATGTATGGATGTGAGAGGTGGGCTATAAAGAAAGCTGAGCACCGAAGAATTGATGCTTTTGAGCTGTGGTGTTGGATAAGACTCTTGAGAGTCCCTTGGACTGCAAGGAGATCCAACCAGTCCATCATAAAGGAGATTAGTCCTGAGTGTTCATTGGAAGGATTGATGTTGAAGCTGAAACTCCAATACTTTGGCCACCTGATGCAAAGAACTGACTCATTTGAAAAGACCCTGATGCTGGGAAAGATTGAGGGCAGGAGGAGAAGGGGATGACAGAGGATGAGATGGTTGGATGGCATCACCAACTCAATGGACATGGGTTTGGGTGGACACTGGGAGTTGGTGATGGAAAGGGAGGCTTGGCGTGCTGCAGTTCGTGGGGTCACAAAGAGTCGGACACAACTGAGCAACTGAACTGAACTGAACTGAAATTTACTTTCATGAATTCTTAAACAAATTTAATAAAAAATTTAAAAAATCTATCCTCTGTATCACCAAAAGAATATATTAAATAATCTTTGTCCTTGCATTTTAAAACAGTTGTTAACTAAAATTCACTGACTTGTATACATTAAATAGGAGAATTGTATGGTGTGTTTTGTATTTTTTATATTATCGACTATATTAAAAGACCCTGATGCTGGGAAAGATTGAGGGCAGGAGGAGAAGGGGATGACAGAGGATGAGATGGTTGGATGGCATCACCAACTCAATGGACATGGGTTTGGGTGGACACTGGGAGTTGGTGATGGAAAGGGAGGCTTGGCGTGCTGCAGTTCGTGGGGTCACAAAGAGTCGGACACAACTGAGCAACTGAACTGAACTGAACTGAAATTTACTTTCATGAATTCTTAAACAAATTTAATAAAAAATTTAAAAAATCTATCCTCTGTATCACCAAAAGAATATATTAAATAATCTTTGTCCTTGCATTTTAAAACAGTTGTTAACTAAAATTCACTGACTTGTATACATTAAATAGGAGAATTGTATGGTGTGTTTTGTATTTTTTATATTATCGACTATATCCTCTGTGAATGATAACAGAATTATTTATTGTTTCTTACTTAAACATGCAGGATCTTTAAAAAAAAAAAAATGTCCAATTGGAGAAGCGATATCAGATGTCCTTGCCTTGTTCTTGACCTAGGGGAATTTTCAACATTTCACTCCTACAAATGACTGACATGTTGTATCACTTTACAGATACTCTTCAGACTGAGGAAGTTCATTTTTTACCATTTTGCTAAAGATTAGTCAAAAATAGTTGTTGGTAGTTATCTAATACTTCCAAAACTTTATCTAATAAGGTGATCATATGACTTTTCCCATCATCCTGATAATGTTGAATGCTATGACTTCCTATTTGAATGTTATGAAATCTCAGTTCTTAGAAGAAATTCAGCTGGCTTATGTTATCTTTCTTATTTATTGTTAGACTTGGTTTACTAATATCTCTTAGATTATTTGCATTTATATTCATGAATGCTATTATTCTGCATTTTTTTTTCTCATAATGCTCTTGTAAGGTTTTAGTGTCAAAGATGTGCTGCCCTAATGAAATTAGCTGGAGTGTTTCCTTTTTTTCTCAAGACTTGAGAGGAGTTTGTGAAACATTTGCATTATGTTTTCTTTGAAAGTTAGGTATGCTTTTCAAAGTGATGCTTTCTGAGCCTGGAGTTTTTCTTGTGAGAAGATTTTAAAGTATAGATTTAATTGCTTTCATTGTTACCCAGCTATTCAGACTTCCTCTTTCTTATTGTGCCAGTTATAATAATTGTATTTTCCTAAATATTTGTCCATTTCATTTACATTTTCAAGTTCTAAGATTCTTAATGTCTTGCTATGATCTTTTAAATGTCTGAAAAAATCATGGCAATGCTTCTAATTCCTCACTTTGTTTCTGTTTTTTTTTTTCCTGTTTTTAATCAGTTTCACCAGGTGTTCAGCAGTTTTCTTAACCTTTCCAAAGAACCAACTTTTGGCTTTCTTAATTCTAACTTTATATTTATTCTCTTGCCATTAATCTGTACACTTTTCTTTATTTCTATTTTTTGTGGAGATTTTGTTAATATCTCAAAATGAATGTTTATATTGGTAATTTTCAGCCAATCTTCTGGTCTAACATATTCATTAAAGATTATAAATGCCTTTCAAACTAACTTCACTACATTCTGCAGTGATTATACAGCATTTTAAATTATCATTCTTTTTAAAATATTTGCTAATTTTTGCTGGAATTTATTCTTTGATTTAGAGGTTATTTCTAAATGCATTTTAAAAAAATTTTTAATTGTAGAAAATTTATAACACATATAAAGACTGAGATAACAGTTTAATGAATCCACCAAGGGCTCATAAATCAGACTCAATAATTATCAGCTCATGTGAATATTATTTTCATCTTTATTCCCAGCATACTTCTCTGTTCTCAGGACTTTTTTGAAGCAAATCATTAGTAACTATGTCATCTGTAAATAGCTTAAAAATATAAGGACTGTGTTTCAAAACATAACCATATTATTCCTTAATATACCCAATGTTGAATCAGTTTCAATTTTCCTAATCCTCATAACCTAATTTTTATAGTTTATTAACCAAATAAGCCATGATATCTTCATTTCACAACTGTTGGCTATATCACAAGTGTACTTCTTAATTTCTAAACATATGTGGATTTTAAAGGGTCTTTTCAATGCTTATTTCTTGCTGAATTTCATGTGGTCTAAGAACATACTTTAATTTGTATGTGCATTCTGCATTTTGGGGTTTAAGTGCTATAAATACATTCATCAGACCTAAAGTGTTGACAGGGTTTCTCAAACCTTTAATGTCCTTACTAATTATTTTCTGCTAGTTCAACCAGTTACAGAGAGAGATATAGTCAACATTTTCTTCTATTCCTGTTGATTTTGCTTATATATTTTAAAACTAAATTATTAGATATATATAAATTTAAAATTATCTATCTGGTGAACGGACCTTATACCATTATGAACTATCTCTAATATTCATTTATGCCTGAATATCTTCATCTTGATATTAATATAACCACAATAGCTATCATTTGTAAAGAATTTGTATGATGCTTCTTTTTCCATATTACTTTCAAACTTTCTAGAGCATCATATTTTATATGTGTCTCTTTATATGCCTAAAAAATGTCAATGGCAGTAGGGAGTACAGGTTCAGATTCTGGAATTTAGAAAAATAGGTGGAAATAATCCAGACATGAAGCTGGGAATTTGCTAAGCCAGAAATCAGTAGTTTAAATAAAACAATTAATTTCAGAAGAAAAGAAGGTGGGTCTGCCTGCACATTCACTACTCCTGAGTTATAAAGACAATATGTAAGCTCATAAAATGCAATTACAAAAAGGGATCTTTGAGAAAATCAAATCTTTACCCCCTTTCTGTTATACATTAAGAAGTTAGACGGAAATGATCAAAGAGATAGACTGACAGAATAGAAAAAGAACAGAGGCAGTAATGTCTTATTTAGCAAGCTGGCTTATAATTATTGTTGTTAAGTTAAATTACATATTATGGAACCAATAAAGCAGCTACTATTTGTGCCAATTACTAAATTAGTATTTTAAGAATGAATATTGCTGAAAACAAATTTGAAAATAAGATGATGCATTAAAATATTTAATACTTTAATATTTAGTAATGCATATTAAATTTGAGTGCCGAAGAATTGATGCTTTTGAACTGCGGTGTTGGAGAAGACTCTTGAGAGTCCCTTGGACTGCAAGGAGATCCAACCAGTCCATGCTAAAGGAGATCAGTCCTAGGTGTTCTTTGGAAAGAATGATGCTAAAGCTGAAACTCCAATACTTCGGCCACCTCGTGCGAAGAGTTGACTCATTGGAAAAGACTCTGATGCTGGGAGGGATTGGGGGCAGGAGGAGAAGGGGACGACCGAGGATGAGATGGCTGGATGGCATCACTGACTCGATGGACGTGAGCCTGAGTGAACTCCGGGAGTTGGTGAAGGACAGGGGGGCCTGGCGTGCTGCATTCATGGGGTCGCAGAGTCAGACACAACTGAGCGACTGAACTGAACTGAACTGATCAAGCATTCAGTCGTGTCCGACTCTTTGTGACCCCAAGAATCGCAGCATGCCAGGCCTCCCTGTCCATCACCAACTCCCAGAGTTCATATTAATAAAGCATATTTAGCATTTTCTAAAAAAGATAATCCATGAGAAATAGCATATGCATGCTGGACATTCTGTCCTCTTTTTTTTTTTTTCCTTTTCCTTTACCTCCAATGCTATTTGAGACCCATGGATAAAGGGATAAAAAACTCATGATTTTCTCTGAAGAACCCTGGGTTTATTGCCCAAAAACCAAAATCTGAAATACAGTTTAGCCGCTGACTAGCCATGTGCCCTTGATAAATCACTCATCTCTCAAATTATCATCATAATATGGGAATAAAATGTCCATTCTATAGATTAGGAAAATATATTGAAAACACAAGATGACTATGCAAAATGAGCTTTTATAATCATTTATCTAAATGAGTATATAACATTAAGTTAAACTTTCATGAAAAGAAAGCAGGTAGAAATATCTGTTCAGGTACATCCATGTCTTTCCCTTTCATCCCTCCTCTACAGCCAAGAATATCCTCACAAGGATTAGACCTAAAACAGAACATGCTAGTAAAGTTAAAGATGAGCGTGCATGTCTGTGTGTTGGAGGGAGGTGCTAATGACAGAAATTCCTAGTTTTTTTTTCTTACACTGACACAAACTCATTATGACGTAAAAGTACAGACTTTTTTTCTTTTCTGGAAGCCTTCTGGACACCTGATAGAAAACTGAACTACTTCTATTTCACTACCCAATAAATTTGGTGTTTTCCTCAGAACTATAAGCATTAAAAAAAAAAAAAAAAAACACTATTTTCCTATACATGGATATGTATGGCTGAGTCCTTTTGTTCTCCATCTGGAACTATTACAACATTGTTAATTGGTTACACCCCAATACAAAATAGGAAGTTAAAAAAATTCCTAAATGCTTTCCATGTTTACAGATGAAAGGGGAGGACACATTTTAAAGGCAATTAAATATAAGCATCTGAGTGAGGAAAGGAAAAAGGTGGCCTAGAACTGTAGGAAACAATATTCATGGACTCTACCATGAACTAGCTGTGTGATTTCAAGAAAATTACTAAGCCCCCTCATCTATACTATGAGGCCAATAAACTAGATGGTCATTAAAATCTTAAGACTTGGTTTTCATTTTAACAAACCATGATTTTCTTGTTTATATATTTAGTATTTGAAAATTATTCTCTGACACTATTATATTTCTGGAGATAGCAGTTATACAGACACACATTGATTTTTTAAAAATATGTGCACACACTGATGCTTTTTAAAATTCATCTAAATTGCACATTAATTCTTTGAATTAATAAACAGCAGTACAACTGGCCAGACTGATATTTTAAAATGGCTGTTCAGTACTTCTAATAGTACCAACAACCATCATATATGAAAAGCTCATACATTAGCCTGAGTTGCAAATGAAACACTACATATACTGTCTTCCTTTTATCACTCTATGAGTAATATTAAGTCATTGACCATCATATGACACCACTTATATGTGGAATTCAGAAAAAAAATGATACAAATGAACTTATTTACAAAACAGAAATAGATTCACAGACATAGGAAAGAAAATATGGTTACTAAAGGGGTTGAGCAGGGGGGAGGAGGGAAGTTACAATTAGAAGTTTGGGATAACAGATAAACACTATTATATATAAAACAAGTAAACAATAACCTATAATGGAAAAGAATCTGAAAAAGAATATATATGTATATATGTATAACTGACTAATGTTGCTGATATACTTGAAATTAACACAACACTGTAAATTAACTATGTGTGTGTATGTTGCTCGGTCACGTCCAATCTTTCTGACCCCATGGACTCTGTCCATAGGATTCTACAGGCAAGAATACTGGAGTGGATTGCCATTTCCTTCTCTTGGAGATCTTTCCAACCCAGGGATCCAGCTCCAACATGGGATGGAACCCGTGTCTCTTGAGTCTCCTACATCTGAACCACCAAGGAAGCACCTATACTTCAACCAAAAAAAAAAAAAAAAAGACAGTTGAGGAAATTGAGACTCATGTCATAAACAAATGTCAGAGAACACGTCTGCTTGGCCCCCAACTAAACAATATTGATGATACTAAAAAGCTGCTAAAAGATACTAAAAATCACCAATAAGTCCTTCATGGTGACTGATTCTTAAAGAACTGTCAGTAGGAAGACGCTGTAGATCTATGGCTATTTAAATTGTTGGCAAGCTCTAAAGAATTGGTTGGTAAATTCATCATTCAGTTACATAATTATACCTACAAGTAGTAAAATGTTCTTTTATACAGATCAACATGAAAGACCCAAAAGTGCATATTACCCAAGAGAAATGAGAGCAAAGCTCTCTTGTTAAGAGTTCCTAAATAATTCAAATCTCTTTCTCAATTTACCTCCGCCTACCCCAGGTTGAACTCTCCATTAAAATCACCTCAGTATGAAAAAGAAAATGTAATGGCTAGAAAGAAAGGGTGGGATAAAAAGGTCCCCCCATATTGTCTGTGCAAATCAAGTCCCATGCAAGAGTGACATGGCAAACTGCCAGACTGTTTAGGGGACAATTTTCACCCTCTCATGCCCTAGTGATTCCATTTAAGTAAGAAGTGGATGTAAAGTACAGGTTCAACAGTTATCAGGGCTTTTTCTAGACACTGTGATGGAGATTCTGGGTTGCCCTAGATTTTGGTTTATCACCAATTTTATCTATAGTTAAACTCAGGGGCAAATACCTACTGCATGGAAAAGACAGATTTTCAACAAAGAATCTAGTAGGCTCATTTGGGGTGGGGTTTTAGCAGCAGAGGCCTGCTTGAAATGACAAATAAACTTGTACACTGCATTGTGCCGAAGCAAATACCCTATAGTTCCCCACTCCCCTTCTATGGATCTGCCAGAGATGAGCTACAGATCAGACTCCTGGTTTTCACTCTTGGAACTGGGAAAAAATGGGGATATAAAGTTCCTGGTAGAAATGATAACAGAAGAAAGAAGGCTGATCTGAGTCACTGAGAAGTGGAATACCCTCAACTGCAATGGAAGCAAATCCAGGGTCATCTTAGGATACCAAGTAGAGTGAAATGGGTTTGCTTCACAAGGCAAGATGTGGATGCGGATGGGCAACCAAGTCAGGAGTCAGAGAAACTGAGAGCAGCAGGAAGTATGTGACCAGAGCTAATTCAGAGCAGAGGTTGGGAACCCTTTTCTGTAATGGGTCATACTATAAATACCTTAGGCTTTGCAGGACATACAGCATCTGCTGCATCTCCTCAATTCTACCATTCCGTGGCTCCAGGAAATATGACATTAGAGCATACAGCTGTGTCTCTACTAAACTTGGTGTATGGACACTGAAATTTGAATGTTATATGATTTTTCACATTACAAAACCTTGCTCTTCTTTGACCTTTGTTTTTATCCATTTTAAAATGTAAAAACACATTCTTGGGCCAAAGCCCTACAAAGAGGTAGCGGGTCACATGTAGCCTATAGGTCACCGTTTCCTGTCCACTGGGTCAGGGTGAGCCATTCACAACTGATTATACAGAGTGCTTCTACATGCTTAGAAGTGGAAACTTAGGAAGTGGTTGCAGAAAAAAAATCGTGAATCTGATTTAGGAAATCAATATTTTTGACAAAAATAAGAATAAAGAATATAACACTAATCATTCAGTTCAGTTCAGTCGCTCAGTCGTGTCGAACTCTTTGCACCCCCATGAATCACAGCACACCAGGCCTCCCTGTCCATCACCAACTCCCAGAGTTCACTCAGATTCACGTCCAGTGAGTCAGTGATGCCATCCAGCCATCTCATCCTCTGTCATCCCCTTCTCCTCCTGCCTGCAATCCCTCCCAGCATCAAAGTCTTTTCCAGCGAGTCAACTCTTCTCATGAGGTGGCCAAAGTACTGGAGATTCAGCTTTAGCATCATTCCTTTCAAAGAAATCCCAGGGTTGATCTCCTTCAGAATGGACTGGTTGGATCTCCTTGCAGTCCAAGGGACTCTCAAGAGTCTTCTCCAGCACCACAGTTCAAAAGCATCAATTCTTTGGCACTCAGCCTTCTTCACAGTCTAACTCTCACATCCATACTTGACTACTGGAAAAACCATAGCCTTGACTAGATGGACCTTAGTTGGCAAAGTAATGTCTCTGCTTTTGAATATGCTATCTAGGTTGGTCATAACTTTTCTTCCAAGGAGTAAGCGTCTTTTAATTTCATGGCTGCAGCCACCATCTGCAGTGATTTTGGAACCCCCCAAAAAAAGTCTGACACTGTTTCCACTGTTTCCCCCTCTATTTCCCATGAAGTGATAAGACTGAATGCCATGATCTTCATTTTCTGAATGTTGAGCTTTAAGCCAATTTTTTCACCTCCACTTTCACTTTCATCAAGAGGCTTTTTAGTTCCTCTTCACTTTCTGCCATAAGGGTGGTGTCATCTGCATATCTGAGGTTATTGAGATTTCTCCCGGCAATCTTGATTCCAGCTTGTGTTTCTTTCAGTCCAGCGTTTCTCATGATGTACTCTGCATATAAGTTAAATAAGCAGGGTGACAATATACAGTGAAGGCAGCTGTGACTGGCGCACTAAGTGCAGCCGAGAGGAGCTACCCCATGTCCTAGGTTAGGGGCAGAAGCCAGGAGGACCCCATGCCCAAAGGGCGGTGGCCAAGAGGAGTACCCCACATCTGAGGTCAGGGGCAGTGGCTGAGAGTGCTAGGCTGCAACAGCACAGGAACAGCCAAGAAGAGCTACCCCGTGTCCGAGGTCAGGGGCGGCGGCCGGGAGGAGCCACCCCTTGTCCAAGGAGCGGTGGAAGGGCGGCAGTGAGGAGATACCCCTCATACAAGGTAAGGAGCAGTGGCTGTGCTTTGCTGGAGCAGCCGTGAAGAGATACCCCACACTCAAGGTAAGAGAAACTCAAGTAAGATGGTAGGTGTTGCAAGAGAGCATCAGAGGGCAGACACACTGAAACCTTACTCACAGAAAACTAGTCAGTCTAATCACACTAGGACCACAGCCTTGTCTAACTCACTGAAACCAAGCCATGCCCACAGGGCCACCCAAGACGGGCGGGTCATGGTGGAGAGGTCTGACAGAATGTGGTTCACTGGAGAAGGGAATGGCAAACCACTTCAGTATTCTTGCCTTGAGAACCCCATGAACAGTAAGAAAAGGCAAAATGATAGGATACTGAAAGAGGAACTCCCCAGGTCAGTAGTTGCCCAATATGCTACTGGAGATCAGTGGAGAAATAACTCCAGAAAGAATGAAGGGATGGAGCCAAAGCGAAAAACAATAATTATTACTTACATACATCTTGCTATGTTCCAGCCACTGTACTTTAATTAAAACTTTGATTAAGTAGAAACTATTATTATCTTCATCTTATACATGGGAGAACTGAGATAACAAACACAAGAGTATTAAGACAGCTGTAGCTGTCTATACAGTTTTATCTATAATTCTGAAATCCCAAAAGTTTAGAAACGGAACAAATTTATTGCAAGATCTGACCTGACCTGATTTGACAGCAAAATCTGACTGAATTTCACAGTTTTTCATTTATATCACTTAGGTTTAATCATCATACAGTTCATGGTAGAAATATTGGTTTAATTTAGGAAGCTGCCCAGACCTTGCTGCACTTGTTCCATAATAGTTGATCATTGATAGATTAATAGCATTACCTTTTTCAGATTTAAAATATTCTGACTTTCTAGACACACCTGTTTCCACAAATGCTACATAATTAATTGTATACCTGTTTTAAGTCCACATTCTTTACTAAAGTATGAACTGACTCTCACAAATGATAATGGGGCCTAGTACAGTAAAAAGAAAATTAGACTAATAGTTAGAAGTTTGGGGGTATAATTCATCCTATGAATAATTAGTTGGATTCTTAGAAAAGGTTCCATACTCTGGGTTTAACTTTCCTCGTGTTGATCAGGGTTATACAGTCAAATACCTATTGGACCAGGCAAGACATGTATGTGGGGAAAGCAGAACATTTATAACTCCTGGGAAAGCAATGGCCAGAAAACTGGGAGACAAACAGTCTAACTTTTGCCGTGTGTACATGTGTGGCCCACATCTTCCGAAAATTTCTTTTGAGAAATACCAAAAACCTGATTTGTATATGAACTGATATAAATTTAAAATAACGCAAAACTGCAAACTATGCAAGCCATCAAAATAGGTCTGTAGGCTAAATGTGATGTCCATGCTGCAACCTCACCTGGCTGGTGGCTGTAACAATGCCTTACACCACTTTCAGACTCAAATTCCTTTTCCTGGGGTTTTCACCTACATATGAAAAGGTCTTGCCTTCTCTAACCCCTGCAACACTTACATATTTCACTTAGTCAGCTCTTGGCATGGGTTGCCTTCCATTTTCAGTTATCTTTTTATATTGTCAAGTCTTTTATCCTTAACTAGATTCTGAGATCCTTGAGTCCTTGAGTGTGGCCTTGTATCTCTGAATTTTTGTAACAATTGGCACAGTGCCTTGAACACAGCAAGAGCTTAATGGAAACATTTGGATTGATGTCAAAACAGGCTATAAATAGTCATAGCTAAATCAGAAAAACCCCGAGTCTAAATTAGTTGGACTCCTCATTGGTGGTGGGAGATCCTATAGCAAAACCATCCAACAGGAGCTTTAGAATCCAGCAGACGTAAACCACAATGCCAGCAACTCAAGCTATACAATCTTAATATTATCACATAATCTCCCTGATACTCAATTTCTTCATTTGTAAATTAGTTAGAATGGGACAGGGAACAACAGACTGGTTCCAAATAGGAAAAGGAGTTCGGCAAGGCTGTATATTGTCACCTTGCATATTTAAATAATATGCAGAGTACATTATGAGAAATGCTGGGCTGGAGGAAGCACAAGCTGGAATCAAGACTGCCAGGAGAAATATCAATAACCTCAGCGATGCAGATGACACCACCCTTGTGGCAGAAAGTGAAGAACTAAAGAGCCTGAGCCTCTTCATGAAAGTGAAAGAGGAGAGTGAAAAAGTTGGCTTAAAGCTTAACATTCAGAAAACTAAGATTATGGCATCTGGTTTCATCACTTCAAGGCAAATAGATGGAGAAACAGTGGAAACAGTGGCTGACTTTATTTTTCTGGGCTCCAAAATCACTGCAGATATTGATTGCAGCCATGAAATTAAAAGACGCTTACTCCTTGGAAGGAAAGTTATGACCAACCTAGACAGCATATTAAAAAGCAGAGACATTACTTTGCCAACAAAGGTCCATCTAGTCAAACTTTGGTTTTCCCAGTGGTCATGTATGGATGTGAGAGTTGGACTATAAAGAAAGCTGAGCACCAAAGAATTGATGTTTTTGAACTGTGGTGTTGGAGAAGACTCTTGAGAGTCCCTTGGACTGCAAGGAGATCCAACCAGTCCATTCTGAAGNATTTTCTGAATGTTGAGCTTTAAGCCAACTTTTTCGCTCTCCTCCTTCACTTTCATCAAGAGGCTTTTTAGTTCCTCTTCACTTTCTGCCATAAGGGTGGTGTCATCTGCATATCTGAGGTTATTGAGATTTCTCCCGGCAATCTTGATTCCAGCTTGTGTTTCTTTCAGTCCAGCGTTTCTCATGATGTACTCTGCATATAAGTTAAATAAGCAGGGTGACAATATACAGTGAAGGCAGCTGTGACTGGCGCACTAAGTGCAGCCGAGAGGAGCTACCCCATGTCCTAGGTTAGGGGCAGAAGCCAGGAGGACCCCATGCCCAAAGGGCGGTGGCCAAGAGGAGTACCCCACATCTGAGGTCAGGGGCAGTGGCTGAGAGTGCTAGGCTGCAACAGCACAGGAACAGCCAAGAAGAGCTACCCCGTGTCCGAGGTCAGGGGCGGCGGCCGGGAGGAGCCACCCCTTGTCCAAGGAGCGGTGGAAGGGCGGCAGTGAGGAGATACCCCTCATACAAGGTAAGGAGCAGTGGCTGTGCTTTGCTGGAGCAGCCGTGAAGAGATACCCCACACTCAAGGTAAGAGAAACTCAAGTAAGATGGTAGGTGTTGCAAGAGAGCATCAGAGGGCAGACACACTGAAACCTTACTCACAGAAAACTAGTCAGTCTAATCACACTAGGACCACAGCCTTGTCTAACTCACTGAAACCAAGCCATGCCCACAGGGCCACCCAAGACGGGCGGGTCATGGTGGAGAGGTCTGACAGAATGTGGTTCACTGGAGAAGGGAATGGCAAACCACTTCAGTATTCTTGCCTTGAGAACCCCATGAACAGTAAGAAAAGGCAAAATGATAGGATACTGAAAGAGGAACTCCCCAGGTCAGTAGTTGCCCAATATGCTACTGGAGATCAGTGGAGAAATAACTCCAGAAAGAATGAAGGGATGGAGCCAAAGCGAAAAACAATAATTATTACTTACATACATCTTGCTATGTTCCAGCCACTGTACTTTAATTAAAACTTTGATTAAGTAGAAACTATTATTATCTTCATCTTATACATGGGAGAACTGAGATAACAAACACAAGAGTATTAAGACAGCTGTAGCTGTCTATACAGTTTTATCTATAATTCTGAAATCCCAAAAGTTTAGAAACGGAACAAATTTATTGCAAGATCTGACCTGACCTGATTTGACAGCAAAATCTGACTGAATTTCACAGTTTTTCATTTATATCACTTAGGTTTAATCATCATACAGTTCATGGTAGAAATATTGGTTTAATTTAGGAAGCTGCCCAGACCTTGCTGCACTTGTTCCATAATAGTTGATCATTGATAGATTAATAGCATTACCTTTTTCAGATTTAAAATATTCTGACTTTCTAGACACACCTGTTTCCACAAATGCTACATAATTAATTGTATACCTGTTTTAAGTCCACATTCTTTACTAAAGTATGAACTGACTCTCACAAATGATAATGGGGCCTAGTACAGTAAAAAGAAAATTAGACTAATAGTTAGAAGTTTGGGGGTATAATTCATCCTATGAATAATTAGTTGGATTCTTAGAAAAGGTTCCATACTCTGGGTTTAACTTTCCTCGTGTTGATCAGGGTTATACAGTCAAATACCTATTGGACCAGGCAAGACATGTATGTGGGGAAAGCAGAACATTTATAACTCCTGGGAAAGCAATGGCCAGAAAACTGGGAGACAAACAGTCTAACTTTTGCCGTGTGTACATGTGTGGCCCACATCTTCCGAAAATTTCTTTTGAGAAATACCAAAAACCTGATTTGTATATGAACTGATATAAATTTAAAATAACGCAAAACTGCAAACTATGCAAGCCATCAAAATAGGTCTGTAGGCTAAATGTGATGTCCATGCTGCAACCTCACCTGGCTGGTGGCTGTAACAATGCCTTACACCACTTTCAGACTCAAATTCCTTTTCCTGGGGTTTTCACCTACATATGAAAAGGTCTTGCCTTCTCTAACCCCTGCAACACTTACATATTTCACTTAGTCAGCTCTTGGCATGGGTTGCCTTCCATTTTCAGTTATCTTTTTATATTGTCAAGTCTTTTATCCTTAACTAGATTCTGAGATCCTTGAGTCCTTGAGTGTGGCCTTGTATCTCTGAATTTTTGTAACAATTGGCACAGTGCCTTGAACACAGCAAGAGCTTAATGGAAACATTTGGATTGATGTCAAAACAGGCTATAAATAGTCATAGCTAAATCAGAAAAACCCCGAGTCTAAATTAGTTGGACTCCTCATTGGTGGTGGGAGATCCTATAGCAAAACCATCCAACAGGAGCTTTAGAATCCAGCAGACGTAAACCACAATGCCAGCAACTCAAGCTATACAATCTTAATATTATCACATAATCTCCCTGATACTCAATTTCTTCATTTGTAAATTAGTTAGAATGGGACAGGGAACAACAGACTGGTTCCAAATAGGAAAAGGAGTTCGGCAAGGCTGTATATTGTCACCTTGCATATTTAAATAATATGCAGAGTACATTATGAGAAATGCTGGGCTGGAGGAAGCACAAGCTGGAATCAAGACTGCCAGGAGAAATATCAATAACCTCAGCGATGCAGATGACACCACCCTTGTGGCAGAAAGTGAAGAACTAAAGAGCCTGAGCCTCTTCATGAAAGTGAAAGAGGAGAGTGAAAAAGTTGGCTTAAAGCTTAACATTCAGAAAACTAAGATTATGGCATCTGGTTTCATCACTTCAAGGCAAATAGATGGAGAAACAGTGGAAACAGTGGCTGACTTTATTTTTCTGGGCTCCAAAATCACTGCAGATATTGATTGCAGCCATGAAATTAAAAGACGCTTACTCCTTGGAAGGAAAGTTATGACCAACCTAGACAGCATATTAAAAAGCAGAGACATTACTTTGCCAACAAAGGTCCATCTAGTCAAACTTTGGTTTTCCCAGTGGTCATGTATGGATGTGAGAGTTGGACTATAAAGAAAGCTGAGCACCAAAGAATTGATGTTTTTGAACTGTGGTGTTGGAGAAGACTCTTGAGAGTCCCTTGGACTGCAAGGAGATCCAACCAGTCCATTCTGAAGATCAGCCCTGAGATTTCTTTGGAAGGAATGATGCTAAAGCTGAAACTCCAATACTTTGGCCACCTGATGCAAAGAACTGACTCATTTGAAAACACCCTGATGCTGGGAAAGATTGAGGGCAGGAAGAGAAGGGGACGACAGAGGATGAGATGCTTGGATGGCATCACCGACTCAATGGACATGGATTTGGGTGGACTCCGGGAGTTGGTGACAGACAGGGAGGCCTAGCATGCTGCGGTTCAAAGAGTTGACATGACTGAGTGACTGAACTGAACTGACATCATAAGGTAAACAATAGTTAGCTCATTCTTCAGATTAAATGAAATAATACATAAGGTATGTGGCAGGAAACAGATGTCAATCACTGCTGACTTGCTTCCTTGCTTGTGAGGCCAAGAAAAGGTAAAGGCTTTTACAGCAGGTTGAAGCCTGTTCCTTCTCCGACGTGTATGACTCCTCCTCATCTTCAGAAAATCAGGTCCAAGTGCCACAGAACCCCCAGGGCAAAGGCACACCTCACGAGGGCTCAAAACATGATCAGACTTCACAGTGTACTTTGTGTGATTTTAAATCATCTATGATTTTCTGAATTGTCTTGAAAAAAATCAGTCTTTTCTGTTGAAATATCTCTGTGGATGCAAGACTTGTGGCAAGAAGATAGTTATAGTTTCAAAAAACTGTTTGAAGCAAACTTGGCAAAGCATCAAGCCATATGTAATTTTCAACAGAAGCATCAGAGAATTTAGTCAAGGCTGTGATGCCCAGGATTATTTTTATGCAGAAAGTAATAAATTTGAAATGTAAAGTCTCCTCAAGAAATGTGTACAGCACTTCAGTATTCATAGACACACTTGAGATGCTATTCATGTCTGTCCACATGGACTGCACCAACGGATGACTACCAAGGACCGCAATCAAAAGGAGACTGTAAAAGGGCTCCTAAAAGGCCATAGGCTGCTAATCATAGAATCTCAGCATAGAAAGGAATACTCATAGCCTCTGCATCCAGCTCTTATTTCCATGCCTTTCTAATGTTCATTCTTCAGCTGCTTAAACACTTCCAACCTAATGGAGAACTTGCTCTTTCCCATGATGGCCTTCATCTTATTAAGAAATGAAACAGTGACAAGACCATCTTCCTTAGGGCTGCCTCCTATTCTCCCTTAGGCTGGAATCTGCAGCGTGACTCTAATGTGCAAGCATCCATATGTGTATGCATGTATAGCATATCCCACTGTGTTCCTAGCATCATTTAAGATGTGATAGATAATAGAGAATAAATCGAGTGCCCCCCTTTTAACATGTTGTCACCTTAATGGCAAAACCCATGCATTGTGCTTTAGTTAAGAATTTGTAAAACAGGCATAATGCCCTGTGTACAAAGATATCTCAAATACTATTATTCACTAATAATATAACTTGCCCTCATTATGGGATCTAAAATGAAGAGAGAAACCAGTTCCTTTCTGACAATTCTAGCGCACCTTAAAGAAATTCAGTGACTACTAGAGTTAGAGCAATTCATGGATTCACTCATGGTATGTGCAGCTATGTTTTAGCTTGTTTTGAAAAGGAAATTCTACATTTAGTATGGTCTGCCTGCAATAATTAGAAGAGCAAACCCCTTGTCTCCTTATAACTATGAGGTGATGACAAACCTTTCTCCTTCAAAGGCTATCAAGACTAGTTTTGCTGTCTTGCATACAGGGTCCTCATTACCATCTTTCTAAATTCCATATATATATATGTGTTAGTATACTGTATTGGTGTTTTTCTTTCTGGCTTACTTCACTCTGTATAATCGGTTCCAGTTTCATCCATCTTATTAGAACTGATTCAAAAGTAGAGTGGACTTTTGGACTCTGAGGGAGAGGGAGAGGGAGAGGGAGAGGGTGGGATGATTTGGGAGAATAGCATTGAAATATGTATACTATCATGTAAGAAATGAATCGCCAGTCTATGTTCGATGCAGGATGTTTGGGGCTGGTGTATGGGGATGATCCAGAGGGATGATGTGGGGTGGGAGGTGGGAGGG
>SJYX01007695.1:0-54068 GCA_006410675.1 Oreotragus oreotragus | reverse complement strand
TACCATCTTTCTAAATTCCATATATATGTGTTAGTATACTGTATTGGTGATTTTCTTTCTGGCTTACTTCACTCTGTATAATCGGTTCCAGTTTCATCCATCTTATTAGAACTGATTCAAAAGTAGAGTGGACTTTTGGACTCTGAGGGAGAGGGAGAGGGAGAGGGAGAGGGTGGGATGATTTGGGAGAATAGCATTGAAATATGTATACTATCATGTAAGAAATGAATCGCCAGTCTATGTTCGATGCAGGATGTTTGGGGCTGGTGTATGGGGATGATCCAGAGGGATGATGTGGGGTGGGAGGTGGGAGGGGGGGGTTCATGTTTTGGAGTTCATGTACACCCATGACAGATTCATGTCAATGTATGCCAAAACCAATACAGTACTGTAAAGTAAAATAAAGTAAAAATAAAAAATTTTTAAAAAGACAAGTTTTATAAAAAGCCAGATAATAAACATCAGGCTTTGCCAGCCATACAGTCTCTGCTGCAATTACACAGCTCTGCCATTGTAGAGTGAAAGCAGTCTTGGACAATACATAAACAAATGGCTCTGAGCTCCAAATAAAACTTTGTTTACAAAAGCGGGTGGTTGCCTGGATTTAGCCCCTCAACACAGCATGGTGGGGGTGGGGGGAGAACAGTGGCCTAGGAGTCAGGGGAAGGGAGTTCTAGCTGTGGTTCATACTCTAGCTAGCTATCTGTATGATGACAAGCAATCCACTCCCAACTTTGAGCTTGAGTGTTCATGTCTAAGAGGAGTTTTTATAGTTTTTAACTGCACTGCAATTTCAAAATATCTGAGTCATTTCTAAAACTTTTTCAAGCAGTTGAGGCTATTGAATTACCCATGTTGCACTGCAGCAACATTCAGAACAGTTTATCAAGGCTTCCCCTAAGACTGAAGAAAGGATTCCTAAAGGGCTCTCCAGAAATTCAGTCACGAATATAGGAGTCAAGAAGGGACAGAAAATTTCCTTCCTTTGGAAAGTGATGGAAACTGCCTTTTGCAGCTTCTCAAACTCTAATTTAGAGTTACTATATAAGCAAGTATAAATTATTTCTTATTTTATCTCAAATTTACATTTAACTGGACCTCCTGCATTTCATCTGACAATACTCCAATTCCTTAACTTGAGAAAAGAGTTAGACTGTAAGCACAAGTGTATTTTCACATGCATTGATCCCACGTGATTCATAGCACTTTACCTGTTGGGCACAGGGAGCCTTATCTTCATTCTAATCCAGGAAAAGCTGAGGCCCAAGGACTTGAGAACTATCCAAAAGCTGAGGATTAGTGACACGTAAGTCTAAACACCCGCTACTAACTCCAGACAGATAAAAGCAATTCATTACAGACTTACTACTACTTCACACCATCGACACTCATTTATCTGTGAAAAGTATAAACCTTCCATTCCCTTTTAGTTTTGTCTATGCGGTGCCAACATTTACAACTATTTCCTAGAACATTATTCAAACACAGCATCACTGGGACAACCTTTACAACTGTCACAGTATGACTTATAGGCTGAAACAAAGAATTCTCCTTCTCTAGGAGAAAGGGCCTTTTTAAAATTAATTGAAGAAAATCAAATATTTCAACAATTTTTCAATATAAGACATTAATTAACTCTGACAATAGAGAATCCAAAATTAGGTGGGGGAATGTGTAACCTTAAAAGACAATTGAATAGATACTTTTGTTCTCTCAGAAGTTAAGTAAATGATTAAAAGGCAATTTAAATATGGCATTGATCTAAATATTCATTAATGTTATGTAGATACTCCAGTTTTCCTTGCTACTGCTAAGTCGCTTCAGTCGTGTCCAACTCTGTGTGATCCCACAGATGGCAGCCCATTGGGCTCTGCCATCCCTGGGATTCTCCAGGCAAGAACACTGGAGTGGGTTGCCATTTCCTTCTCCAATGCATGAAAGTGAAAAGTGAAAGTGAAGTCGCTCAGTCATGTCTGACTCAGCGACCCCATGGACTGCAGCCTACCAGGCTCCTCCGTCCATGGGAGTTTCCAGGCAAGAGTACTGGAGTGGGATGCCATTGCCTTCTCTGCCAGTTTTCCTTGAGATAAAAGTAATTACTTGAGACAACATCATTTTAAGGAATACTCAACCACAATTAAGAAAATAGTCATCAAATTAAACTAAACAGAGTATGGGGAAGAACTACTCTTAATTATATTAGAAAGTCATTTACCTTGAGAGCTATCAGCATTGGCCAGCACTATAAGCTAAAATATTGTCAAAGCAAGGAAACCTGAGATGGAGTGAGTATGGTAATGCCTTGAATGAGCATGGCAAAACCTATCCTAGGTAGGTCTGAAACAACCAAATGCAATTGTCTCTATTTCTCTTCAACATTAATGTCTAGATGCCAGTGATCACAAAGTCAATTCTTGAGAGCTCTGTTTTTTGGAATACTGTACCAGAAAAAAATTTGGTGGCCATTCCAATCCTACCTTGCCAAGGACTTCTCTCTATTCCTTAATTTCAAGGGCTGAAACACTCCCAGTTGACCCTATTTCTGGTTTCCACTTCTCAGAGGAAAGAAATGCTCTGTCAGTTTGGTCATTAACTTCCTGGACAGGTCACCTGCATGTCCAGAGTGTGATCTCTCAGTATCACAAACCTCCCTCTGCAGCTCTCAGTTTCCTCAAGTGAGAAACTCTTATGATTCCTCCAGCTACCTTGCGTCAGGGCTGAGTGCCAGAGGTTGAATGAAATCCCTGGCTCCTAGCACTTCTCTCCATGTCTATTAAATATAAGTGTGCAGACACACTGAATTTAAACATAAGCATTCAGACCTTGAAAAAAAAAGTTTGAAAACAGTGGAGACAAGATGGGTTTGCTCTAAAGTCTCAGACAGTGAAGAATCTGCCCGGGGTTCAAATCCTGGGTCAGGAAGATGCCATGGAGAAGGGAATGGTAACCCACTCCAGTATTCTTGCCTGGTGCATTCCATGGACAGAGAAACCTGCCGGGCTACAGTCCATGGCGTTGCAAAGAGTCAGAAATGACTGAGCGACTAACACTTTCACTTTTCAAACAAATATAAGCCCTAAGTCTACCAGAAAAGTTTTAAAATGATGATCCATATTCACTGGAGAAATCAGTCTTTAGGTAACAGAAATTAATTTTTATCCAGTATCTATTTTGTATTAAGCTATTGACCATCATGATACATATAGGAAAAGCCTTAGACCTAGCCTTAATGAATCTACAACTGCTTACTTATTAAATTAGACGATCTATCTTTTATTGACACTGACCATAAAAGTGAATTAAATTATTCCCAGAAGCTTCTCTGGGCTTGATTTTGGTTACTGGTTTAAATACACTTTGGCCTTTTTTATTTTTCTATTTAACACTGGCTCAAATATTGTGAAAGCCATAATTAGAGATAAGGTAATTCAGATCTCCAGAACTTTACCTGGATATTCATGCAAATAGTAAAAATTTGTGGGTATACTTAATTAATCACTCAGAAGAAAATAATTAAATTCAAACTGTGCTTGTGGTTCCCCATGAGATAGTATTATAATCACTTAATAATACCTCCTTTATTGCAAGTTAATAAGTCATTTAGTGACAGGAGGTAGAGGGAGGCTAGATATTCATCAATAGCATTACCTCTTTCTGTCTGCAGAAGAATACACTTCCCAGCTCACTTGCAGTTATATGGGGGCCTGGGACTAGCTCTGGCTGATGCAATGACCTGGTCCCTAAAAGCTTCTGTGAGGTTCCTGGATTTTCTCCCACTAACTGGAAATTGTAAAGTCACCCTAAAAGAGGTGTCCAGACATGTACCTTCCTACTTGGAACATAGCCTCTTAATCTTCATTGAGCTGTCCTGTGAACAAGGGATGAATCATATTAAGCTATGAGATTTTGTTGTTGTTCAATACAGTGACCAGCATTATCTCAACATTGAAGAGGGGGCTCACTCAGACTGAATATACTGAGTTCTCTTCACAGGGCTCGCCATTAAGGAAAAATATTCTCGGAAGCAAAAATGAGCACTGAGAAAATAGTGAACAGTTAGGGTTGGCATCCCCACCCCAGTACTCTTGCCTGGAAAATCCAATGGACGGAGTAGCCTGGTGGGCTGCAGTCCATGGGGTCGCTAACAGTAGGACAGACTGAGCGACTTCACTTTCACTTTTCTCTTTCATGCATTGGAGAATCCCAGGGATGGGGGAGCCTGGTGGGCTGCCGTCTATGGGGTCACACAAAGTCGGACACGACTGAAGTGACTTAGCAACAGCAGGGTTGGCATCAGAAATCCTGGCATGTGGGGAAAAAAAAATAGAAGAATGGAGTTGGGGACCTAAGGGATTTGAGACTGTTGGTAAATCAAAGACAGAGATAGCAGGTGACAGTGCAGATCTGAAGAATGGATCTTGGAGCTGGCCCCCTTGTCAGAACTGGGAAAGCAGGCCAGCAACAGGGAGGAGCACCCTTTCTCTGATCCAAGCTAGAAGGTGAACTGCTGTACAGCCAAACCAATCGCCATTCATGGTGCAGTCCAGAGCCTGGAGAAAGACACTGTGGTTTGCATATCTAATTTAGAGGCCTAGATACTAGTTCAGAATTCCAAACGCACCACGAAATTGGAATGAATGAATCTTAAACCTAAGTAGTTTCCTATTATAAACTTATTATTCAGTTCAGTTCAGTCACTCAGTCGTGTCCGACTCTTTGCGACCCCAAGAACCACAGCACGCCAGGCCTCCCTGTCCATCACCAACTCCAGGAATTCACCCAAACCCATGTCCATTGAGTTGGTGATGCCATCCAACCATCTCATCCTGTCGTCCCCTTCTCCTCCTGCCCTCAATCTTTCCCAGCTTCAGGGTCCTTTCCAAAGAGTCAGCTCTTTGCATGAGGTGGCCAAAGTATTAGAATTTCAGCTTCAACATCAGTCCTTCCAATGAACACTTAGGATTGATATCTTTAGGATGAACTGGTTGGATCTCCTTGCAGTCCAAGGGACTCTCAAGAGTCTTCTCCAACACCACAATTCAAAAGCATCAATTCTTCGGCACTCAGCTTTCTTTATAGTCCAACTCTCACATCCATACATGACCACCAGACAAACCATAGCCTTGACTAGACAGATCTTTGTTGGCAAAATAAGGTCTCTGCTTTTGAATATGCTATCTAGGTTGGTCATAACTTTCCTTCCAAAGAGTAAGTGTCTTTTAATTTCATGGCTGCAATCACCATCTGCAGTGATTTTGGAGCCCCCAAAAATAAAGTCTGACACTGTTTCCACTGTTTCTCCATTTATTTGCCTTGAAGTGATGGGACCAGATGCCATGATCTTAGTTTTCTAGCTTTAAGCCAACCTTTTAACTCTCCTCTTTCACTTTCATCAAGTTCTTCTTCACTTTCTGCCATAGGGGTGGTGTCATCTGCTTATCTGAGGTTATTGATACTTCTTCCGGCAAACTTGATTCCAGCTTGTGCTTCCTCCAGCCCAGTATTTCTCATGATGTACTCTGCATAGAAGTTAAATAANAAGCCAACCTTTTAACTCTCCTCTTTCACTTTCATCAAGTTCTTCTTCACTTTCTGCCATAGGGGTGGTGTCATCTGCTTATCTGAGGTTATTGATACTTCTTCCGGCAAACTTGATTCCAGCTTGTGCTTCCTCCAGCCCAGTATTTCTCATGATGTACTCTGCATAGAAGTTAAATAAGCAGGTTGACAATATACATCTTTGACGTACTCCTTTTCCTATTTGGAACCAGTCTGTAGTTCCATGTCCAGTTCTAACTGTTGCTTCCTGACATACAGGTTTCTCAAGAGGCAGGTCAGGTGGTCTAGTATTCCCATCTCTTTCAGAATTTTCCACAGTTTATTGTGATCCACACAGTCAAAGGCTTTGGCATAGTCAAAATTATTATTAGTCAGCTAGAAATCCCTGCAGAATGAATTTGTTTACATATTCCACTTCTCAATATTCTCATCTCTCTTCAGTTTTGATAACTAAATTCAGGGCTTTCTTCATTGAAACTTTCCCACCTAGTGATGGTCAACAACAGCAAATTAAAACCTCTAAGCTTTTGGCAATTGCATCCAAAGATATGGGAACTCTCCAATTAAAGCCTGTTTCCTGAAAGTAAATTAAACAGTACCTTGAGTGGTTCCTGTTTAACTGCTCTTAACAAGATTTTGGGTGTTGGCGCCCACTGACAGATTGAGTGCAGAGGAGCGAGAAGCGTAGGAAATGGGCAGGTGGGGGTCGGGGGGAGTGACAGATGTGAGTAAATATGTATTGGGAAAATTCCATTTAATTCTTCTGAATGAGCTCCTGGCTTATGTTAGCATCATCTCTTGGGAAATCAGCCACATCGCATTTGTTTCACTGCTCCTACCTGCAGTGAAAAGGAACATACTGAATGGAACAGTGCAGTCTCACTATGAATTTATTCTCTGCTGATCCTAATGAAGGAGAGCATAATGGAAATTTAAGACACTGACCTGCCAGACCCCTTACCCTAAATGCTAATGTGAGGAGAGATCTCATATCCCCTTCTATTTTCTCAAGTTTCAAGGATGTGATCCTTGCTTCATTACATCTACAGAAAAACTCAAATAAACTTTTTAGCCAATCCAATATCCATAGGCAGAAATAACAGAAATGAAATCATGGCAAGATCTTGGAACCATGGATCTCTCTGTCACCATGAACTGGCCCTATGATCTTGAGGTAGAGTCTCCAAATAATTCTCTGTACCTCACCTTTGTAGGCAAAGCTTCTTTCATGAGAACGATTTTGCCAAAAACTGCACACAAAAGCCATATAGTTTAAGAATATAAAGGAAGGAAAGAAAATTTAAGGAAGAAAGATGCTGAGAAGTTAGACATAAAAAGCAACTGATTCTTATCCATCCAGCAACTTTTGCACTTGACTATGAGTCAGATCTCAGAAATTCATGGGTGGCCAGGTGCTCACAGCCCCAGGTCATTCCAAGGTTGAGGTAGGATGTCGTCAGAGGAGAGGGAGTGAAAATTGACATCCAAATGATAGCTCAGTTGGTAAAGAATCTGCCTGAATACAGAAGACCCTGGTTCAATTCCTGAGTCAGGAAGATCCACTGGAGAAGGGGTAGGCTACCCACTCTAGTATTCTTGGGTGTCCCTTGTGGCTCAACTAGTAGAGAATCCTCCTGTAATGGGGAAGACCTGGGTTCAATCCCTGAGTTGGGAAGATCCCCTGGAGAAGGGAAAGGCTACCCACTCCAGTATTCTGGTCTGGAGAGTTCCATGGACTGTATAGTCCATGGGGTTGCAAAGAGTTGGACATGACTGAGCAACTTTCACTTTCATTTTCATACACCCCCAGAGCCAGTGGGAATTGNCCCTGAGTTGGGAAGATCCCCTGGAGAAGGGAAAGGCTACCCACTCCAGTATTCTGGTCTGGAGAGTTCCATGGACTGTATAGTCCATGGGGTTGCAAAGAGTTGGACATGACTGAGCAACTTTCACTTTCATTTTCATACACCCCCAGAGCCAGTGGGAATTGGTATAATCATTATGGAAAACAATCTAGCATCATATCTAGAGAGCCATTAAAGTGCTCATACATACTGGCTCATGCTCACTTCTGGGAGTTTATTCCAAGATAATGATCAAAAAGAAGGAAAATTTATTCATGTAGGTGTCATGAGAGTATTGTTTTCAAATGGAGAAAATTTGGAACTGTATAGAATAGAGGTTGGTGATCTTTTTCTATAAAGGGCTAGATGGTATTTTTGTGTGTGTTTGTGAACCATGCAGTATCTGCCTCTCATATTTAATTTTTTGGACAAAGTTGTGAATACATGGCTGTAGCTGGGTTCCAACAAAACATTATTTAACAAAATTTTAACAACAAAAAAAAATCCATGGGTGGAAACAGTGATTTTTCTCTCCATAAAACACCTATCATCCTTTGTTCATCAAAAAATTCCTTATTTCCAAGTAGTAGTACAATTATTTGCCTACTGCCCCCACCTTGCTCCATGACAGCCTCTTTAGGGCAGCCTTTTTGTCTCTCATCTTGGGATCCCCTACATTATCTGTGTGGATCCATTCTCACCTTTATGCTCACATACACAAAATGTTTGTGCATTTAATGGAAGCACAGCATTTCTTCCACACACAATACAAAGAATGGTCATCTTTTGAAGGTCAAGTTACTCTTGTAGCATTTCCTGAGTACCATGGGACCTCCCTGGTGGCTCAGAGGTTAAAGCGTCTGCCTCCAATGCTGGAGACCCAGGTTCAATCCCTGGGTTGGGAAGATCCCCTGGAGAAGGAAATGGCAACCCACTCCAGTATTCTTGCTTGGAGAATCCCATGGACTGAGGAGCCTGGTGGGCTGCAGTCCACGGGGTCACAAAGAGTTGGACATGACTGAGTGACTTTACTTACTTAGAATTCATTCATCAGAGAATCCCCTTTAAAGGTTTTTGTTCCAATATGCCATAGCCAAAAAAAACTAGTCTGCTTTCTTACACTCCTATCTCCTGAACCCAGGAAGTTGAAAATGAGTGAGGGAGAAGTAGAAATGTTAGAAGAAAGAAAAAGAAAAACAAAACAAAACAAGCATGACAGCTATCCTTGACTGATTACCAATAACTTCTATGAGGAATCTAAAACAAAAGTGCAGAGGATGAGACTGTTGAATGGTTGGATGGCATCACCGACTCAATGGACATGAGTTTGAGTAAACTCCGGGAGTTGGTGATAGACAGCGAGGCCTGGCATACTGCAGCCCATGGGGTCGCAAACAGTTGGACACGAACTGAACTGAACTGGAAATAAAAGTGAGAAACAGGTAGTATTCCTTTGGCTTCTATCTTTAGCACCTCTTTCATCCTCCTTGGTGCCCTGTGAAAACTCACTAAGGCCCTTTTTGCCTAAATCCTTACCCATCACTCACCCCTCCCCACTATAAAGTCCCACAGCTCCTATTCAACTTTGTATATGTCTGGCTTTGAAATTACCCTTCCCCTAAATCAAAACTCTTATTTTCTCTAGGCATCTCAATCAGGTCAGAATGAAAGCTAATTAAGCTAGTTCATATTAAGCTTATGACAAATCATCTGCCCACACACTCTTTAACCTACTCAGGAATATTTTCTTGTTAACTCAAGCTGGTGAAATTTCAGTCAGTGTGGAAGACATATTTTGGAATAGGAAGATATCCTCTCTCTTCCAGCAGGGAGAAAACCAAAAACCACAGATTTTCTCTTCATCCATCCCTACCAAGATTCCCAGGGCCTATCCCTGATGGAAAGCATTGGCCTTTCTCTCCCCTCTCAACACCTTCCTGAAGCAAAACCAATGAGTCTTCCTAATTACAATTTTGTCTCTTGGCAAAAGGAACTGGGATGGAACAACTGGGATGCCAGCTTTACTCCAAGCTATAGAAGGACCTCCTTGTCTCAGATCTCAGTATTTGCAACCAATCTTTATCTAAAGTATTATGGTTCTTAACATTTATGGTGGATCAGAATTATCTAAAGGGCTTGTTAAACTCAACTGCTAGGCTCTATGTGCCAAATTTCTAATGCAGTATATTTGGGTGGGGCCAACATTTTTCATTTCTTTTTTTTTTTTAATGGAGAAAACATGGCTTTTTTATTGTTAATAAATTGTATTTTTTTGGGAGAGTTTTAGAGTCACAGCCAAACTGAGTGAAAAGTATAGAGTTCCCATGTACCCCTGCCACCACGCATGCACCAACCTAGATGTCCATCAGCAGATGAATGGATAAGAAAGCTGTGGTACATATACATAATGGAGTATTACTCAACCATTAAAAAGAATACATTTGAATCAGTTCTAATAAGATGGATGAAACTGGAACCGATTATACAGAGTGAAGTAAGCCAGAAAGAAAAACACCAAGACAGTATACTAACACATATATATGGAATTTAGAAAGATGGTAATGAGGACCCTGTATGCAAGACAGCAAAAGAGACACAGATGTGTAGAGCGGACTTTTGGACTCTGAAGGAGAGGGAGTGGGAGAGGGTGGGATGATTTGGGAGAATAGCATTGAAATATGTATACTATCATGTAAGAAACGAATCGCCAGTCTATGTTCGATGCAGGATGCAGGATGCTTGGGGCTGGTGCATTTTTCATTTCTAACAAGCTCCTGGCCATGCTGATGCTGCTGGCCTAAGGAACCATGTTAAGTACCACCTTGTAGTAAACTTCCCTTTCAGATGGAAGATAAAGCACATTTCAAAAGGAGGAAGGGCACACGGCAATAGCACAGAGGTGTGAAAGAGCATTTCACGTGTTGTAACAAGGACATTTTTCTTTCCCTAGAGACTGAATTTTATGGAAAGTAGGAGAAGGAAAATGAAGTGGCAGAAGTTTAGGGCTGAAGTGAAGAACCATAACAGTTTAGAATGTTTTGCTCAGGTCACCTTCTTCAGGAAACTGTAACCTCTAAATTGCTAGGAGAGTAACAGAGAATGGGAATTGTTAAAAGATGTATGTAATCACCTTGAGTCATTCCCCATCTTGGCATAAACTACGAATCCAGTTTCCAGTGTGTTACAGAGGAGGCCTAAATTATAAGATACATTTTTAATATTTATAAACATCAATAACCCTGATTTAACTGATATACCTGTGGTGAGAGGACAGGGTGAGAAGATCTCTGCCTCATTATCTTCCCACTCCCTTCTCCTTCTTTCCTCCTTGATACTTCCTGCCTCTAAATCATTCTAGAAACTTAATTTTGTCTGTATTGATACTGAGCAGGGGCTTCCCAGGTGGCTCAGTGGTAAAGAATCCATCTGCCAATGCAGGAGACACAGGTTAAATCCCTGGGTCGGGAAGATCCCCTGGAGAAGGAAATGGCAACCCACTTCAGTATTCTTGCCTGGGAAANTACTGAGCAGGGGCTTCCCAGGTGGCTCAGTGGTAAAGAATCCATCTGCCAATGCAGGAGACACAGGTTAAATCCCTGGGTCGGGAAGATCCCCTGGAGAAGGAAATGGCAACCCACTTCAGTATTCTTGCCTGGGAAATCCCACGGACAGAGAGCAAGGTGGGCTACAGTCCACACGATTGCAAAAAAGTCAGACACAACTTAGCAACTAAACAACAATATTGATACTGAGCATGGCCACTGAGTATGAAAAGATATTGTGGAACCAGATTTTCCTCTTCTATGTTCTCTTGTCCCCATGTTGGGGTACTCATACCTTCTTCTCTTCCCCATCTTTCTCCCTTTTTTCTATCCCCCTTTGGCATATCCCAGGGATTTCTGTATTATATTCCTAACAAGAGAGGTAAGATTTTAAGATCTGGCCTTGGACATAAGGATTATCTACTTCCTCAGAGGCCTTTATGCTTGTCTTTGTGCTCCAACCCAACCTTAACAGAGAGGAATATGGCATTAAGAGGGATGAAGATTGTCCAATTAATTAACGGGAAAAAACTCTGATCCAGGGCAAACGATAGGCAAGCTTCCAAGAGCAGAAAGAAAGTGTTTCTTCTGTTTGTGCAACCAAAGTATACTGAGTAGAGTTGGTGTGTCTTCCAAGAACCTGAATTCTAAGGAAACAATCATTGTTCACCACCTTAGATTGTGTTCTTCCAGAATCAGAGCCTTAAGTAGGATGTAAGTGCAAGCAGTTTACTTGGGAGGCAATGTTAACAAGAAATGGTAGAGAAATGGGAAGTGAGAGAGGTCAAGGAAGAAAGCCAACACAGGAAAGCTAACTTCAAAAGGAGCTGGAGCTTATTCCTGTTGATCATAGAAAGTGGTATAGAACACACTTCATAGCTGGCATATGTAAGTTTAAGGAAGCTGGGGATATATCTACCATCTCCCTCTAGCTGTTAGTTAATTGCTCCTCTAAGATGTGAACACCCTGTCTCCAGATGGTTCATGCATGCTCCTGCAGTCAAGGAAGTCATACAGAGACTAACAGATGCTAGTAGAGAACATCCAATAGATGTGGGGAGAGCACCCATAACTCTCCTATGATAACTTGGGGGAGCTCTCCTCTTCCATCATTCAGTTGTCCTAAAATTCCTTGTTGTAAAGCATGAGGTATAACTCTCCCAGACTATAGACAATACTACAAAGGTAGAGTAATCAAAGTGGCATGGTATCGGCACAAAAACAGACATATGGAACAATGGAAGAGAATAGAGAACCCAGAATAAACCAACATACCTGTGGTCAATTAATCTTTGACAAAGGAAGCAAGGATATGCAATGGGAAAGTCTCTTCAGCAAGTAGTGTTGGGAAAGCTGGACAGCCACATGTAAATCAATAAAGTTACAATGCACTCTTATACCATATACAAAAATAAATTGAAAATGGCTTAAAGACTTAAACATAAGACATGGCACCATAATAAAATTCCTAGAAGAGAACATATGCAAAACATTATCTGACATAAATTTTATCAATGTTTCCTTAGGTCAGTCTCCCAAGGCAATAGAAATAAAAGTAAAAATACAGAAATGAGACCTAATGAAATTTCCAAGCTTTTGCACAGCAAAGGAAACCATAAACAAAATGAAAAGACAACCTATGGGATGGGAGAAGATATTTGCAAACAATGCAACTGACAAGGGATTAATTTCCAAAATATGCAATGACTCATACAAGTCAACAATAACAAAAATAGACAACCTAGTAGAAAAATGGCCAGAAATACTAAATAGAATTTCTCCAAAGAAAACATATAGATGGCAAATAGGCACATGTAAAGATGCTCAACATTGCTAATTATTAAAGAATTACAAGTCAAAACTATAATGAGGTATCATCTCACACCAGTCAGAATGGCCATCATTAAAAAGTCTACAGATAACAAATGCTAGAGAGGGTATGGTCCTACACCATTGGTGGGAATGTAAGTTGATGCAGCCACTATGAAAAACAGTATGGAGGTTTATATGAAAACTAAAAATAGAATTACCATATAAATCAGCAATCTTAGTTCTGGGCATACAGCCAGACAAACTACAATTTAAAAAGATACATGCACCCCTATGTTCATTGCAGCAGTACCTCACAATAGCCAAGACATGGAAACAGCCTAAATGTTCAACAGATGAATGGATAAAGAAGATATAGTACATACACACCATGGAATACTACTCTGCCATAAAAAGAACAAAATAATGCCATTTGCAGCAACAGGGATGGAACGAGAGATTATCCTACTAAGTGAAATAAGTCAGAAACAGAAAGACAAATACCAAATAATATCCATTTATATGTGGAGTCTAAAAATATGACACAAATGAATTTATCTATGAAAGAGAAACAGATTCATAGGCATAGAGAACCCTTGTAGTTGCCAATGGGGAGAGGTAGAGTTGAAGTTTGGAGTTGGCAGATGCAAACTATTATTATATTTTATTCTATACTATTATATATAGGATGGATAAACAAGGTCCTACTGTATAGCACAGGGAACTACATCCACTATCCTGTAATGAACTATAAGTGACAAGAATATAAAAATGAATATAAATATATGCATAACTGAATCACTATGCTGTATGGCAGAAATTAACACAATATTCTAAATCAACTACACTTCAATTTTTAAAATTCCTTGTTACTTATAAATTTTATTCATTGGAAGTGAAATAGATATTTCAGTTTCATGATTCAGTTTGTATTAGTGTCACTGTAACTCTGTTCCATTCTGTTATTTGACTATTAACATGTTCCTAGAAAACGTACATAGGAATAAAATTATCCCCCCAAACCAAATAACACCTATGCAAAGATATCAGAAAGCTATGAAAATTAATTCTATAAAACAACTCAGAGAAGTATGTTCAACACTTTTCAAATGCATATGACAGTAAGAAAGAAAACTCAAATACCTACATTTGCATTTTGTCTAGACATGGTTATAGACTGAAATCTTCAGTTGATTAGTTTGAAGAACCAAGCAAATTTATCATCAATACAACAATAGTGCTTGCTTGTGTGTTCTGTAGCAGTGCATATCAAAATCAAAAGAAGAAATTAAAAAAAAAGAATCTCAAGAAATTCATTTCCCCAAGATAAAAAATAACCAAAGTATAAACAAAAGGTCAGTTTGGTACAACTTTACTAGAAAAATTACAGAAAGAAGATAGGACAAAATATAACAATAAAATTGGTAAGGAACAACTCCCAAACAGCTAATTTAGTATTCAAGGAAACCAAAGTATACACAAGCGTGATCTTTCCATTTATATTTTGTTTATATACTACCAATGAGTTGTTTTAACCAATTTATAAGTGATGTATATTTTGTTAAAATGAATTAATTACATGGTATCATGTCTTAATGAATTTAATCATATCAATTTGCCTCTGTAGACAAGGAATGACTTTTATAATGTAGCATGACCGAGTTCAACTCCTAAAATAATGTCTGTTAATCTACAACTACAAAACAAGAAAATAAAACAATCTAGCAACGTTGATCAAACAATACAGGCCACTCTTGGTTCAAACATTGCAACAGATTATCCAACTTGTTGGGTAGTGAACTTCATGGGCATTAAATAAAAGCAATAATCAACTATGTAAAATTCAATATGCCTGCTGCTGCTGCTAAGTCACTTCAGTCATGTCCAACTCTGTGCAACCCCATAGACAGCGGCCCACCAGGCTCTGCCATCCCTGGGATTCTCCAGGCAAGAATACTGGAGTGGATTGCCATTTACTTCTCCAATGCATGAAAGTGAAAAGTGAAAGTGAAGTCACTCAGTCATGTCCGACTCTTCACAACCCCATGGACTGCAGCCCACCAGGCTCCTCTGTCCATGGGGTTTTCCAGGCAAGTTTTCGCCTAGCCTTCATTAAAAACCAACAAGATAGAGAAATAACCAAACAAAAAATCTTGGTTAAAAATCTCATTTGGATTCTCATCTAGATGGCAGGGTATTGAAGGAAAATACATATTTCAGGTAAATAATTGCTATTGTGATATGCCTTTATGTTGGCAAATAGCTGACTTAGTATATTGTAGAATATTGTAGAACTATATAGAAATATGTAGAAATATATATTGTAGACTATATTGTAGAACTGACAGAAAATGTAAAGTTATAAAGGAGTGAAAAAAGTATCAAATTCAGTTCACATGTTCAAATTTAAATTATAAACAATGGGTGATGCTTAATATCCAGTTTAATGATCCCAACTTCTTGATTTTGCAAAAGTATAATAGCTTTTAAAATACAAAGTCTTAGATTCACCACATTTAAATATATGCACAAAATTACCTTTGAACAAAATTATGCAATTAATATTTAACAGAGTATGACCTTAATACAGTCATTTTAATAGGAAGATGCAAGACAAATCAGTCATGGTCAATGACATCAGGAGTTTACAGCCTAAGAAGAGATTAACAGGAGCAAAAGAGTAGATGAATACTATGATGGACCTATCTTTTGGATATGTGGAGATCTAGAGAATAGAGTTGTCAAATCATAGGTGAGCGGGAAACCATATACCAGAGAAAGTTTTATTTCAAAAAAGAAGTGACTACTGTTGAGCTAAAGTTGAGCTAACTATTCACTGTGGGGGTTATTTTTACCTTTTTGTATCAATCAGTCCAGTGCTCCTAGAATATAGTCCAGGTTAAGGATAACAAAGTTTAAGAGTCATTTGGATTTCAATGTTTTTTTTTTAAAATATATCCTTTTATTTGGACAGTAACCACTTCACTGAGCATCCTATTTCTATTACTAGATAACTATAAGATGAAATAAACAATTATGTTGAAGACATTGTCTTAGATGGTAAATGAAAGCAAACCAAAAAGAAAATAGTGGGGTAGGGGAGTGGTGAAACACAAACTGTGCAGTCTAAGAAGGGGGAAAAAAACACCAAATAAACTTTAGCATGTAAAGAGCTATATACTAAAATGCAAGATAGAGTTTGACAAATAGAAAGGTATTCTTGGATAATACATCCTAACGCTATGAACATATCATGGTCATTTATCATTCAAATATTATAGTATATGTAATATATTAAAATCTCCATGAAAATATCAACAAGATTTTTGAGCTCAACAAGTTGGATTTCAATGGGGGAAAAAAAAACAGAAAGTTCGGGGGAAGAAAAGCCCAAGTACATATAAAATTTTAATACAGATCTTCCTCATCTTACAGTGGGATTATTGATCCTGACTACTCCATGGTAAACAGAAAGTATCTTAAGTCAAAAATACATTTAATATACCACTCCTGCTGAACATCATAGCCTAGCCTGGCTACTTCAAACATGATCTGAACAGTTACATTAGCTTATAGTTGGGTAGAATCATTTAACACCCAAAATTTTATGAAATGTTGAATGCCTCATGTCATATACTGAACACTGTATTAAAAGTGAAAAACAGAATGGCTGTGCAGGTATAGTATGGTTAAAAGTTTATTGGTTGTTCACCCTCATGATTACATGGCTGCTTGGGAGCTGCAGCTTGCTACCATTGCCCAGTAATGGTGAGAGAGTACAGCATATTGCTAGCCTTGGAAAAAATCAAAATTCAAAACTGGAGTTACAGTTTCTACAGAATGTATATCAATTTTGAACCATCATAAAGCTGAAAACTTTTAGTCAAACCATCATAAATTGGAGAACATCTGTATCATATATAGGCACACCTCATTTTATTGTGTTTTGTACAGTTGTACTTCATAGGATATGGCTTTTTTTTAAATTGAAGATTTGTGGCAACACTAGGTTGAACAAGTCTAATAAGTACCATTTTTACAACAGCATTTTCTCTCTTCGTGTCTCTGTCACATTTCGGCAAATCTAAAAAAAAAAAGTCAAACTTTTTCTCTATTATTTCACTTGTTTTGGTCATCTGTAATCAGTAATCTCTGGTGTTACTATTGTAATGGTTTTAAGTCTCCATGAATTATGCCCATGTAAGATGGTGAAATTAATTGCTAGATGCTGTGTGCGTGTTCTTACTGCTTCACCAACCAGCTGTTCTTCCATCTCTCTCCCTCTCCCCAGGCCTCCCTATTCTGTAAGAAACAACAATATTGGAATTAGACCAAATCATAACCCTACAATGGCCACTAAGTGTTCAAGTGAAAGGAAGAGTTTCACATCTCTCACTTACATCAAAAGTTAGAAATAATTAAGCTTTGTTAAGTAGGCACATCCACAGCCAAGACAGGCTGTAAGTCAGGCCTCTTGCCTCAAACAGCTACACTGTGAATGCAAGTGAAAAGTTCTTAAAGGAAACTGAAAGTACTACTTCTGTGAATACACAAATGATAAAAGTAAAACAGCCTTATTGCTGATACAGAGAAAGTTTTGGTGGTCTGGACAGATCAAACCAGTGGCAACATTCCCTTAAGTCATAGGGTAATACAGAGCAAGCCCTAATTCTTCAATTCTTTAAAGGGTGGAAGAGGTGAGAAAACTGGAGAAGAAAAGTTTAAAGCTAACAGAGGTTGGTTCATGAGGTTAAAGAAAAGAAGCCATCTCCATAACACCAAAGTGTAAGATGCAATGGCAAATATTGATAACAGAAACTGCAGCAAATTATCCAGAAGATCTAGCTAAGCTCATCAATGAAGATGGCTGCACTAAACAACAGATTTTCAGTGTAGTTGAAACAGAACAGCCTTATGTCGGAAGAAGACGCCCTCTAAAACTTTCATAGCTGGAGAGGCCAAGTCAACACTTGGCTTCAAAGAACAGAATGATTCTCTTGTTAGGCGCTAACACAGTTGGTGATCAGAAGTTGAAATCAATGCTCATTTACCATTCTGAAAATCCTAGGACCCTTAAAAATTATTTTAAATCTATTATGCCTGTGCTTTATAAATGGAATAACAAGGCCTGACTGAAAGCATATCTGTTTACAACACGATTTACCGGATATTGTAAGCCCACTGTTGAGACCCACTGCTCAGAAAAATCGCTTTAAAATATTATTGCTTATGAACAATGTACCTGGTGACCCAAGAGCTCTGATAGAGATGTACAATGTTGACTAATGTGATTTTCAAGCCCGCTAACATAACATCTATTCTGCAGTCCATGAATCAAGGCGTAATTTTGACTTTCAAATCATTCTTTTTTTTTTTTTTTTCAAATCATTCTTTAAGAAATATATTTTGTAAGACTATGGTTGCCACAAATTTCTTCTGATGTAATCTTAAAGTAAATTGAAAACCTCTGGAAAGGATTTACCACTCTAGATGCCATTAAGAATATTGTTATTCATGGGAAGAGGTCAAAATATCTACATTAACAGGAGTTTGAAGGAAGTTGATTCTAACCCACATGGATAACTTTAGGGGTTTAAAAACTTCAGTAGAGGAAATAACTGCAGAGGTGATGGAAACAGCAAGAAAACCAGAAATAGAAGCATCGCCTGAAGATGTGACTGAATTGCACAGATCTCATGACAAAATCTGAAGGGATAAGGAGTAGCTTTTTATAGATGAGCAAGGAAAATGGTTTCTCAAGATGGAATCTACTCCTGATGAAGATACTGAGAAGACTGTTGAAATGACAACAAAGGATCTAGGATATTATACAAACTTAGTTGATAAAGCAGTAATAAGGCTTTAGAGGACTGATTCCAGTTTTGAAAGAAGTTCTACTATAAGTAAAATGCAATCAAATAGCATTACACGCTACTGAGAAGGCATTCATAAAAGAAAGAGTCAACTGATGTGGCAAACTTCACTTTTGTCTTATATTAAGCAATTGCCACAGCCACCCCAGCCTTCAGTAACCATTACCCTGATCTGTCAGTAGCCATCAACATCAAGGCAAACCGTGCACCAGCAAAAAGCATTATCACTCTCGCAGGTTCAGATTATGGTTAGCATATTTTAGCAATAAAGTATTTTTCAATTCAGGTATGTACACTATTTAGACTTAACACTATTGCAGACTTAATAGGTTAACTTTCATATGCACTGGGAAACCAGAAAACATGTATGACTTCCTTTATCGTAATATTCACTTTATTGCTGTGCTTTGGAACCAAACCCACTATATCTCAGAGGTATGTCTGTATTATAAAAGTGTCAACTGAATCCACTAGGTTAAAAAACATACTTTTAAATAATTAGTACTGGGACACTGAATAGTGATTTGGAAAATGATGAAATTGGATTTATTCCTTAAATCACACACAAGAATAAATTCCAAATGGATAAAGGATATGAATGAAATAGGTGAAATCATAAAACTACTAGAAGAAATAGGCCCATTTCCTTAGAATCTGAGTATAAGGAAAACCATTCTAACTATGACTGAGATCCACATACAATAAAAGATTAGTAAATGTGACAAAATGAAATTTTGATATGGCAAAAATTCACAATAAGCAAAATAAAGACAAATATAAAACTAGGAGAAAATATTTGCAACATAATCGCAGCTAAANCCCATTTCCTTAGAATCTGAGTATAAGGAAAACCATTCTAACTATGACTGAGATCCACATACAATAAAAGATTAGTAAATGTGACAAAATGAAATTTTGATATGGCAAAAATTCACAATAAGCAAAATAAAGACAAATATAAAACTAGGAGAAAATATTTGCAACATAATCGCAGCTAAAGAAGTAACAATCAACATAAAAATATTTTAAAAGTTGAACACTTAACAGGTTTTAATTTATTAACTAAAAAACTAATAAAAATATATTAATAGAGGTAGTTTACAGAAACATGTATGTAAATAACTCTGTGAAAGAAGGATGCTTGATTTCATTCATAGCAAGAGGAAAGCAAACCAAAATTAATTAAAATATGTCATAACTATTGACTGACAAAAATATGTTTGACAGCATATGTTGGTGAGGCTCTGACAAAATAAGCCTGCTCATATTCTACTGGTTTTTAAAAAATCACTATTAAAGTTATAACTACAAACTTGCATTTTCAATGATAAGGTCACATTTATCAATGGTGAGTTCCAATTGTTTTTATTTGACTAACTGAAAATAAGAAAAAAATGTTCTGGCAATCATTTGGATCTAAGAGCTCCAACACCTGAAACCACACAACTCTTATAATACCAAGCCCCAACTCTATCATGCTAAATTAGAAGTAAATGACCAAGTTTTTAAATATTGCAGTCTTCATAAATCTTACATACATTCCTCTTCACCACTGGGAGCACTGTACTCCCAGGACAGATAAGCTTCAGTTGGGATGAAGTACTAGAAACGTTCCCTTACCAGAACCATGCCCAGCAACAGCCTTGGTGACAGATGGCAACAAATTATTCATATAAAGCCAGATGTTCTGTGTCCATGTGAGAACATCTATTCCATAGCCTCTCAGAATTTTTCCCCAGGTTAAACCTCTCTGGGCATCACTGTCTCAACTCAGCTATAAAGGAGTTAGAGTTAATGCCCCTGCCAATTTGAAACAGTACGGGGGAGTTTACACTGAAAGAGCTCTCCCATGAAAGTTTTCACCACAGCTTCTGATGACTGGGTAAGAGAATCTGTCCAATTTCTTCTCTGTTCTTATCCGAATTTCCTCAAAAATGACAGGCTAATTTAAGTGATCAGAAATAAAAGCCAAGTTAGAACTTAGTTCCTAAAATACAGGACAGTGCATTTTAAGGAGATAAAGGAACAAAAAATAAACCACTAACAATAAAAATTAAATCTAAAATATAGGTGTATCTCTCTCTCATTTCTGAATGAGAAAAATCTTCTAAACTTAAAAAAATGAAGACATGATATAGGAAAATGTTAATATACTATCATAATATATACAATTCATAGATATCAAAGACAGATGATTAAAGAGCAAATACTTAGTAATACAGGACAGTGCATTTTAAGGAGATAAAGGAACAAAAAATAAACCACTAACAATAAAAATTAAATCTAAAATATAGGTGTATCTCTCTCTCATTTCTGAATGAGAAAAATCTTCTAAACTTAAAAAAATGAAGACATGATATAGGAAAATGTTAATATACTATCATAATATATACAATTCATAGATATCAAAGACAGATGATTAAAGAGCAAATACTTAGTTAGAAAAATATTCACTCCAAATATAAGAAATCAATATCCCTACTATGTAAACCAAAAAAAAAAAAAAAAAAACACTGAAAGCATAAAATTCTCAAATACAAAACATAAACGCCAAACATAAAGGGAAATGTTCAACTTCCACAAGACCCAACTTCAAAATGCATATAAAGCATAAGCAAAGTGTCCTTTATTCACTCATCACTGTATTATTATATTGAAAAGGTATAATATAATAATAGATAATAGTTACATACTGCTTACCATGTTCAAGTCACTCATCTAAATGCTTTACCTGTATTAAGTAATTTAATCTTTACAACAGCCCTGTTTGGTAAGCAACATTATTTGCAACATTCCCATTTAACAGATAAAGAAAGTGAGGCACAGGTAAGTGAAATAACTTGTCCACAATCACACAATTCGAAAGTCAAAGAAGTGGTTTCAATCCAAACCAGTTTGTCTCCAGAAAACTGCTCTCATCTACTGTCTCCAGATACCTACTTTTAACCACTGTACTATCCTGCCTCAGGTTGATGGAAAGGAGGTGGTGATTCAGGCATATTCATTCATTACTGAGTAAAGGCATTTGGGGACAGAAATAAAGAAAACTTTCTATGTTCATATCAAGAGTCTTGATAATTTTTAGCTTTTGTCTAATATTTTGACTTCTAGGAATCCATTCTGAAGAAATTATATTTAAAATGAAACAGATTTATGCACAGAGAAGTTCATGCCAGCATTATTTATAATTGCCAAGAGAAAACAGGGAAGAAATGCCAAACATTATAAGAATGCTTAATTATAATTTATAGAGATGATAGAATTTCTGGCAACCAATAAAAATGACATTTATTATGGGTGTTCATCATATGGGAAATATTTATGATAAGCAAAATGCAGGACAGAAAAGTTTATATATACTATTTTATTTATATTCAAAAATAGGAAAATTTACTTATTCAAATAAGTAAGCAAAACAAAGTTTCCTGTTGTGATAGAGCTAACTTCCCAGTGGAAAGGCAAACAATAAACATAATAAATAAATGAATTATTCAGTGAATTAGAGTAAGTACAGTTGAAAAACAGGGAAATGCAGTATGATGGGAATTGGGAATTCTGGTTTCCTACATGCAGGTAGCAAAACTAAAAAGAGGAAAGCCTCAGTGAGACAGTAAAATTTGAGCAAAGACTTAGAGGAGGAGGAGGATTTAGCCATGTGAATACCTGAGGGAAGAGCATTTCAGGCTGAGATAATAGCTAGCGAGAAGTCTTGGTAGCAGATGCTGTTGGTACCTTACCCGTAATCTGGGTGTGTACCTCCGCACATCTGGAGACAGTATACTGCAAACAACTGTGATTCACTTCCTGCAAGTCCCTATTTTCAGGCCATAGAGCATGCTCAGCCAGTATATGAGACAATCCAGAAATGAATGGCCCTGAAATCAGGACTCAGCCAATGACAGCTAAGGAAGTGATGACGACCTCTTCCCAGGTCCCCTGCCTGTAGGCAGGCTCAGAGACATGCTGTGCATGATCCCCTAGAGCAGTGTTTCTCAAACGTCTGTTAGGACATATGAATCACCTGAGCTCCTTGTTAAAAGGTAGATTCTGATTCAGTTGGTCTAGGGTGGTTGGTCTTGACTGGTGACTCAAGTCTTCTGGTCTACAGCTGGTCCAGCCTTAGAAAACCCTCCTTTGACTCTAGAGCACTCTGTCAGGTTATCCGTTGCAGGGGGCAGCCCTGAAGCTGTCTCTTATACACATCTAGATGTGTATAAGAGACAGTTCGGGGAAGGCAATGGCACCCCACCCCAGTACTCTTGCCTGGAAAATCCAACGGACGGAGTAGCCTGGTGGGCTGCAGTCCATGGGGTCGCTAACAGTCGGACAGAGCGACTTCACTTTCACTTTTCTCTTTCATGCATTGGAGAAGGAAATGGCAACCCACTCCAGTGTTCTTGCCTGGAGAATCCCAGGGATGGGGGAGCCTGGTGGGCTGCCATCTATGGGTCACACAGAGTCGGACACGACTGAAGTGACAGCAGCAGCAGCAGCAGCAGGCCCACATGATCACAGCAGTCACACACCCTCAACTGGCTTCTTACCCATCAGATTCATCTCTTCTCTCCCAAACAGTGTTAACTTGGCATCACCTTTAGAATTAACTAGCTGTGTTCACTTGTCTTAGAATCTGCTAAGACTAGCTTCTAGCCTAGCCTGAAGCAGGATGCTCTGGTGAACTAGAGGAACACCAAGAATTCAGCGTGGCTGAAGCAGAGTGAATAAGAGGCTCAGGAGCAGGAAAAGAGTTCATAGAGGTTATGGGCAGAAGATGATACAGGACCAAGGTAAGGGTTCTGGCTCTGACTCAGAGAAAGTGATGTGCCATTAGCACAGTTTTTAGCAGAGGATGACATGATAACATGCATTACCATTATCAGCCTCACCCTGGCTACTGGCAAGAGTCAAGTGGAGAAAGGCAGATGCAGGTAGGTTAATTTGGAGGCCACTGCAGGAACCCAGGGCAGAGATGATGGAGGTATATCGTAGAGTCACAGATGGGAGGAAATGAGCATGTGAGAAGAAATCAGATTCTGGACATCGAAGTATAAAGTCATCAAGTAAACAGCTGGATCATAATGCTCTAGAGTTTGGGAAAGAGGTCTGTCGTAAGAAATATAAAAGTGGCTGTTGTCAGCATATATGTAGCATTTAAAATCATGGGAGTGAATGAAATCACTCAGAAAGAAAGTGTAAGTAGAAAAAAGGAGAGTCCAACAACAGAGACCTGGAGCACTTTAACCTTGGGAGATTGAAAGTCCATATGCTCAAAGTCAACAGTAGCCGGTGGTGGTCATTTTCCTTACTGTCATTAACCTGACTTCAGTGTAATGTTTGTGCAACCAGAGATCTAAAGGACATAGAGAATCCAGTGCTATGTCATTCTATCTCACTGTGGCTCTGCCTGTCAGGAACAGCATGAAGCATGAAAAGAATACAGAATTTCAGTAGCACAAATCAGGCAACAAGGCTAAATGAGACTGTACAAGTATTACATATGTGTGTGAATTATCCAATGGCAGAGAAAGAAAATATGTTTTGGGCCAGCTGGGAAAACATTAAAATGAATTAAGACAATCAAATAAGTGCAAAACCTAATCAAGTTGTGAAAAGAATTACAGTCTCAATGTAGGGAGTGGAGGGAAGTTGGACAGAAATGTTAATGATAGTCTGAACCCAGGAGAGAACAACGTCCTCTAAAGGACAGGAAGTCTCTGTTGTCATAGCAACTATAAGAAGCAGGTCAAGTTGTAGGTAAGTGACACAGGGAGAATCAAAAGCTTCATCTAGGCCCAAATTGTTCACTAATGTGTAACTTTAACTGGCGTTAAATAGGAATTTTAGAATTTAGCACAGAGATGATAAATCAAAACCATAATCAGAAAATAGTTGTAAGTTCAGGAAACTGGTTTTTGTGAAACTAGAAATAGTCTTCATTTAGTGATTAAAGCATTACAAAATATGGTATTTAAGACAATTTATTAAGCTAACTTAGAAGCCAGAGTATTCTAAATTTAATCAAAATTAATTGGTTGGAACTGTGGTCTAGTTACTCAAAGATAATTTATTCAAGTTTCTAAACAGAGTTGGGATGTTTAAGAGAAGTTGATATTCATCTTATTTATAATTTCACTTATTATATGTAGAGAATCACATAAATGCCTGCTCTGTTTATCAAAGTGCTCAAGAAGGAACCCAAATATTAAAAACTCAAAACTTATAAAAAACATAAACCACAGAAAGATCTTTTTTGATCCACCTCCTAGAGTAATGAAAATAAAAGCAGAGATAAACAAATAGGGCCTAATTAAACTTAAAAGCTTTTGCACAGCAAAGGAAACCATAAACTAGATGATAAGACAACCCTCAGAATGGGAGAAAATATTTGCAAACAAAGCATCTGACAAGGGATTAATCTCAGTTCAGTTCAGTTCAGTTGCACAGTCATGTCCAACTCTTTGCAACCCCATGAACAGCAGCATGCCAGGATTCCCTGTCCATCACCAACTCCCGGAGTCCACCCAAACCCATGTCCATTGATTTGGTGATGCCATCCAAACATCTCATCCTCTGTCGTCCCCTTCTCCTCCTGCCCTCAATCTTTCCCAGCATCAGGGTCTTTTCAAATGAGTCAGTTCTTTGCATCAGGTGGCCAAAGTATTGGAGTTTCAGCTTCAGCATCAGTCCTTCCAATGAATATCCAGGACTGATTTCCTTTAGGATGGACTGGTTGGATCTCCTTGCAGTCCAAGGGACTCTTAAGAGTCTTCTCCAACACCACAGTTTAAAAGCATCAATTCTTCGGCACTCAGCTTTCTTTATAGCCCAACTCTCACATGCATACATGACTACTGGAAAAACCACAGCCTTGACTAGACGGACCTTTGTTGACAAAGTAATGTTCCTGCTTTTGAATATGCTGTCTAGGTTGGTCATACTTTCCTTCCAAGGAGTAAGCATCTTTTAATTTCATGGCTGCAATCACCATCCTCAGTGATATGGAGCCCAGAAAAATAAAGTCAGCCCCTGTTTCCCCATCTATTTGCCTTGAAGTGAGGGACCGGATGCCACGATCTTCGTTTTCTGAATGTTGACCTTTAAGCCAACTTTTTCACTCTCCTCTTTCAAATTCATCAAGAAGCTTTTTAGTTCCTCTTCACTTTCTGCCATAAGGGTGGTGTCATCTGCATCTGAGGTTATTGATATTTCTATCACAATTCAAAAGCATCAATTCTTTGGTGCTCAGCTTTCTTTATAGTCCAACTTTCACATCCATACCTGACTACTGGAAAAAACTAGAGCTTTGATTAGATGGACCTTTGTTGGCAAAGCGATGTCTCTGCTTTTTAACCTAGATATGCTATCTAGGTTGGTCATAGCTTTTCTTCCAAGGGGCAAGCGTCTTTTAATTTTGTCTTTTGTGACAAGGACACCGCAGATGGTGGCTGGCTGGTGAAGGAGTGTCAGGGAGAGAAAGGACTGGAACAAGTCAGACCCGGTGGGCACTTCTTCCTCTTGGCCCCTAGGCGGAGCCAGAGCCCACTGGAGCCAAGACATCCCTTTGGTGATTATCACTAACAAATGCTTACTGAGCTCCCAGAAGGCCTGAAGAAGTCTGAGAAGGCTTCACAGAGGAGATGCCACTTGAAAGGGCCCTGAAGGCTGTGTAGAAGTTCTTGAGATAGGTGAGGTGCAGAAGGGCCTTCCAGGTAGAGGGAAAGACAAATGCAGGGAGGCTGGAGAGCATGACGGGGTGGGGGAGTCCGGACGAGTGAGCTGAGAGCAGGTGGAGTGCTTGACTGAGGTCTACTGGTGTGGGTCAAGCGTGGAGGAAGGCCCAGACTGCAGAGACCCGTTCACAAAGGGCACTGAGTGACTGACTCAGTGGGAGTGGGGAGCCTTGGAAGAGTTTCAAGCAGAGGAGGGACCAGGTCAGATGTGTTTTTGAAAGAAGACTCAGGCTACACTGTGGAGAATGCATTGAATGGGGACCAGGGTGCAGGTAGGGACACAGTTTAGGACGACTGCAGGGGTCTGGGCAGGAGAAGAGGGTGGGCAGGGGCAGGAACGGAGGTAGAGGCTCTTAGACTGAAAGATATTTAGGAGAGAAACTCTACAGGACCTGGGGACTGCTTGGCATGAAGAGGAAACTGGGGTTGAGAGGGAGTATCAGGGTAAGACTGAATGGACCTCTGCTGTAATACCTTGGTTCTTATCGTAAAGGAAAGCAGGGTTATTTTGAATCCTACTCCCAACTGGACTGACCATGTCTTGAAGGCAGGGACAACGTTTCTACTATTTCAGTCCATCCAGGGACTGTGGTGTGAAGTTGAGAGTCAGTAAAAGGAGTGTAGAGTTGACTGGTATATTCACAGGCAAGGCTCACTTGGACTCACACTTTATCAACAAGCCCCCAAACCAAAGAGGAGGGCGTCTGTCCGCCTACCCCCTGCAGTGCCTCTGCCCCTTGCATCTCCTCATCCCAGGCTCAGCCTGGAGTGATGACTCCCATTGTCACCTTCTCTGCCTCCCTAGGTCTTCCAGGGGTGACGGGATGGTCCCGTGGATTCCTTCTGCTCTTGGTCCTCCTACATAGGAGGTGTGGGGAGCCAGGAGTCTGAATTCTGGCTGGGGAATGGGAATTTGCACCAGCTTACTCTCCAGGGTAGGTTTCTCAGTAGGGTCCAGGGAGTCTGAGGGGCCTTTCGCTGGCATTCTGACTTCCCACCTGGGATCTGAGGATTCCTCCATCTCTGACTCCCCGTCCCCTCCCCCAGGCACCCAGGAGCTGTGAGTGGAGCCGGAGGACTTTAGGCAACCACACCTTTGTTCCCTGTAGGTCCTTCCTCCTCCTGGTGGAGGCAGACCATCACCAGCTGTTGCTGGGCAGGTTTTCAGAGGGCAGGGCAGGTGAGCAAGCCTGCGGTAGGGCCCTGGAGCAGGCCAAGAAGTCTAGGGAGGCTGGACTTTTCCCCAGAGCTGCTATGGCCTCCACGGATGACCCAGGACAACTCCATCCCCTGCTTCGGGTCTGTTTCCTCATTGGAAAAATGGCAGTGATGAGACAGGGCGGTGCAGGAGTGAGCAAGTCAGGCTCTGCAGGCAATCGATCCTGAGTTTAAAATCCAGCTCTGTTGTTTACTAACTGTGTGACCTTGGGCAAGTCCCTTCTGGGTCAGAGCCTCAGTTTCCTCTCCTGTAGAAGGGTAAGGAGGCAGGGAGGGAAGATGTGAGAGCCAGCTGAGGCTCTGTTGAGTGTTATCATTGTCTGCTTTGGAAGAGGAACCAAGAAAGGCTTTGTGTTTTTTTTTTTTTTCCCCAGAGAAATACCAACAGTTGAGAAGAAATTTGAAAGAGGGAAGTGGTTACAAGGAGTGCCTCAGCGGAGCCCCCTTTCCTGCCTAAGCGTCTGAGAACTCCCTCCTAGCTCCCCCAGGCACAGTAGCTCAGGCTGCAGCTGGGACCTGCGAGGAGACAAACGAGCAAGAGCAAGAGGGAAGCCGGAGATTCTGGGAGGGGACAAGGCAAAGGCAGGCGTCAGTGGCTTTGGAGCCACAGTCCTGAGCTCAAGCCCCAGTGCCTCTGTGATTAGCTGCCTGGGCCAACGCCCTGGCTCCATGACACTGTTTTCCCATGGGGCCTGAAAACACCCACCTCACAGTTGCCCTCAGGCTCCTGTGATATCATCTCTTCAAGGGCGCCAGGCGTGGTGCCAGCACCGAGGCACCTCTCACCCTCTTCCTGCCAGGGGCCTCCCAGAGCTTCCATGGTGGGAAACCCTTTCCCACCAACCATGATACAAGTGGGAGAAACTGCACAGTGACTCTTCCCGGAGCCTGGTGGCATGGATCCTGCTATCAGACCAACCTCAACAAGCACTACTCGATGTTCAAAGCCCCTGCCCATAATTATGGCATCGACTGGGCCTCATGCCAAAGCGTGGGCCACCCTTACCACAGGGATTAAATGGTGCTTCACTAGGGCACCCTGGTAGCCAGCACACTTATCTCTATCACACAGCTTCCGGACTCTCGGCGGTTGTTCAATTGCTCGGTTGTTCAATTGCTCGGTTGTTTGACTCTTCGTGACCCCATGGACTGCAGCATGTCAGGCGTCCCTGACTTTCACTGTCTCCCAGAGTCGGCTCAAACTCATGCCCATTGAGTCGATGATGCCATCCAACCATCTCATCCCTGCTCCTCTTACTTTTTATTAAAAAATGAAATCATTTTAACTCTCCCCGACTGGCAGACCTCTTCCAATTATTGGGAAAAACGCAAGAGGGCAGGGGAAGGACACAAGTTTCAGTTCCATTCAAGGAAGATACTCCTTCCAGTCAGGAAGATTGACAAGGTGACCTCAAAAGGTAGCGAGGCTTCTGTCCCTAGAGGTTTGCAAGTCGAGGCCAGAGGCACTTGGAGTGGCAGACTTGGAAGGATTCAAGCATCCATTGACAACATTCTTGGGTCCCTTGGGTCCTACAAGTGGATGGTTTCATGGTGGAAATTGCACCACCATCTCACCCTGTTATCCCCTGCCTGTCCTTTCAAAGTTGTCTGTTTTCCAGATTCTGTTGTAAGTCACGTTTTCATCCTTTGCTACTTCCTGCCTGTTCCATTAGGGGTTAGTTCAAACTCAGTCAAAACAAGGCATTTTTCTCCCATGGGGCAACAGGGCAGTGAAACAGCAGTTCCTGAACTGGCATTTATTAAGCAGTTAGATAATTTGCCAGAGTCACATTCAAGAAAGTGTTAGAATAAGAGTTAAGAGTGTGATCTCTGAGTCTGACAGGGAGTCCTGGCCTTGCATCCTGCTTTGTTATGTAGCTGAGTGATCTTGGACAAGTTACTCAACCTCAGAGTTCCCAGTTTCTGATTTCAGAGTCCACTGAAGATTATGCCAGGCTGTGACCTCACTAATTCCCAATAGAAGGTTAGGGATTATTGGGAATTGGAGCTGGGAAGCCCTTTGGGTCCCTGGGGTTCTCCAGGGAGACGGAGAAACGGTTTGCAGGAAGATTCTTCTCAGATGTTTCATGGCCATGTCCTGGTTGGAGGTCAGGGGTCAGAAGGGCTCCAAAGCAGATTGAGTTCCGGGGAAAGCAGCCCCCTGGCGAAAAAGGCAAAGGACCCGGCTCTGATGCCAAGTCCCATGCTCCTGACAGGCTGGGGAGCAGGCTTCCCCAGTCCTGTCCCTCCCAGCCTGTCCAGCAAGGACGCCGAGGGACGGGCTCTCTCCTCAGTGTTTGTTCTACACACCCTGACATCTCTGAAGATCCTTTCTTCCAACAGATCCCCGCAGGGCAGAGCCTGCAGTGCACTTGAGTCTTAGCTCTGGGCTGGGCACCCATCTCACGAGTGCCTGCTCTTAGCAGTCCACAGTGGTTGGCTGCCCAGGGGCACAGGCTGTTCCGGAAGCGGCCTGTCTCTCACTTTCTGCCATAAGGGTGGTGTCATCTGCATCTGAGGTTATTGATATTTCTCCCAGCAATCTTGATTTCAGCTTATGCTTCCTGCAGCCCAGCGTTTCTCATGATGTACCCTGCACATAAGTTAAATAAGCAGGGTGACAATAGACAGCCTTGATGTACTCCTTTTCCTATTTCAAACCTGTGTGTTGTTCCATGTCCAGTTCTAACTGTTGCTTCCTGACCAGCATACAGGTTTCTCAAGAGGCAGATTGGGTGGTCTGGTATTCCCATCTCTTTCAGAATTTCCACAGTTTATTGTGATCCACACAGTCAAAGGTTTGGCATAGTCAATAAAGCATTTCAGCAATCGATGTTTTTTTTGAACTCTCTTGCTTTTATGATGATCCAGCAGATGTTGGCAATTTGATCTCTGGTCCCTCTGCCTTTTCTAAAAACAGCTTGAACATCTGGAAGTTCACCTATTGCTGAAGCCTGGCTTGGAGAATTTTGAGGATTACTTTACTAGCGTGTGAGATGAGTGCAAGTGTGTGGTAGTTTGAGCATTCTTTGGCATTGCATTTCTTTGGGATTGCAATAAAACCTGACCTTTTCCAGTCCTGTGGCCACTACTGAGTTTTCCAAATTCACTGACATATTGAATGCAGCACTTTCACAGCATCATCTTTCAGGATTTCAAATAGCTTAACTGGAAATCCATCACCTCCTCTAACTTTGTTTGCAGTGATGCTTCCTAAGGCCCACTTGACTTCACATTCCAGGACGTTTGGCTCTAGGTGAGTGTGAGTGATCATACCACTGTGATTATCTGGGTCATGAAGGTGTTTTTTGTACAGTTCTCCTCTGTATTCTTGCCATCTCTTCTTAATATCTTCTGCTTCTGTTAGGTCCATACCATTTCTGTCCTTTCTGAGCCCATCTTTGGACAAAATGTTCCCTTGGTATCTCTAATTTTCTTGAAGAGATCTCTAGTCTTTCCCATTCTATTGTTTTCNACTGTGATTATCTGGGTCATGAAGGTGTTTTTTGTACAGTTCTCCTCTGTATTCTTGCCATCTCTTCTTAATATCTTCTGCTTCTGTTAGGTCCATACCATTTCTGTCCTTTCTGAGCCCATCTTTGGACAAAATGTTCCCTTGGTATCTCTAATTTTCTTGAAGAGATCTCTAGTCTTTCCCATTCTATTGTTTTCCTCTATTTCTTTTTATTGATCACTAAGGAAGGCTTTCTTATCTCTCTTCGCTATTCTTTGGAATTCTGCATTCAAATGGGTATATCCTTCCTTTTCTCCTTTGCTTTAATCTCAAACATATGCAAACATTTCATGTAGCTCAATATATGTATGAAAAAAAACTAATAAAAAATGAGCAGAATACTTAAGTAAACATTTCTCTAAAGAAGACATACAGATGACCAAGAGGCACATGAAAAGATGCAAAAAATTCACCTTTTGCTCTTTTAGGCACCACAGTGAAATGTTTAAAAGTAAGTGCTTTCTAGACAGAAAGACCTAAGTTTTCTACTCTGAGTTTCTCTATACAACATACTTTGGGCAAGCAGATCATGAAATTGGGATATTAGTATTTACCTTATCTGTCATTTTGCAGAAATAAAATATATATAAAAGGCTCAGCTTGTCATTGGATAAGCAATTAGAAAACATCCATAGTTATTTTGCTATTTTAGTATCTTTGCTATACTATGCTTATTTGTCCATGACTCTTTGCAACTCCATGGACTGTAGCCCACCAGGCTCCTCTATCTATGGGATTTTCCAGGTAAGAATACTGGACTGGGTTACAATTTCCTCCTGCAGTGGATCTTCCTGACTCAGGGACCAAACCCACGTCTCCTGCATTGCAGATAGATTCTTTACCACTAAGCCACAGGGGAAGCCCCATTTTAGCATCTACTAGTTAGTAAAAGCAGCTTTTAGTTCATTTATGCATTGAAATGAGTGTAGAATTTGATAGTTATACAAGCTTCTATAGCATACAGTATGCATGTTCAGTTGTGTCTGACTCTGCAATCCCATGGACTGTAGTCTGCCAAACTTCTCTATCCATGGAATTTTCCAGGCAGGAATACTGGAGTGCATTGCCATTTTCCACTTCAGGGGATCTTCCCCACCCAAGGATAAAACCAGCATCTCCTGTGTCTCCTGCATTAGCAGACAGATTCTTTACCACTGTGCAACCTGGGAAACCCATTTGAAATATAGGAGCAGATTATTTTATAATATTTTATAGGAGATTATTTTTATAATATAGCAGATTATAGTAGCTGGCTTAAAACTCAACATTCAAAAAACTAAGAACATGGCATCCGGTCCCATCATTTCATGGCAAATAGATGGAAAAACAATGCAAACAGTGACAGACTCCAAAATCACTGTAGATGGTAACTGCAGCCATGAAATTAACAGACGCTTGCTCCCTGGAAGAAAAGCTATGACAAACCTAGACAGCATATTAAAAAACAGACATTACTTTGTTAACATTACTTTAATATGCTAACAGCATATTAAAAACCATATACTCAAAACTATGGTTTTTCCAGTAGTATGGATGGGAGAATTGGACCATAAGTAAGGCTGAATACCAAAGAATTAATGCTTTTGTACTGTGGTATTGGGAAAGACTCTTGAGAGTCCGTTGGACTGCAAGAAGTTCAAACCAATCAACTCTATAGGAGATCAGTACTGAATATTCATTGAAAGGACTGATGCTGAAGCTGAAACACCAATACTTTGGCCACCTGATGCAAAGAGCCAACTCATCAGAAAAGACCCTGATACTGGGAATGATTGAAGGCAGGAAGAGAAGGGGATAACAGAGGATGAGATGGTTGGATAGGATCACCGACTCAATGGACATGAGTCTGAGCAAGCTCCAGGAGATGGAGAAGGACAGGGAAGTCTGGTGTTCTGCAGTCCATGGAGTTGCAAAAAGTCAGACATGACTGAGTGACTGAATAATGAAAACAGATTATCTGGGCTTCTCTGGAAAATAGATTATCTGGGTGGCTCAGATGGTAAAAAAATCTTCCTGTTATGTGGGAGACGTGAGTTTGATTTGCTAGAATAAACACTAACCTGATTTCTAACATTAGAGACTAGCTTGGCCTGTTTGGGGATGCAGTGTTCTCTTTAAGAAAAATAATCATCCAATTCATATGAGGCATTGCCATGACTTTAGCAAGTGTTCTAACACTATTGATGTAGCATCTAGGTATAAAATAGTTGGGTTTCCAAGTTTCATTGGGAGTGAATACAAGACCAAAGGTAGGTAGACACAAACGTCCCTGGAAAGAAAGGGTTATGGTCTAGTGACCAACCTCCTACCTTGGCTTTCAAGTCCCTAGGACAACAATAATTTTCTGTAACTCAAGTCCCAGATGGCCAGCCTACAAGACTACTCAAGTATTACTACCTGACCTGCCTTTTAAGACAGAGGAATTTATGATCACATCTTCATCTTTTCTATCTTTGCCAGGCAGCTGATGACTTCATCTAAGAACGTAAATCCTGCTTTCTTTGATTTAATACCTTCCTTCTGTGTGAAACCTCTCTGTGAGTTGCCCAGGCTTTTGGAGTCTTATCCTGAACTGTCTCTGCTTCCTGGCGTCATGCTCTCATTCAATCTCATCTGAATCACTGACATCTTAGATGACAAAAGCTTTCTTATCACCGACAGAAATCAGCTTCCGCGTTCCCCTCTGAGTGATGATGCACATAGATATTTCTCTGTAAATAAAGTCAGAGCTTGCTACCTGCCTAGTGACAAAGGTGCACACACCCAGAAATAGGTTTTAGATTTCAAGCAGTTGGTATAAGAACAAAGAATTTGAAGGAGCTCCCTATACACGTCTCTCTGAATTGGTAATGATAATTTCCTGTGAAGTTAGTTATCAGTATGTGAATTAGCAGTAAGTGTTCTCACCACCACCATTAAGGAATTATGACTTGTTTTTATTATGAAAATAATACATGTTTATGATTTAAAACCAAGAAATAGAAAAACATAGGGAAATATTTCACAAATAGGATCATTCAGCACATGCTGTTCTACATCTTGGAATTTTTTCAGCTTACCATATGCAAGCATTTATATATACCTCACTCTTTATAATGACAACAGAGTAATCCATTGTCTGGATATATTATATGCTTTTAACAAGTCTTCTTTGGTGGATACTTACGTGGTATACTGCATTTCATTTGACAAACAATGTTTAGGTTGCATATTGTGCTGCGTATGTTCAAGTGCAAAGCCTTACATATGTGTAGCTAGAGGTTCATTTATAAAGGAAGAAATAACAAAAGAAAGGGTATATTTACTGAAAATGTTGGTAAATATTCTTAAATTGTCCTTGAAAGTGGTTGCTCCAGTTTATATTATTATTTATAAATATTTATGTTTACATTAGTCTGGGGCATTTTGAAGTGTTTGTTTCAATTTCTGGGGTACACTAACCTATACGTCATGAGAATTAGATAAATTATTTCTGGCCTGGCTGTCTCACTCCCAACTATAAAATTTTTTATAATATATACAGTGAAGTTGCACTTAACCATGGAAGGAGGTTCCAAAGTCAATTTCTAAGGAGAAAATCCTATGTAATCTAAAGTGCTTTTGAAAACATCTTAGATAGCTCATAAAGCACATAGTTTTGCGTTAACAAATTTATATATTAATATATATTCAAAAATGATAAAATATACAGTGATGTACAATGTAAATCAAGTAAATATGGAAAGCGAAATTTCACACCATTATATTCTTAAAGATAAATCATTTTTAGTTCGAGGAGATACTGACACCATAAAGGAATTCAAGAATTACTCAGGGAAACAATTTTATTTTCCATCTTGTATTAATCTAGCTAATTGTAGAAAGCAGAATTAATGCCAATGGGTCAAAGGAATGTCTTTAAGAAAGGGACAGATAACAGAGTTATAAGCTGAGTTAAAGGAGCAAAAAGGGATGGTAAGGTCTCCAGGGACAACATACAGTGGGAAATGGTTACTGTGCCAGGGCTTAAGGACAAAGGGAACGGAATAGTGTATCCAATGCCCAGAGAACAGTTTGAGCTGCTATGGTGTCTGGCAGAAGCTATGAACTGGGGAGATGCAACTACAAGCAGAGAAGCAACTACAACTACATTGAGACACAGAAGCAGAAAGTGAGGATTGATACCCTGACCTCCTTTCCTTTTGCCAGTGCACCTTCTGCAAACTTAACCAGAAGCCTTCTTGGAAAAGGAGATTGGATGCAATAGATGGGGATCAGCCTCCTGGAGCAGAGAGTAAGCCAGAGAAGTCAGCTCAGGGGCAAAAGATCATTGAATGAATAGCCTGGAAAAACCACTTGTGGTATTTAAATTATTTTCTCTCTGTCTTTCTCTCCATCTCTGTCTCTATTTTTCAAAAATTTCTCTCTGCCCATGGAATTGAACTAGGTTAATGACCCTAAAATGACACTCCACCATGTATGATAGCAAGCTTTAATAGTGAGCTTGTTCCAGTTGGATGCTTCTCCCAGCTCACAAAAATGATCAGTAAAATGTCAGATAGGTCACATATACCAAAGAAGCTTAAAAAAGAAAAGAAATATAAAATTACCGAGGTACATAATGGGCTTCCCTGATGGCTCAGAGGTTAAAGCATCTGTCTGCAATGCATGAGACCCGGTTTTGATCCCTGGGTAGGGAAGATCCTCTGGAGAAGGAAATGGCAACCCACTCCAGTACTCTTGCCTGGAGAANCAGATAGGTCACATATACCAAAGAAGCTTAAAAAAGAAAAGAAATATAAAATTACCGAGGTACATAATGGGCTTCCCTGATGGCTCAGAGGTTAAAGCATCTGTCTGCAATGCATGAGACCCGGTTTTGATCCCTGGGTAGGGAAGATCCTCTGGAGAAGGAAATGGCAACCCACTCCAGTACTCTTGCCTGGAGAATTCCATGGATGGAAGAGCCTTGGTGGGCTACACTCCACAGGGTCGCAAAGAGTCAGACACGACCGAGCGACTTCACTCACTCACTCACTCAGGTACATAATATCTGGGTCTCAACTTTTCTCATCTGTGAAATAAGGGGACTGGATTAGAAAGGGCCATTCTGTGACCACACACATTCCCAGATCCTTCTTCAGATGCACTGAATCAGAATCCTTGAGAGTGAGACATCACAATTTTTATATATAAAATTCACCAAGGTGTTGCTGGTATGAATCTAGGCTTCTGAGCAACTGAATTCAAGAGTTACAAGACCCAAAATTCCATGGCACTATCATAAAGTTAGAAAGGTGATCAAAAGAATCATTTCTCTTATGATCCAATAGACAATGTTAGAATATTAGAAATTAAGATATATACATATATATGCTTCTCTAACCTACTCAAAAATTTTTAGTATTTTTTCTTTTTTGCATTGCCAGATTTTCATTCTAATGTTGGCAAACAATTTCACTGAGTATTTTGCATTTGTGTTTCTTTCTATAATTTAGGCATTGTGGTCTGACTCAAAATTATGTTAATGGAATCTATGCCATCACTAAGGGAGTAGCTTTTTTAATTGTGGCATCCTTTTGTGACACTCGGGCTTCCCTGGTGGTGCACAGGTTAAAGCATCTGCCTGCAATGTGGGAGACCTGGGTTCAATCCCTGGGTTGGGAAGATCCCCTGGAGAAGGAAATGGCAACCCACTCCAGTATTCTTGCCTGGAGAATCCCATGGATGGGTCACAAAGAGTCGGACACGACTGAGCGACTTCACTTCACTTCCCTTTGTGACACTCACCTAGAGCCAGAAATCCTGGAATGCAAAGTCAAGTGGGCTTTAGGAATCATCACTATGAACAAAGCTGGTGGAGGTGATGGAATTCCACTTGAGCTATTTCAAATCCTAAAAGATGGTGTTGGTAAAGTGCTGCACTCAATATGACAACAAATTTGGAAAACTCAGCAGTGGCCATGGGACTGGAAAAGGTCAGTTTTGATCCCAACCACAAAGAAAGGCAATGTCAAGGAATGCTCAAACTGTAGCACAATTGCACTCATCTCACATGCTAAAAAAGTAATGCTCAAAATTCTCCAAGTAAGGCTTCAACAGTACCTGAACCAAGAACTTCCAGATGTTCAAGCTGGATTTAGAAAAGGCAGAGGAACTAGAGATCAAATTCCCAACATCTGTTGGATCACAGAAAAAGCAAAAGCATTCCAGAAAAATTATCTACTTCTGCTTTACTGACTATACTGAAGCCTCTGACTCTGTGGATCACAACAAACTGTGGAAATTCTTAAAGAGATGGAATACCAGACCACCTGACCTGCCTCCTGAGAGATCTCTATGCAGGTCAAGAAGCAAAAGTTAGAACCAGACGTGGAACAATGGACTGGTTCCAAATTGGGAAAGGAGTATGTCAAGGTTGTATATTGTCAGCCTGCTTATTCAACTTATAATCAGAGTAGATCATGGGAAATGCTGGGCTGGATGAAACATAAACTGGAATCAAGATTGCCAGGAGGAATATCAATAACCTCAGATATGCAGATGACACTACCCTTATAGCAGAAAGCAAAGAATAACTAAAGAGACTCTTGATGAAAGTGAAAGAGGAGAGTGAAAAAGTTGGCTTAATACTCAACATTTAAAAAGGTAAGATCATGGCATCTGGCCCTATCACTTCATGACAAATAGATGGGGAAACAATGGAAACAGTGGTAGACTTTATTTTGGGGGTCTCCAAAATCACTCCAAATAGTGACTGCAGCCATGAAATTAAAAGATGCTTATTCCTTGGAGAAAAGCTATGACAAACCTAGACAGCATATTAAAAAGCAGAGACATTACTGTGCCAACGAAGGTTCATCTGGTCAAAACTATGGTTTTTCGAGTAGTCATATATGGGTATGAGATTTGGACTATAAAGAAAACTGAAGGCCATAGAATTGATGCTTTTGAACTCTGGTGTTGGAGAAGACTCTTGAGAGTCCCTTGGACTGCAAGGAGATTCAACCAGTCCATCCTAAAGGAGATCAGTCCTGGGTATTCATTGGAAGGACTGATGCTGAAGCTGAAGCTCCGATACTTTAGTCACCTGATGCGAAGAACTGACTCACTGGAAAAGAGCCTGATGCTGGAAAGATTGAAGGTGGGAGGAGTAGGGGTCGACAGAGGATGAGGTGGTTGGATGGCATCATTGACTTGACAGACATGAGTTTGAGCAAGCTCTGGGCGTTGGTGATGAACAGGAAAGTCTGGTGTGCTACAGTCCATGGGTTGCAAAGAGTCAGACATGACTGAGGGACTGAACTGAACTGAACATGAGGCGAATCAGTTTGTAGTAGTAAGCTCCTGAGCACCATCACTGTGTGATCTTAGACAAAACATCTAACCTCCAGGTTCTCATTTTCCTCCACTCTCAAATGACAGATTTGGGCTAAATCATTGAGAATGTTCCTTAAAGCCTAAGATCAATTAGTCTAAGAAATGCTACATTAAATCTACCTGTCTTCTTTGTTTTCTGCTGTTTCATTTTAAAAGAAGTCTGCTTCCATGACCTGGCTATTATATACAGTGCTGCAATGAACACTGGGGTACATGTGTCTCTTTCTATTCTGGTTTCCTCAGTGTGTATGCCCAGCAGTGGGATTTCTGGGTCATAAGGCAGTTCTATTTGCAGTTTCTTAAGGAATCTCCACACTGTTCTCCATAGTGGCTGTACTAGTTTGCATTCCCACCAACAGTGTAAGAGGGTTCCCTTTTCTCCACACCCTCTCCAGCATTTATTGCTTGCAGACTTTTGGATCGCAGCCAACCTAGATGTCCATCAGCAGATGAATGGATAAGAAAGCTGTGGTACATATACACAATGGAGTATTACTCAGCCATTAAAAAGAATACATTTGAATCAGTTCTAATAAGATGGATGAAACTGGAACCAATTATACAGAGTGAAGTAAGCCAGAAAGAAAAACACCAATACAGTATACTAACACATATATATGGAATTTAGAAAGATGGTAATGAGGACCCTGTATGCAAGACAGCAAAAGAGACACAGACGTGTAGGGCAGACTTCTGGACTCTGAGGGAGAGGGAGAGGGTGGTATGATTTTGGAGAATAGCACTGAAATATGTATACTATCATGTAAGAAACAAATCCCCAGTCTATGTTCGATGCAGGATGCTTGGGGCTGGTGTATGGGGATGATCCGGAGGGATGATGTGGGGTGGGAGGTGGGAGGGGGGTTCATGTTTGGGAGTTCGTGTACACCCGTGGCAGATTCATGTCAATGTATGCCAAAACCAATAGAGTACTGTAAAGTAAAATAAAGTAAAATGGAAGCTCTAAAAAATACATACATACATACATAAATAAATGTATGGGTAGTCCACGTTCATGGATTGCGATAATTAAGTTTCTGTTCAGTTCAGTCACTCAATCATGCCCAGCTCTTTCTGACCAAATGGACTGCAGCACCAGGCTTCCCTGTCCGTCACCAGCTCCTGGAGCTCACTCAAACTCATGTCCAGTGAGTTGGTGATGCCATCCAACCATCTCATTCTCTGTCGACCCCTTCTCCTCCCACCTTCAATCTTTCCAGCATCAGGGTCTTTTCCAACGTGTCAGTTCTTCACATCAGGTAGCCAAAGTATTGAAGCTTCAGCTTTAGCATCAGTCCACCCAATGAATATTCAGGACTGATTTCCTTTAATATTGACTGGTTTCATCTCCTTGCAGTCCAAGGGACTCTCTAGAGTCTTCTCCAATACCAGAGTTCAAAAGCATCAATTCTTTGGCCTTCAGTTTTCTTTATAGTCCAAATCTCATACCCATACATGATTACTGGAAAAACCATAGCTTTGACTAGACAGGCCTTTCCTGGCAGAGTAATATCCCTGCTTTTTTATATTCTGTTTAGGTTTGTCATAGCCTTTCTTCCAAGGAGCAAGCATCTTTTAATTTCATGGCTGCAATTACCATCTGCAGTGATTTTGGAGCTCNCCTGGCAGAGTAATATCCCTGCTTTTTTATATTCTGTTTAGGTTTGTCATAGCCTTTCTTCCAAGGAGCAAGCATCTTTTAATTTCATGGCTGCAATTACCATCTGCAGTGATTTTGGAGCTCCCCCGCCCAAACAGTCTCTCACTCATTTCATTGTTTCCCTATCTATTTGCTGTGAAGTGATGGGACCGGATGCCATAAGCTCATTTTCTGAATGTTGAGTTTTAAGCCAACTTTTTCACTCTCTTCTTTTACTTTCCTCAAGAAGCTTTTTAGGTCTTCTTCACTTTCTGCCATATGGGTAGTGTCAGCTGGATATCTGAGGTTGTTCATATTTCTCTCTACAATCTTGAATTCAGCTTGGGCTTCATCAAGCCCACCATTTCACATGATGGAATAATTAATCTTATTAATATTGAAATGTCCATACTACACAGAGAAATCTACAAATTAAATGCAATCCCTATCAAACCACCATGACAGTTTTCACAGAATTAGAACAAATAATAATCTTAAAATTTGTATAAAACCACATAAGACCTGAAATAGGCAAAGAAAACTTAAGAAATAAAATAAAGCAGGAAGCATCATACTTCTTGATTTCCAGCTATATGTCAGACACAGCTATATGTGTTGACACACATTGTGTCAGACACAATGGTATAAATAGAGACCCCGGAAATAAACCCATACACATATCATCAATTAATCTATAACAAAGGAGGGAAGAATACACAATAGAGAAAAGACAGCCTCTCCAGTAAATGGTGATGGGGAAACCGGAAAGTTACATGTAAAAGAATAAAATGAGGACACTTTTTCTCACCATAAACAAAAATTAACTCAAGATGGATTAAAGATCTAAATATAAGACCAGAAACCATAAAGCTCCCAGATGAAAATAAACACAGGCCATACACTTTTTAACATGGAACTTAATATTTTTTGATCTGTATCATCACACAAAGGAAACAAGAGCAAAAGTAAACAAACAGGATCTCATTAAACTTAAAAGTTTTTGCACAGCAAAGGAAACCATTGACAAAAAGACAGCATACTCTCTTTCCACTTATAAGTAGAATCTAAAAAATAAAACGAATGACTGAATATAACAAAATAGAAACAGTCAGATAACAAACTAGTGATTATCAGTGGGGAAAGGGGTGGGGGGAATAGGCTAGATACTTTACTTCATTTCAGTCGCTCAGTTGTGTCCGACTCTTTGTGACCCCATGAATCGCAGCATCCCAGGCCTCCCTGTCCATCACCAACTCCCGGAGTTCACTGGGACTCATGTCGAGTCAGTGATGCCATCCAGCCATCTCACCCTCTGGCGTCCCTTTCTCCTCCTGCCCTCAATCCCTCCCAGCATCAGAGTCTTTTCCAGTGAGTCAACTCTTCACATGAAGTGGCCAATGTACTGGAGTTTCAGCTTTAGCACCATTCCTTCCAAAGAAATCCCAGGGTTGATCTCCTTCAGAATGGACTGGTTGGATCTCCTTGCAGTCCAAGGGACTCTCAAGAGTCTTCTAAAACATCACAGTTCAAAAGCATCAATTCATTGGCACTCAGCCTTCTTCACAGTCCAACTCTCACATCCATACATGACCACAGGAAAAACCATTGCCTTGACTAGACGAACTTAAGTCGACAATGTCTCTGCTTTTTAATATGCTGTCTAGGTTGGTCATAACTTTCCTTCCAAAGAGTAAGCGTCTTCTAATTTCATGGCTGCAATACCCATCTGCAGTGATTTTGGAGCCCAGAAAAATAAAGTCTGACACTGTTTCCACCGTTTCCCCAGCTATTTCCCATGAAGTGATGGGACTGGATGTCATGATCTTCGTTTTCTGAAGGTTGAGCTTTAAGCCAAATTTTTCACTCTCCTCTTTCACTTTCATCAAGAGGCTTATTAGTTCCTCTTCACTTTCTGCCATAAGGGTGGTGTCATCTGCATATCTGAGGTTATTGGTATNTGTTCTCCATTACTTTGCCATTCTAGATAAGGCCACATTGAATTCCTCTGGGCATATACCTTTTTACTGTTTAATTATTAGCCTAAGATGAATTCCCAGTAATAGTTACTAGGTCAAGGAGTAAGAATATCTTTGTTGGTTAATGGGTACAGAATTCCAGTTGTGCAAGATAGAAAATGGATGGTAGTGCTGGTTGCCCAGCAGTGTAAATATACTTTATGTCATTGATGTGTGTCAGTCGTGTAGGACTTTTTGTGACCCCAGGGACAGTAGCCCGCCAGGCTTCTCTGTCCATGAGATGATCCTGGCAAGAATACTGGAGTGGGTTGTCCTTTCCTCCTCCAGGGGATCTCTCTGACCCAGGGATCAAACCCACATCTCTTGCATTTCCTACATTGGCAGATAGATTCTTTACCACTAAACCACCTGGAAAGCCCTAATGTCACTGAACTGTATACTTAAATATGGTTAAGGTGGCAAATTTTATGTTATATGTATTTTTTCTTTATACTATATATTTAAATTTTGTTATATAAATTTTATGTTATATGTATTTTATATATGTATAAAAAGAAAGTTATTCTCTCTTCAAAAATGTATTTCTATATATATATGTGTTAATATTAAGGTATACTTTATATTTTGTTGCATAATAAACCATTTGGCCTTTTAGAAGGGATGACCAAATTACAGTGCCATCTACATATTTTCCTCACTTGTACTAATATTGAATGTCTTAATGGTTTATTTAAATTGTTGCTAAGCGGCCTAAAATAATTTTTCAAGGTTACCTTAATTTGCATTTTATTTCTATCAAGGTTGAAATGCGAACATTTGTTTTTGTGGGTCATTTTACTATTTGTACTTTCCTTGAATGCAAAATGTACATGTATGTCATTAGTCTTTGTTTCTATTAGGATACTGATCATTTTCTTTAGTTTACTGGAGCTGTTTCTATAGTATAATATTTTAAGTAAATAGTTATCTTTATTGTCTTTTTAATTCATATTTAAGTAACTTTATGCTTTTACATCTTGCAGGTCAACTATGGAAAAGTATATAATGATAGTAGAAAAGGATTGAAATTCACTGTCTCCTCTGGCTGCAGTTCAGAATTTGTTTTTGTGCCATATGGTAGCACCATTGCTGTTTATACAATTTACTCTGGAGAACAGATAACTATGCTTAAGGGACACTATAAAAGTGTTGACTGCTGTGTATTTCAGTCTAATTTCCAGGTAAGAATGATACTTAAGGGAATTTAAAATGTTCGGGTAGCTAGCTTGCCAAAACCTATGGGTTTTGTTTTTTTAATATCTTAATCTTTCTCTTTAGTCTCACCAATGGAACAGAGTGTTTTCTCCATAGAACTTTTGCATAGATTATCTCATATGCTCCTTAAAGTGATTCTTAAGTGTAGCGAGATTGTTGGGATTTTCCCTGCATTGTAGATGAGGAAAATGAGGCTTATAAAAATTAAATACCGAAAGAATGAAAATTATGGGTTATTGCTGCTGCTGCTAAGTTGCTTCAGTCATATCTGACTCTGTGTGACCCCATAGATGGCAGCCCACCAGGCTCCTCTGTCCCTGGGATTCTCCAGACAAGAATACTGGAGTGCCATTTCCTTCTCCAATGCGTGAAAGTGAAGTCACTCAGTTGTGTCCAACTCTTCGCGACCCTATGGACTGTAGCCTACCAGGGTCCTCCATCCATGAGTTATTGCTTGGAGGGACTTTATCACCTGTTCAGTCACTCATTAATAGGCATTACTTAATCTGTGTCTGACACTGTGAGGTAAGATATACAGGGCTAGTTTTCAGCTGCTGCTGCTGCTAAGTCACTTCAGTCATGTCCAACTCTGTGCGACCCCATAGACGGCAGCCCACCAGGCTCCCCCGTCCCTGGGATTTTCAGCTAGCACACATCTATATGGCAGTATTCGTTATTAAAATATTCAAACACATATCCTTTAGTTTGTTACATAGCTTTTATACTAAGCCCCTTACATGACCTCCAGCTTCACCTTATTTTCCTGGAGCCTCCTAGACCTCACTTCAAGCCAGTAACTAAGCGGGACTTTAAAACCCTGCTTCTACTCTATGTCCAATAATATCTCTCTGATTGGCCACTGCCCTGATGTACTACTTATTAACTATTTTTAGTGTTACTTCTGGGAAAATAGTACTAAGGCAACCAGGGGGTGATATAACTTGCCTCAAATCTGCAAGTAGATTGACAGAGGGTGACTATCCATTCAAAGAAATTTATAGAATACAGTACTTTTCTTATCCAGAGCCACTAGAGACAGAGCCAAGATTTTAATTCAAGTATTCTGACTACCAGCTATTGCTTTCCACCAAATCAGAGCTTCCTAGCAGATGTTCCTGTTAGGAAGATTGGGCTGAAAGTGAGTGAAGAATGGATTAGAACAGATTAAGTAAAGATAATTGATTCCTCTCAGTCCCTGAAATCGCTGGACAGGTCTAGCCAGAAAGCTGAGGCCTGTTGCCTCTTGACAAATACCATTTCTGTATGTGCTGTGTACTAAGAAAGATTTTAATTACTTTATTATATCAGAAAGCTTCCAGCTCTTATCCCATTCCATCTATTATGATTTCTGAAAAGGAAGATAATTATAAATCTAAATTATAAAAGAGCAGTGCTTTTGTATCCATTTAGCAGCAGAACCCTTTTACCAATTAATTATATATTACACAAAAACTCACTATCTGAAAATAAAATTTATGTTTATAGTAATTCTGCTATAAATATAAAAATGTGAAGATATATCCAACATCAAAATAAATAATGATAATAGTTGATTATTTTCTATTGACTAGAATAGGGATCCCTCAATCCATTCTGCTACTAGTAATTAACCTAATAACTTGAAAGTCTGATGAGGAATGCAATATTTACATAATCTCAAATTTGCATCCTATAAAATATTAATTCCAAAGATAAAATAATTTTACCTTGACAGACTGGCAGGCATCAGCTTAGTCAAATTGCCAAAGTGTATGTGATACTCCTGGCAAAGATACAGCAGCTTCATTTAACCATGAGAGAACAAGGTTACCTCACCTTAGTTTATCTTGAGTATATAATCTTGTCTTCTCAGGAATTAAATTGCTCTGCAGTACTGAGCATATGAAAATATCTTTGCACCATCCACAGTAACCACACATTCTAAATTTTAAACAATATAGTCTGAAGAATTTTGTTCCATTTAGGAAATTTAATAACGTGTCAGTTTAGTTCAGTCGTGTCTGATTCTTTGCAGCCCCATGAATCGCAGCACACCAGGCCTCCCTGTCCATCACCAACTCCCGGAGTTCACTCATACTTGGATTACCGTGATATTGAATGGTTTGCCTTGGAGACGAACAGAGATCATTCTGTCGTTTTGAGATCGCATCCAAGTACTGCATTTTAGACTCTTTTGTTGACCATGATGGCTACTCCATTTTTTCTGAGGGATTTCTGTCCGCAGATTGGTGAAGGGTATTAAGAGGAACAAATGACTAGGTATAAAATTAGATACACGGATATAATGTAAAGCATAAGGAATATAGCCAGTACTTTATAGTAACTCTTTATGGAGTATATCTATATCAATATTGAATAACTGTGGTGTTTACTTGAAAATAATACAATATTGTAAGTCAACTATATTTCAATAAAAATAAATAAATAAGAGAGTCTGAGTTTTCCAAAAACTGGGTACCTTGTGCTAAAGAGAGTATGATAAATAAGCAATTGTTGGAAAGTTATTTATACTTCAAACCTGAGTTATCAACAGGGAAGTCCAAGAGGTTGGACAAAGTTTCCAAGCATCCCTCATGTTTATTCAGTCTTGTAATCAGAAGAATGTTTTCTTGTCCAGCTGATTTGATTTACCTGGACATGGAAATAACTTTTTTATCCACAAACTGCTTCTTCTTTCTAAATAATTTATACTCACACTGAACAATGCCAGAGAAATAAAAGCCACCAACAAAATCAAATTATAGTAATAAATATAGTAATAAATAAATACATTCAGAGCTCAATAATAGTACTCAGCACTTCTATAATATTTCTCAACCTGGAAGATGCATAGAGCCATGTCTTTTTCATGAGAAAAAGAGATCCTTCTAATTAATACTCCATTGACTGGTTAAGTTTTGGGAAGAAAAATGAGTTACTTAAGGAACTGACCATAAGAATCAAAGACCTGTGAAGTAATTTAGAGTTGTAACAAAGGAATGATGCTAAAGCTGAAGCTCCAGTACTTTGGCCACCTCATGCGAAGAGCTGACTCATTGGAGATTCTTTCTAAATAATTTATACTCACACTGAACAATGCCAGAGAAATAAAAGCCACCAACAAAATCAAATTATAGTAATAAATATAGTAATAAATAAATACATTCAGAGCTCAATAATAGTACTCAGCACTTCTATAATATTTCTCAACCTGGAAGATGCATAGAGCCATGTCTTTTTCATGAGAAAAAGAGATCCTTCTAATTAATACTCCATTGACTGGTTAAGTTTTGGGAAGAAAAATGAGTTACTTAAGGAACTGACCATAAGAATCAAAGACCTGTGAAGTAATTTAGAGTTGTAACAAAGGAATGATGCTAAAGCTGAAGCTCCAGTACTTTGGCCACCTCATGCGAAGAGCTGACTCATTGGAGAAGACTCTGACGCTGGGAGGGATTGGGGGCAGGAGGAGAAGGGGATGACAGAGGATGAGATGGCTGGATGGCATCACGGACTTGATGGATGTGAGTCTGAGTGAATTCCGGGAGTTGGTGATGGACAGGGAGGCCTGGCATGCTGCGATTCATGGGGTCGCAAAGAGTCGGACATGACTGAGCGACTGAACTGAACTAACAAAATGTATGACAAAGTTCGTCAGTGATTTGCAAAATATTGTTTTAATAATTAGTTTTAATAATAATATGACAAACGTAGACAGCATATTAAAAAGCAGAGACATTAATTTGCCAACAAAGGTCCATCTGGTCATGGCTATGGTTTTTTCAGTAGTCATGTATGGATGTGAGAGTTGGACTATAAAGAATGCTGAGCACCAAAAAGTTGATGCTTTTGAACTGTGATGTTGGAGGAGACTCTTGAAAGTCCCATGGACTACAAGGAGATCCAACAAGTCCATCATAAAGGAGATCAATCCTGAGTTTTAATTGGAAGGACTTATGTTGAAGCTGAAACTCCAATACTTTGGCCACCTGATGTGAAGAGCTGACTCATTTGAAAAGACCCTGATGCTGGGAAAGATTGAAGGCAGGAGGAGAAGGGGACGATAGAGGATGAGATGGTTGGATGGCTTCACCGACTTAATGGGCATGAGTTTGGGTAAACTCTGGGAGTAGGTGATGGACAGGGAGGCCTGGTGTGCTGCAGTCCATGGGGTCGCAAAGATTCGGACACGACTGAGCGACTAAACTGAACTGAACTGAATAATAATGTATCCACATTATTTTATAACATACTTGACTGGGACTGTGGTTAAATTTATGGAGCTAGATCAAAGATTTACTCTATCTGGTTTTTATTCTTGTATTGACTATAAAAGGCATCAGTGAAAATCATTTGTTACCTGCCCAATTGGTTCATTATGCATGTATACACATTCAGTCAAGCAAACACATACTTGTGTTCCTTCCAAAATATTTGCACAGAAATAACACTCTGATTCTTTACATGTTTGTCAGTCCTGTTAACCCCATGTCAAAAATGTAGAAGCTTCAAACTGTTTAAAGTCAGCTTCATTCAAGCCTGGCCTTATGTGTGCTCTGTTACTGAAATGGTGAGATTTTAGGATCTGGACAAACTCACCTATCCAGAAACTATATAGTTCACCTGTTTGCCAATTCCTTAAATGGCTTTATCAGCAAGAAAACCTGTCATTGTATCACAGAAGACAAAAGGTATAGAAATGCCAACATCCCCAGGAGATGCAGTTAATGAACTGAAAATCAATTACAACAAATATCAGAGTCATTCTACAAAGCAGTGTTGGGAAGGGCAGGGGATGATAAGGCGGGGAGCAGTGGACACAGAACTTGCCAGCCCAGGATACTGGGAGACAGGGGCTGGTAGGGGGCAGTAATAAGAAGCATGCAGTGATAAGAAGCATGTAAGCCCCATTCACTTCTACACAGTCTAGCCCTGATAGTCTTCAATATACACAGAAGAGTGTTTACTCATTCAGTACTGTCACTAACACTAATCTCTAACCCACTTCACATCACTGTCTAAAATCATTTCTAAGGTCTCTCAAACCTAGGCATTCTGATTACAATTAGTGAGGCCTTTTTCATAAATATCAATATCTTCTTATTGTTCACAAGAGGCGGTATAATAATTAAGAGTGAGCATTCAAACCCTGGCTCAGCTTAAGGCGACTCAGCTAGGAAATGACGCTAAACTTAATGGCCTGAGTCTCTGTTACCCTTCAGTAAAGTGAGGGCATTAATAGTCATGACTATTAATGTGATGAGTCAAGCTCATCACACTTCTAGTACTCAAAAAATGCTGTTGGATTTCCTTGGTTCTCTGTGCTGAAATTGCCCTGAGGCAAAACAGTTAACCAGCCAGAAGTTGCATGTTTTCGTGTTCCATGAAAACATCAGGGCATGTCTTAGTTTGGGTTTCCACAAAAGTAGAGGTTAGGCCGAGGACATGAGAGTATAAGTAGCTTTTTTGGGAGGTGGTCCCTGCAAGCAGAAAGGAGAAGCAGTAAGAACGAGGTAGAGAAGTAGGGTCTAGTCTAAGGGTGCATCACTGGGGCTGCTGCTGTAGACAACAGGAGCTTGATTCAGCAAGGCCCTCTGGAGCTGTGGTCTCCTGAAGGGTAGGTAGAAGGCTGATGCATTTTTCTAATAACCCCACAACACCTTTGCATGAGGGCTGCTGATGGGAATCCCTGAACATCAGGGAGACGCCAAAGCAGAAATTCAAAAGAATGAAGGCACCTGTTTGAGTTGTGAGGCTGGCAGTGAAAGATGAGGCTGAGAACTCATGCTGTGGTCCATGACAGCTGCAGTCAAAACCTGAGGAAGGCTCAGATGTGTGGCCTGAAGCTCCAGAAACACTGCTGCACTCAGTGGTTTGTGGAGACTTCAGCTGAAAATTGAATGCAAAGGATTCACTTCTGTCATATAGTTTGAGATGAATAAATGTTAGTTGCTATCTTTAATGTGATGATTCCTTTTTATTTTCTAGGCTTACTAGTAGCAATAACAGCTACAAGTTAAATGAGAATTAATTAACAATTAAATAGTAATTGTCATTAGCTATCTGGTGGTTTATCTTTTCTATGTCCTCTCCTAATTATAATTATGATGTCCTTCACTGTATACATTCAGGTAAGTGCTAATGAATATTTTTATAATAAACAATTGAATAATAATGTTTGATTACAAGCCACAGTGTCTCTTAAAACAGTTAGCTTAAGAAATGATTTTATTGTGTTTTTTTTTTAATTGCTGAATAGTTGGCTTACAATGTTAATTTCTGCTGTATGGAAAAATGATGCAGTTATACAAATACACATATGTTTTTTCATATTCTTTTTCATTAGAGTTTATCACGGGATATTAAATATAGTGCACTGTGCTAAACAGTAGGAACTTATTATTTATCCATCCTATATATACTAATTTGCATCTGCTATCCCTAAAAGAAATAATTTTGAATTAACCTGAATTAGACTGTAACCTTATCAAGGAGCGAATCTAAGCCTTTGTGTCTTGTGTTTTCTCCCATCCCAAAGCCCTAATTCTGAGCTCATCACACTTCAAGTACTCAAAAAATGCTGTTGGATTTCCTTGGTTCTCTGTGCTGAAATTTCCCTGAGGCAAAACAGTTAACCAGCCAGAAGTTGCATGTTTTTGTGTTCCATGAAAACATCAATAACTGTAGTTATTAATACTGTGTCGAGCACTTTGTGCCAAATTGCCAAGGCTCAGTCTTTCAAGAAGCCAAACCACAAAAATAATCATATAATTGATCACTTCCCCAAATGCATTCTAAATGGTTTAGTTCAGTTAGGAAACATATAAGAAGGTAAGAGTACTTGGGGCTTCCTTTGTGGTTCGGTGGAAAAGAATCCGTCTGCCAATGCAGGAGACCCAGGCTCAGTCCCTGGGTGGGCAAGATCCCACATGCCGCGGAGCAACTAAGCTTGTGCACCGTAACTACTGAGCCCATGCTTTAGAACCCAGGAGCTGCAACTGCTAAAGCCTGCCTGCCCTTGAACCCGTGCTCCTCAACCAGAGAAGCCACTGCAATGGGAAGCCTGCACGCCACAATGAAGAGTAGACCCCACTGGCCGCAACGAGAGAAAACCTGCAAAGCAACAGACCCAGCACAGCCAAAAATAAAGAAGGAAGATAATAGTGCCATTTGATTTCTGGCTAAAATTTCTCAGAAACAGTTTAAGATCAAAGTAAGAAATCTCTTCACTTTTTGGATAGATTGGCTCCCTACTGATACTTATTGATTTGGCTGAAAGCCTACTTTATTTTTATTTATTTATTTTTAGTGCATGGAGATATGATTATTATTTGCTGAGGTTGAGGAAACTCAGCCACAGAGAAATTAAACAACTTGCCTGAGATTAGACAACTTGGAGGCTGACTCCAGGGCCCATGTGTTTAACCCTCTGCTGGCTACCTCATTGGTGGTCATTGATGGATATTGTGAGAGATGCCTGGCACACAGTACAGCTTTTAATGACCAGCAACTCACTGCCTACGAGGGAGGTAGCAACAAACACTTTCAACACAATGAGCCCACTGCTTGCTGGACCCCATCCTCAAAGTACTACAAAGATGTTCTTCATAGATTTGTGGATTTGTATGTATCTCTGGATACACATCTCTGGATACACAAAGGTGATGGACTGTGGGGGCCACAGTGGAACTAGGGCAAAAAAGATAGTTAGGAGATTCTAGTAATAGTCCAGGCAAGGGATGATGGTTTCTAGAACTAGGGTAGAGACAAGGAGTTGGAAAGAATTTGCTTTGGTTGAGAGATAATTAGAAGGTCAAATGGGCAGGGCTTGTGAAATGACTGATTCAAATTCAGAATCCTTGGTGGAAGCTTCCAGTTAATCAAGCCTTAAGTCCTGTGCTCAAGTCTGGGCTACTAAGTGAAGGGAGGATGCATTTCCAGTCACCTCCAGCTTCAGAAGCAGGACACAGGGCACTACCTCCTCCAAGGACTTATACATCAGGAATATCAGAAAGAAAGGAATTCAGATGCTGAGCAGCCAAAAAGAAGACAAATGTCTACTAAAGAGTGACAAGAAAGGGTCTAAGAACGATGGTTCTCTGACCTGAGCAAACAAAGGGTAGTGGCGCCATGTACTGAGAGGGAATCCAGGAAGAGAAGCAGGATTAGGAGACAGAGGATGAAAACAGTTTGCTGCTAGGCATGATGAGTTTGAGACCTATGGAATATCCCATTTGAATCAAGCCCTTCATTCATTTTGGTCAATCCATGGTAAGTAGGAGAAAAGAAAAAGTCCCAACTGCTCCCCAAGACTCAGAGAAATCTGGGCTCTGGATATTTCACCAGATTTGTCTCATACCATTCTCTGCCTTGCTTAATAGACTCCAGCCACATCAGGCTTTTCTTAATTTTCTTAAATATATCATGCCACTGTCTGCCTTAAGATTCTGGCTCAGTCCACTTCCTCTGCCTGGATTGCTTTTTTAAATTTCTCTTAGCCTAGTTCAAGGTATTCATTCTTTCGACTTCAGGGCAGATGTCATTTCCTCAGGGAAGACTTTTCTAAACCTCAAATAAGATGCTGTCTCAGCACTTTCTACTTAATTCTCCTACAAAGTTTAAAATGACACATTTGTATGCTTTTGAAATTTAAATTCATCATACAGACTTCACAAGGACAAAGACCAAATAAGATTTGTCACTACTCTAACCCAGATGCCTAGCCAGGCAACTAGATACTTATTAAGGAATGAGGAAACTAGTGGGTGAGCTAATGACTAAAAGAATGAATGTCTAGGTTTGCGGAAGGAAGAGTTAGCCCAAAGACACTGATTTAGGACCATCAACACGAAAATGACAATTCAAGCCAATGGAACATGAAATCACTCAACAAAAAACAAAACAACAAAAGGACAAAGCAGTATTATTAACTATTAACTGATATGCATTTCTTAACGTGATCCATGACTCATCTTGCATTGAGATTAACTAAAGATTTGATCAAGGAATTTATATTTTCACCAAGTGCTTCCAAGTGATCCTTATGTATTCTAAAATCTGAGAAACCTTAACTTTAAGATTCAACAGAGAGATACTCTTGACACAGCTCCAAAAGTCTGTATTGCAGACTAGGTATTCTCAAGTCCAGAAGAAAGAAGCATAAAGGTATATAAGTAGCTAAGGGTATGCTGTGTATACAGGGCATCAGAATAGGATTCAGAAGTCCTGGAGTTGATCCTTGGTCCCATCACTTGCCAGTTTTACAACCTACAAAACTACTAGTAATGAACTTGAGGGAACAGATACTTGAAGAGGTTGGCTATCTCACTGATGTTTTATGAAAATTAAATCTGTGAGAGTTAATTCTTAAAAAAAAAAAAAAAAGAAGCACAGAAGTTGTTTTATGCGTTTAGAAACTGCAAAAACAGTTGGGAATTATCCTATTGATCTTCCTCTGATAGTAAAATACTACTCTGTTAACACTGAGTGAATTCACATCTTCTGTGTGTGTGCATGCCCATAAGAGTGTGTATGTCTTTAACTGTAATCACTAAAGAGCAGAAATAGAAAATGAAAGCCATGGACTTTCCACAAGACATCATTAAGCATCAGAAAAGGCATTAAGGAAAGGAGAAGCTTAACCTACATCTCTGGGAAGATCATATTCACTCTGTCATTTCTTGTTGCCACTATTACTTGCAACCAACAAGTTTATCACGAGTTTCACAGAAATGATACTTGGATAATCATGTTGCCTGAAATAATGTCATGTAAAATGGAAGAACAGTCTGATAGCTTGAGTGCTGGCTTATGATTTGGGAGAACAGCTGGTAATTGCAGATCTGCTGACAAATCCATGCTGTCAGGTAAATCAACATTTTGCCAGCTCACATCTCCATTTTGTAAAGTTGAATAGCAATACTTAATTTCTGAAATCTTAAACTCAGCAGCAGTGAGTAAGCACATAGAATCTGGAAAAGAAATGCTTACTCTAAATCCTGGTTCTTGTACTTCTTAGTTTCATTTTTTCTCCTCTCCTTAGGTAAATTTATCTCTGTTTCTTATCTATAAAATGGAGATAATAGCAGTATCCATCTCATAGGATTATCGTGAGGATTATATGACTTAATATAGTGGAAAATATGTAGAACAGTGTCTGGCACATAACAAAGCACTCAGTAAATGTTATCTATTATCAAGCTACTTATCTTACAGGGTTCTTAAGAAAATTAATGTGTGTGTTTGTGTGTGCCAACACTAGTAGTTCTATCCTTTTTAAGGATAGTAGTAGTTCTATCCTTTTTAAAGTAGTAATGATGGTTGAATTGGAGAAGAAGTAAGGGATAAGTTGGGGCAGTGAAGATGGCTGGAGGGAGTAGAGAAAGACATTTATTTTAAGTAACACTGCTCAAAGTATCCTTGGGATTGACTACAGAGTCATATCATAGTTGTTAGAATCTGCTGAATGTTATTCATTTCTATCCCCTAAGGGTTTCTCTTATTTTGGAAGTAGCTGAGACCCAGTGTGAACCAAGTTTGATGAATGAGCTAGTTAACAAGATTCCATAAAACAATTTCCTTTTAAAAAGAATAAGAAAATGCATTCCATTGGTTGGAATAAACCATGGTGAAGAAGTCTATTAATGCATTTCGTTCCTTCTGGTCTTGTAGTCTATGAAGGCAACTTAAGCTATTAATAACACCTTATCATGGAGACCAGTTTTGTTTGGGGTCAGGGTAAGCCAGCAACCTGAAACTCAGCATCAGGTCAC
>SJYX01007694.1:614360-652200 GCA_006410675.1 Oreotragus oreotragus | reverse complement strand
GAAAAGCTGGCTTCAAACTCACATTAAAAGAAACAAATATCATGGTATCCGGGCTCATCACTTCATGGCAAATAGATGGGGAAACAATGGAAACAGTGACAGACTTTATTTCTGGGGGCTCCAAAATCACTGTGGATGGTGCCTGCATCCTTGTAAGGAAAGTTATGACAGACCTAGTCAGCATATTAAAAAGCAGAAACATCACTTTGCCAACAAATGTATATATAGTCAAACCTATGGTTTTTCCAGGAGTCAAGCATGGATGTGAGAGTTGTATCATAAAGAAAGCTGAGCACTGAAGAATTGATGCTTTTGAATTGTGGTGCTGGAGGACTCTTGAGAGGAGAGATCAAACCAGTCAGCCCTAATGGAAATCAACCCTGAATATTCATTGGAAGGTCTGATATTGAGCTGAAGCTCCAATACTTTGGCCACCTGATGCAAAGAGCCAACTCATTGGAAAAGACCCTGGTGCTGGGAAAGATTGGGGACAAAGAATTGTGGTGCTGGAGGACTCTTGAGAGGAGAGATCAAACCAGTCAGCCCTAATGGAAATCAACCCTGAATATTCATTGGAAGGTCTGATATTGAGCTGAAGCTCCAATACTTTGGCCACCTGATGCAAAGAGCCAACTCATTGGAAAAGACCCTGGTGCTGGGAAAGATTGGGGACAAAAGGATAAGGGGCGGCAGAGAATGAGATGGCTAGATAGCATCACTTACTCAATGGCCATGAATTTGAGGAAACTCCAGGAGATAGTGGAGAACAGAGGAGCCTGGCATGCTAAAGTCCATGGGGTCACAAGGAGTCAGACATGACTTAGTAACTGAACAACAACTTAAAATTTACAATATACTTTCAAAGTCTCACAAGTATAAAAACTGTGCTCAAGGTGATATCATTTTAAAGGAAACTTTAAAATTCTGAATGCTTTTATTAGTCATTCATTCACTCATTGTTCATTTCACAATTATTCATTCTACAAATATGTATTGTACATCTTCCCAGGTATGAGCCTTATCATAGGCTCTGAGGACCCAGAATTCAACAAGACAAGGATGCCTGCTTTCACAAAGCCTGTTCTTCACTCAGGGGAGACAAAACTCATCTCTAGAGGTAAAGCCTTTGATGTCCTGTTTCATAAATCTTGATCATTTTGAGCTAATAGCTAGAAAAAAAGAGACTGAACATTTCATTTAGTAAAAAATGAACCCAATATTTTAAAATTTTATGAATAAAAAATTAGCAATAATCTTTACTGGGTGAAAACTAGCCGTAGTTTTGATAGGTACATGTTTTCACACAATCAGGTTAACTCTCAGAAAATACTGAATGATGGTAATTTAAATTAACAGTATCACTTGCAACTGAATGTAAGGTAAATCAATTAATATCTAAGTATGTGAGGTTGGCTTTCTAGAAACAGAGCAAACTGTGCCCAGAAAATATGATGTGAACATCAGAACATCTGTCTAGCAATCTATTTATCTGTCTACATACATGACATCTAATAAATTTACTGTTTTGATACAGCTGCATTTTTTCACCAGGTACTATTATTCAATCAAGTGAAAACTTTAATCACTTATATTTCAGCAACTACCCTTGAAGAGAAATGTGCCTTGGAATCTTCCAGGTTGCTGTTATTCTGTGGAAAGATAGTATTGCACTCTGCCTGAAGAAGGTGCTCATAGTTTTACTTCTTGCCCAGGACGCTTGCATTTTCTATTTTAAACACTTCTTTTCCTCCGTTTCTGACATCTGAATTCATCATTCACGTATTTGACATGTTTTCATATTATCATTTAATACCAACGTCAGTACCAAACAGTAATAAGGGTGCAAACATCTGTTGTTTACTCTGAAATGATTAGCTTCCATATATAATAATAAAAAATTTATCCTATTGCAATAACATTTAAAAAAAAAAAGCCTTGCAAACATTTTGGACTCTGGTGATACCTTTAAAAAGGCAATGGAAAATCAGCTATGTGAAATTTGCCTGCTAGTTGCTTAATCCTAGTACCATCTAGGATAAGTGGGACTTAAATTCATTCCAGATATTGTTTCCATTAAGGAGAGTCATTAAATATATGCATAAATCTTGTTGTTGTTTAGTCCCTCAGTCGTGTCCCTGACTCTATGTGACCTTATGGACTGGTACACAGCATTGCTGGTACCCAATATAGCCATATATTGCTTGATCATTAATAAGCAGCCCAAAGTTGGACAAATATGACAAGATACAAATACATCAAGCAGTGTGTTAGATAGGCCAAGGTCTTTCCTTTAAGACCTAATCATCTAATAATCCAGATGTAAATGTATCCTGCCATGAGAGTACACATAAGTTACAATGGGAAAAAGAAAGGGGAAATTAATCAGCTCAAGGGAAGGAATGTCAAGGAAATATTTTGGAAGAGGGAATGTGGGGACTGAGTACTGAAAAATGTATAGTTACTCACTAATTTATTGACTACCTCAAAAGTAAAAGAGCAAGACAACTTTGGGAAATTGGAAAGAGTTTAATATGTATTGAGTTTAAGATTTTAAGGGTAGAAAATGGTGCTGGAAAAGTAGATTGAAGTTAGAAGAGAATGGATGTAATTTGAAATGTGAAGTGTTTTATTTTTTAACCTGAAAAATGAGAAGCCATTGAAAGATTTTAAGCAGAGAAGTGATATAGTAGATTTAAATTTGAGAGTGATACTCTATGGTAGCATGATAGAGATGAAATATTGGGAGCACAGGAAATAAGGAACAGAGAGGAACTGAGGTATGGGAGTCAGGGATAGCTTAGAGATACACTGAAAAAGTAAAGTCACAAAGACTTGGTGAATTAAAGTCTTTGTCTTTACTTTACACTGTCTTTGAATTAGACACCTTGCTAGACAAGGTGTCTGGACTGGCCCATTGAGGGTATGAAGGTGCATATTCACTGAGAAAAGTAGTGTATGAGGATAAGGATGTGAACCCAGTTTTGGACAGGGTGTGTTTGGGCAGTCTGGTTGACAAGGCTGAGGTCCAATAAGTACTAAAATGTATAGATCTGGAGTTAAGGGCAAGGTCTGCAGTAATGATATAGATTTGGAATTTCTCATGCTTGTTGACACTGTAGGTGTTATAGTGGACACTAATAGTTTGCACACAGACCCCCTGGGATCCCTTATGCATTTTCTGTTTTCTAGCCAGCATCCCCACCCCATCTTCCATATGGTCCTGTGTCTCATGGCTTGTACCTGTGGGAAACTGCCCTTAGGAGCTGTGGCTACTTTGTCTGTAGGTTCAGAGATCTGGAAGCTTCTGGCTGTTTCAGTGCCCAAGGGACAGATCTCAGGCAATGATAAAATGATACTAGAGCACAAAAGACCAGCTTTCTCGCCTCCAGTTGGGGCAAACTGTGAGATGTAATTTGCCCTCAATTGTATCTCTGCTTGCTTTGATCCTGTTTCCTGTTTTGCTTCCCCAGTCCCTTACTGGCCTCCCTAGGAAGCACTTCTTTAATGAATCACTCGGACACAAGTTCTCACTTCAAGTACTCTTTCTGGGTTTGTTTACCTACAACATGTTGTGAATAAGACAACTTAAATAGAGTGATTAAAATGGAAAGGAAAAATATCCAAGGCAAGAAATCAAGGGAGTACCACCAGTTAAGAGGTAGGCTATGAGATCTGTTATCTCGAATCCCATGATTATGGGAGGACCACCTTAGGGCTTGAAAACTGTGCTCTTAGAACAGGTGGCTTCCTCACCCCTTGCTCTCCTTCTGATAGGACAAAATTCCTTCTGCTGCCAAATGTGCAGAAAGGCGAGATTGTCTATGAAGCATCACAATGACACTGTTAGCAAGAATGCTGATGAGCATACCATGACTGTAATCGGGGACTGAGCCCTGAACTATGGCCAAATGGATATTGTGGATGTGATTATTAGGGGAGAATGAAAATATACTATTTCATATATGGGGAGGAGCTGTCAGTTTTCTCCTTTCAGTCTACTGATTATGTGGTGACATCTTTCTATACAAATAAATATAGGCATATGTGGTTGGTTGTGTCTGAACTCTTTGTGACCTTATGAACTGTAGCCTGCCAGGCTCCCCTGACCATGAGATTCTTTAGGCAAGAATACTCGAGTGGGTTGCCATTTCCTCCTCCAGGGGACTTCCCAACCTAGGAATCGAACTTGCATCTCTTGTGTCTCCTGCATTGGCAGACAGATTCTTAACCACTCACCACTGGGAAAGCCCATTAGGTATATATACTTTTAAATAACTCATTGTATATTATTGTGTGTATAAATTATGGTTAAACATATAACTAATCTCTTATTTGGGGTATCTTGGTTTGCTCCATGCCTTTACTATTATCAATGATGTCTTTTTTGTTATGAATGATTTGGTGAACAATCTAGGACACATGATCATGATCTCCATGACACAGATAACCACGATGGTGCGATCACTCACCTTGAGCAGTACATTCTAGAATGCAAAGTCAAATGGGCCTTAGGAAGCATCACTAGAAACAAAGCTAGTGGAGGTGATGGAATTTCAGTTGAGTTATTTCAAATCCTAATAGATGATGCTGTTAATGTGATGTACTAAATATGCCAGCAAATTTGGAAAACTCAGCAGTGGCCACAGGCTTGGAAAAGGTCAGTTTTCATTCCAGTCCCAAAGAAAGGCAATGCCAAAGAATGCTCAAACTACTGCACAATTGCACTCATCTCCTCATCTCACACGCTAGCAAAGTAATGCTCAAAATTCTCCAAGCCAGGCTTCAATAGTACATGAACTGTGAACTTTTAGGTGTTTAAGCTGGATTTAGAAAAGGCAGAGGAACCAGGTATCAAATTGCCAACATTCTCTGGATCATCAAAAAAGCAAGAGAGTTCCAGAAAAATATCAACTTTTGCTTTATTGACTACGCCAAAGCCTTTGACTGTGTGGAACACAACAAAATGTGGAAAATTCTGAAAGAGATGGGCATACCAGACTACCTGACCTGCATCCTGAGAAATCTGTATGCAGGTCAAGAACAACAGTTAGAACTGTACATGGAACAACAGACTGGTTCCAAATTGGGAAAGGAATACATCAAGGCTGTATATTGTCACCCTGCTTATTTAACTTTTATGCAAAGTACATCATGCAAAATGCGTCTGGATGAAGCACAAGCTGGAATCAAGATTCCTGGGAGAACTCTCAGTAACCTCAGATACACAGATGACAACACCGTTATGGCAGAAAATGAAGACGAACTAAAGAACCTTTTGATGAAAGTGAAAGAGGTGAGTGAAATTTGGCTTAGAACTCAACATTCAGAAACCTAAGATCATGGCATCTTGGTCCCATCACTTCATGGCAAATAGGTGGGGAAACAATGGAAACAGTGATAGATTTTATTTTCTTGGGCTCCAAAATCACTGCAGATGGTGATTGCAGCCATGAAATTAAAAGACGCTTGCTCCTTAAAAAAGCTATGACCCAACTAGAAAGCATATTAAAAAGCAGAGCCATTATTTTGCCAACAAAGGTCTGTCTAGTCAAAGCTATGATTTTTCCAGTAATCATGTATGGATGTGAGAGTTGGACTATAAAGAAGCTGAGCAGTGAAGTATTGATGCTTTTGAACTGTGGTGTTGGAGAAGACTCTTGAGAGTACCTTGGATTGCAAGGAGATCAAATCAGTCCATCCTAAAGGATATCAGTCCTGAGTATTCATTGGAAGGACTGATGCTGAAGCTGAAACTCCAATTTGAACACCTGATGCAAAGAACTGACTTATTGGAAAAGACCCTTACGCTGGGAGATTGAAGACAGGAGGAGAAGGGGACGATAGAGGATGAAATAGTTGGATGGCATCACCGACTCGATGGACATGAGTTTGAGCAAACTCTGGGAGTTGGTGATGGACAGGGAAGCCTGGAGTGCTATAGTCCATGGGATCGCAAAGAATCAGACATGACTGAGTGACTGAACTGAACTAGGACACAAATCTATTTTTGTTTAATTGAGCATCTTCTCAGGGAAAATTTCTTCTAGTGTGTTTTTTTGTTTGGGTAATTATATGAAATTTTTAAGTTGAATTGACAAACCGTATTCTTGTATATAATTTATAACTATTTCCCTCATGATCTGACATCATCTCTATTAAAATCCCCCATTTCCACTTGATAATAGGGGATGCTGTATAGTCAACTTCAGATTTAATCTGTTGAATAAACTAATTTATATTTAGGTAATGCAGAATAAAAATTCAGCCATGAAGGGGTTTACATTTTCTACCCTGGTTCTATTTCACCTACCCTCTAGGGGGTGAGTTCCAGGTTCAAGGAACCATATGCAATTGCCACCAGTGTTGGGGAAGGATGGACCACTTCCTGTTCTGGTTCTGAACTGATTCTGTGCTGGCATTTTCCTCAGATATCACTTATCAAACCTGACCCCAGTCACGAAGTGTCCATCGTTTCTTCAGTGATGACTAGTCTGCGGTTTTAATGGAAATCTGCTTGGATCTTTGGCTCAAGTGATATTTCCAAGATGAGGCTGTGTTGTCCTCGGGTTTCCGGTCGGAACAGTAACCAACTCTCATCTTGGCCATAGGACCCCTCTACCCCTTTTGGCTCTCTCAGGCAATTTTCTTCCCCTCGTGGCACATGATAAATTTGGATTTCCTTCCACACAAATAAATGAATAAATGTAGGAAAACTACAGTTTTCCCTTTATAGACTTTTCCCCCTTAATCTTCATAAGAAAAGAGGTAATTCCCTAGGTAATTCTGAAGGGAATGAATTTGAGATTGTAGTTAAGTATTAAAAGAACAGCTGAGAACAGAAAGCAAACTACGAGGAAGAAATGTAAGGTAATACTAAAAGAGCCATAGTTTCCATAGATTCCCAGTGGAAAAAACTGGACCAATATGTGAAATTTTCTCCATTGTTGTTCATTCAATGATAGCAAGGCATTGAAGACTTGGAGGAAGTGGAAGGATGTGGGACTGGAAGATGGAGGATGTCTACAAATGGTGGGAGTAAAACAATAAATGAGCTGGAGAGTTGACAGGTGTGATCAGAAAAGAAGGTAATGAGTTTTCATAGTTTCAAGGTAGAAAGATTTTACTATGACTAGGGTTTTAATGGAAATTGAAGGTAGTTAGGATGAAAATTAGACCTGGGGTAAATAAGACAAAAAGTCAGGTTCTAAACTATGTATAAAAATGATGGGCAGTTAAATGGAAGGAAGTAAAGATACTGTGAGTGACAACAGCAAAGAGAAGTAAAGCATGATATTGTAGAGGGCAAAAGCCTGAAAGGAGGAAAGATTTCATATAATGTAGGAAGATAATGCTCTGGAAGTGAAGACCTGGAAATGTTAATACTGATTAGTCCCTCCATTCTACTTTCCAGCTCCAGACATATGAAATATACCTAGAAAGATGAGGAGACCTGTTCTCAGGCATGAGCCAGATTTTAGTTAGAGGCAAAGAAGTGAGGGAATTTCATTTGGCAACTGACTCAGAGCAGAGGGCATTCTATGTGGCTCTGATATGAAGAATTTGCTTGCAATGGAAAAGATCCGAGTTCAATCCCTGGGTCAGGAAGATTCCCTGGAGGAAGGGAATGGCAACCCAGTCCAGTATTCTTGCTTGGAGAGTTCCATGGACAGAGGAGCCTGCAGAGTTACAGTCCATGGGTCGCAAGGAGTTGGCCATAATAGAGGGACTATCACTTTCACTGTCAGAGAGCAGGAAGGGCACAGTGAATAGGAAGTGAAAGGACAGGAAAGAATGAGAGAAAAGTCGGGCTTATATTTTGGATGATAGGCAAAGCAAACAGGATTGGGAGAGAAATCTAGTTGAATGTTTATGGACATATGTACACAACTGCTTGCTGTCACTGGCCAAGGTCTCAGAAGTTATAGGCCTGTCTACTTCCTTTCTGAGGCCTCATTAGCAGAGGACAACATGGCTTGAGGTTCCAAACGGAATACTGACTGAATACATTTAGAGAATTAAATCCAGAGTGGGTGTGGGGAGCAAGCATGGATCACGTAAAAGTAGAACTCAACTTGTGGGCTGAAGTGGTTGAAATTCTAATGTAAACCTAGGTAAAGTCTAGCCAAAAGTTGTGGAGTTTCTTGTGTTGTATGATATAATTTGCAAAAATCCTTTTAAAGACATTCAAAGTCACCTTCCCCAAAGTAGATGCTGCTGCTGCTGCTGCTAAGTCGCTTCAGTTGTGTCAGACTTTGTGCAACCCCAGAGATGGCAGCCCACCAGGCTCCGCCACCCCTGGGATTCTCCAGGCAAGAGCACTGGAGTGGGTTGCCGTTTCCTTCTCCAATGCATGAAAGTGAAGTCGCTCAGTCATGTCCGACTCTTCGCGACCCCATAGACGGCAGCCCACCAGGCTCCTCCGTCCAAGTGATTTGCCAGGCAAGAGTACTGGAGTGGGGTGCCATTGCCTTCTCCAAGTAGATGCTAAGAGCAGCTAAAAGAAGCAGTCTGTTTTATCCAAAATCAAGAATATAAAAGAGGGTGCTGCAAAACTCACAGCTAACTTGACTTACTCTATTCAGATTCTGTCATCCTTAATTCTTGCTTTGTAGTTATAACAAAACTGAACCCCAATTCTCATTAGGAAAAGAATTTTAAAACATGGATGGAGTCATTGAAAGAAATGACAGCACGCCTGTTACTTTCTTGCTTTCATCCCCAGTTCTCCAGGAGAGTGGCAGTAGTATCAGGCACGTATAGTCCTATTGTGGTCCCGTCCTAGGAGGCCATAGCTGAAGATGTCAGACTTGGATCCTGGCTTTGTATTTCTGTTCTGTCTTTAATCACTCATTTCCTGTTTGGTGTGAGTTAACAGTTCTTTTGGTGGATATTTTTTTTTTTTCCTTCTGAGTCATCTTACTTGATAATGTCAGCCATGGGCTCACTGGCACATGTTGTATTGTCAATCTGTGATTCTCACTTTGGGCCATTTCTGTTGCTTGTGTCTCTTCTACTTGCAATTTCCCTTTGGTCGCCATCCCCTATTTTAGGAGAACTCAGTCCACGTGCAGAGAAATATTATAGGTTAATCTCAGCAGGATGTGTGAGAAAGAGACCTTAGAAACAGGATGAAACTTGGAGTGTCATAATTCTATTTGCAGAGACTTGATCCTTGCTTACATGGACCGATCACAGTTGCTGAAAAAAAATAACTCTGTGATATTTTCATGGAATCAGCCATATGGTACCGCCCTACCTGAACCATCATTCTGTTTTCCCTTACAGACACTGAGGAATGCAATATGGACACCCCGTCTGACTGCACAGTATACAAACTTTTTACCTAATGTCGCAGATGGGTTTCATGTATCTAAAGGGCTGTTTATTAATGTGGATATTTTTTCTCTTGCTTATTTACATATTGCTCAGAAGCCTGCCTACAACATGGAAATGATTTGCATGCATCTCGCTTGTTAGGAGTAAAGCACACTCCTACACAACAGGGCACATTACTTCGCAGAGAGAGGCAAGTCATTTTGGGGTCTCCATCTCCATGTTTTGTGGGGGCAGTGCCATAAAAGCACTCTCTACACAAATCACTTTCTTTCATTTATTTGAATTTTTGAGCAAATGTAAAAAGATTCTTCAATGCTTATAAATAGTAAGGTATAGTAATAGTAAGGACCCTGGGGAGTTTGGTAGAAGTGTAGGTCTTGGAATAAGGCTGACTAAAGACATATTCCTGGATTTACTGCTTACTTCTTGTGTAGCCTTAGAAAATATTTACCTTGTATCAACCTGGTTCCTCATCTACAAAGCAGGAAAAAGAATATATCATGTAAATTGTAAGGACTGGACACTATGAATGTACAATTTAAAATGGTGGTAAAAATAGGAGGATTAAAAATAGTATTGTTAAACATTTTTCAGAGATTGTTATTATCTATGTTTTCTTGGGTTTCCCTGGTGGCTTACAGGGTAAAGCATCTGCCTGCAGTGCAGGAGACCCAGGTTCAATCCCTGGTTTGGGAAGATCCCCTGGAGAAGGAAATGGCAGGATATTGAGCATCCAGGAAACGAAAATAACTGTCTTTAATTATTTGCCTTTTCTCCATAAGAATTCTTGAAATGTATATCCCCTATAGCTCCTATGGACGTGCCTGGCAAGTAGTAGATGCTCAATCCATGTTTGTTTAATTAACTATAAAATTGTTTCATTCATATGAAAACATTTAATATGTCTAAATAGGTATTCATATTTAGGGAGGTGAAATCAAAATTTTATAGACAATCACGGGACAATTTTCTGGCATGAAAAGATATCAAATATGAAAAGAGATGTAGATTTTTTTTTCACTCTTTGTCTCAAACTCTTTTGGTTTAGAAATGGAAAACTGACACTTGGAGAACAAAAGAATAGGAATATCACTCCATGAATTTCTTCACTTTTATGTGGTGCCTTCCTTTAATAGAATGTTAACCTGCCTGCCTGAGAATAGGGATATGGCCTGTTTTATTTTCTGCTAAAATTTGCTTATCTAAAATAGCATGTTGAACACAGTAGTTGCTCTATAGTTACTGAATAGATTTCTGTCTCTTTGTAATTTTAATATGTGGAGAAAAATTTGTAATTACACATCTTTCTTCCCCTTTATCCCTATAATTCTGAAGCCCAGTCTGTATAGTCAGGATTTTTATTGCTTATGCATGATATTTTATTTAGCATATTAATCTGAAAGTGAGTTACTTAGATAAAAAACACTTCAAAGGCTCATGAATAGTATTTCCAAATTCTGTTCTGGAACAATTATCCCCCAATTTTTTTTTTTTCAAATTTTATTTTATCAGAATATAGTTGATTTACAATGTTGAGTTAGTTTCAGGTTTACAGCAAACTCAGTCAAGTCTGACTCTTTGTGACCCATTGACTGCAGCACGCCAGGCTTCCCTGTCCATTGCCAATTTCTGGTGCCTGCTCAAGCTTCTGTCCATTGAGTTGGGAATGCCATCCAACCATCTCATCCTCTGTCGTCCCTTTCTCTTCCACCCTTCAATCCTTCCCAGCATCAAGGTCTTTTCCAGTGAGTCAGTTCTTGTATCAGGTGGCCAAACTATTGGAGCTTCAGCATCAGTCCTTCCAGTGAATATTCAGGACTGATTTCCTTTAGGATTGATTGGTTTGATCTCCTTGCAGTACAAGGGATTCAAAGAGATTCAGATTCTTTTCTCATATGGGTTATCACAAAATATTGAGTAGAGTTCCCTATGCTATACAGTAGGTCCTTGTTGGTTATCTCTCTTGTATATAGTTGTGTGTGTGTGTGTGTGTGTGTATTCATCCCACGCTTCTGATTTATCTCTCCTAACTGCATTTCTCCTTTGATAACCATATGTTTGTTTTCAGTATCTTTTTGTCTGTTTCTGTTTTGTAAGTAAGTTAATTTGTTTCTTTTTAAAAAATTAGATTCCACACATGCTTAACTGACTTCATTTAGTTTGATAATTTTTAGGTCCATCCATGTTGTTCCGAATGGCATTATTTCATTTTTATATCTGAATAATATTCCATTGTATATATGTACGTCTTCTTTATCCATTTCTCTGTTGCTGGATGTTTAGGTTGTGTCCGTGTCTTGGATATTGTAAATAGTGCTGCAGTGAACCTTGGGATAGGATTTTTTTAATTCCAATATTTATTTTTATTTTTGACAAAATATTTCTTCTTTTACTATTAATTTCTGCTTCTATCACTTGGTTAAATGGTTATCAAAATAATTTACCCTTCATACCTAACTTTGTTTCAGTCAGAATTCTTAAATGTGGCTATCCATGAGAGTCCCTTGGACTGCAAGGAGATCCAACAAGTCCATTCTAAAGGAGATGAGCCCTGGGTGTTCTTTGGAAGAAATGATGCTATAGCTGAAACTCCAGTACTTTGGCCACCTCATACGAAGAGTTGACTCATTGGAAAAGACTCATGCTGGGAGGGATTGGGGGCAGGAGGAGAAGGGGATGACCGAGGATGAGATGGCTGGATGGCATCACTGACTCGATGGAGGCGAGTCTGAGTGAACTCCGGGAGTTGGTGATGGACAGGGAGGCCTGGCGTGAGGTGATTCATGGGGTCGCAAAGAGTCGGACACGACTGAGCAACTGAACTGAACTGAACTGAAGTTGTAAAATATACCAAGTCTAATAAGAGTTGAATGAGAACCAGTAAGCCAAACCATTGATTATTTCCAAAGCCAATTAATATCTTTCATTGGAACTAGAGTAAGGATTGGCATCACTGAATTTCTTGCACTTCTTATAGTAAATTTTCTGATAAGTGTAACCTGTCCACAAAATGAGATATCACACACACTCGGAGGAACTTAGCAGTGAAGGAGAAAGGCAGATTCTAGGTCCCCCAGCCTGTTATTTGATTGTACGCCCTTGAGAAAGCCTTTTAAACATTAGGCCAAACTGATTCCTCATAGAACATAAGAATGGTTTCAGTAAGATAATTTTGAAATCCTTTATATCTCTAAAATTTTTATGATCTGTAAACTAGGTAGGTCAATCGTAAATTATTAAAAAATTGATACATAGTTGTATGAGATGAAACAGATATTTCTATCACAATAAGCACTTTAAATAATAGCAAGGATCCTTAACCTTGCTTACATTTACATGACAAAATACCATGCCAGTGACCACCCCTATCCTTGAGGGTGTCATTCATCAGTAACGCACTTTGAAACATCTGAGGGGTTCAAAGGATCACTCAGAATTTGTCTCTTACAACTTGAAGAAAAATGAATTCTGCCAAAAATACAATCCAAGGTCTGTGTTAGGGTGCTCCGGAAAATTTTAAACAATAAAAGGCCCAGCAATAGCAAATATAACACTAATTTTTGGATCATGGCAGAGCTTAAGCATGTGTGTGTGGCTTATCTCTATATTCTAACGTGTTGACAACAGAGCAATAATGATGTTTAATTCAAACAATCTTTTTATGGCAGGCAGTACGTGAGAAATATTTTTGATATATTCATCATGTTTTTGTGTTCCAGGATCATCTTGCAAAAGCAGGCTTGAATCCTTCCTAAATGCGTGGTCCTTCGATTTGAACTGATAGAATATTATGACTTCCTTTGTCTTCTGTTTTGTGATTTTGCCAGTAGTTGAAACAAGGAGAACAATAGAGTGTACATGAATAGAATTGAGCATTACAGAAGGTGTAAAGATACTGAAAGCTGACAAAAATGGAACACTAATGAACCAAAAAGAAAATTGGTTTAATTTCTTGAGTTAGGGATCGCTATATCTACATCTCTGCATCTTTTGCTTTCCTTTATAAAAGGATGAATAATTTATTCAGAGGGAATTAATTCCTTCGTGAACTGCTATATACAATTTATTTCAACCTAAATGGAATCTATATACTATACCCAAAAGAAAAAGATAAAATGATCCTGATCTTTGTGGGGGAGAGGCCTCATATAAAAAAAGTGGGACCTCCAATACGTGTGTTTAACTTGTTTATTGATTTATTTATACACACTTTCTAGGTCTCATGTGATTTTGCTCTAATTCTTATCATTAGTGACCTCTAGCAGAAAGTCAATTGCTACATCAAAATGATCTTTCATAGCATACAAGCAGTTTGCTCCAGAAACCCAGGCACAATAGTTTATGTGCACTTTGTTTGTTTTAGAAGCCTTTCTCCCAAAACCTTTGTTTATCTTTCTTCAACTACCAAGTCGCCTCTGTTCTGTCAACTGGGAATGTATTACCTCTCCCTTGACCCCTCTATGCTGAATTTCCTCAAACGATGGACTCCTTTCTCTATAATTAATACTCCAAACTCTTCTCCCTCCTTCACTCTATTAGTTTGATTTGTTGTGGTTTGTGTCTTTTTAAAATTTTTATTTCATATTAAAGCATAACTGATTAACAATGTTGTGTTACTTTCTGGTGTATAGCGAAGTGATTCAGTTATACATATACACTATTCTTTTTCAAATTCTTTTCCCATTTAGGTTATCACAAAATATTGAACAGAGTTCACTGTGCTATATAGTAGGTCCTTGTTGGTTATCATGTATGGATGTGAGAGCTGGACTGTGAAGAAAGCTGAGTGCCAAAGAATTGATGCTTTTGAATTCATATTAAAGCATAACTGATTAACAATGTTGTGTTACTTTCTGGTGTATAGCGAAGTGATTCAGTTATACATATACACTATTCTTTTTCAAATTCTTTTCCCATTTAGGTTATCACAAAATATTGAACAGAGTTCACTGTGCTATATAGTAGGTCCTTGTTGGTTATCATGTATGGATGTGAGAGCTGGACTGTGAAGAAAGCTGAGTGCCAAAGAATTGATGCTTTTGAGCTGTGGTGTTGGAGAAGACTCTTGAGAGTCCCTTGGACTGCAAGGAGATCCAACCAGTCCATTCTGAAGGAGATTAGCCCTGGGATTTCTTTGGAAGGAATGATGCTAAAGCTGAAACTCCAGGACTTTGGCGAAGAGTTGACTCATTGGAAAAGACTCTGATGCTGGGAGGGATTGACGGCAGGAGGAGAAAGGGATGACCGAGGATGAGATGGCTGGATGGCATCATGGACTCGATGGACGTGAGTCTGAGTGAGCTCCAGGAGTTGGTGATGGACAGGGAGGCCTGGCGTGCTGCGATTCATGGGGTCACAAAGAGTCGGACACGACTGAGCGACTGAACTGAACTGTTGGTTATCTGTTTTCAAGATAGTAGTGTGTACATGTCAGAATAGGTTTAGCTCTAGTGTACTTTTTAGTGAAAAGAGATCACTTACTTGGTGGGTTTGCCTGACTCCCACCCTCACTCCCTGTGTATTCTTGACCTTAAACTTCTTATCCTGGCAATAAAAACCCTTATTTGGTTAGTTTGAATTTTCATGTTTGTTGAAAAATAGTTAACTTCTTTCCAAAAATAAAGTATTTTGAAAATGTGTTTATTTATTTATGGCTGTGCTTGGTCTCTGTTGCTGTGCACAAAGTTTCGCTAGTTGTGGACAGTGGGGACTACTCTTTGTTGCAGAGCACGGGGCTCTACAGCTGGGGCTTCAGTAATTTGTGGCTTGTGGGCTCAACAGTTGCTCAGTAGTTATGGTGCAGAGACTTGAGTTTCCCCACAGTATGTGGGATCTTCCAAGGCCAGGGATCAAACCCGTGTCCTTTGCATTGGCAGGCAGATTCTTAACCACTGGATCACTGGAGAAGTCCCTCCCCCAAAAAACGTATTTTGAAGGGAAAACATTTTGCTTTTTGCTAGTCTACGTGGCCCTTTGATTTGTACTTAGATATTACTTTCTGCCATTACACTAGATCCCCCAATCTTAGGTTAGACCACTTTAGTTACTTGTTCCTGGGCACAGTGGGTCAATAGACTTCACCTCCCAGATGGAATGATGCCTCCCCCTTCTCCTCTGTGCAGGATTCAGAGGAGGTAAGTGCGCTCAGAATTGCAGTCCCAGTTCCTGCTTCTACTTTTTTCCACTCCAGCTGCATCTTTTCTCCCCTAGTGTGCCTCCAGGTCTCTCGCCCTGTGATATAGGAATGACAGCCATGTGCCCATCCGCTATGTTTCACGGTGTTTCAGAGGCCTCTTGGAATAGTTTCTAGCTGCCTCCACTTCTTTCCATCCAGCAAGGAAATACCTTCCCTTCTAGTGTCCAGATTGTTAGTGGTGGTGGTCCCAGTGAGACCAGGTCCTGAGTGATACTGACTTTTCAGCTTTGCTGAACGCAAGCTCTGTTCCTGGGACTCCATCTTCTGAATAGGGCTCTTGATTTGCTTGGCAAAGCCAGTTTTGAACCTTATTCTTGATGCTTTGCTTAGGAATTCTCTTAGGAGACTGTTTGTTTCTCTCTAGTCTGGCTTCTATTTTCACTCTCTCTTAGTCTATAAGACATATTAGTATATGTTTGGACTCCTATTGAAGACTGGGTTCAAGTTCTTCCCCACGGTGTTCAGGCGTGGCGTACGAATCAGAGGATGTGGCTGTTGACCTCTGCTTAAGTTTCTGTAAGCAGATAAGGAGGCTTTGTCTTACCAGTGTCAGCTCTCGCCCAAATAAATCACGTTACACCACATTTCTTCATTTGGTCAGACTAATTTATTTATTCAGAGTACAAGAGGGAGAAAGATCTCTCTTTTCACTGCTAGTCTAAATATTACATTAACTCAGCTGCCTGCTTTGTTATTGGCTTGGGGAGAGGGAATGCCAGGACATATGGGGGTTATTATGACTCCTTTTTTTTTTTACACACGATTAGTTGCACATTCTAGACCAACAGATAAGGATGGAGTGAGTGGAACACTTCTGTATGGCTGGAGTCAGATAAATAAAAAATGGGAAGAAACTTAATGCTAAATGAGCATGAATTTACAGAGAAAGAGGACCCACAGATTTTGTAAGCAGAGTACAATTTTGTGACACTGAAAATTAAAGACAGAGCTAAGAAATCCAGAAAGGAACTGTAAGATAAAGAAATGATTTTGTGTCACAAAGTGGGTCCTGAGGAAGAAAAGAGTAAAGTCTTAATCACTGGGATGGGATCTCAGATATTTGAGTAAAATGAGAGATTTCAGAGTAGAAAGTATGTATACAAAGTCTTCTGTGAACATGACAAAAGTTTTCTTATTTAACTCCTATGAAATGTATGGAAATTAATATTTTATAAAATTTTTGTATGATATAAAATATGTTCATTTTAAATAATCTTTCATGATTTTAGAAACTTTCTTTTATACCCTATAATTAAATGTTGGTAAGTATGGTTAGGAGGTAATAGTGACAGTTCCCAACTAAGAATATGAAATTCCAATATCTTAATTTACTTAACCAAAGTAAATTAATTCATTATAGAATGCATTTCTTTAAAAACAGATTCTTTCCTTTGGACTACAAAGGTTATCATATATATATGTTGCCAAGAAACAGTGTCATTAGTAAATAAAAATTCTTAGGTCAATATCAATAGAATGATGCTGTTGCAGAACAATCTTTAGGGAATTCCCCAGTGGTTAAAACTCTGTGCTTTCACTGCCAAGGGGCCAGGTTCAATCTCTGGTCTGGGAACTAAGATCCCACAAGCCATGCAGTGTGGCCAAAACCAAACCAAAACAAAACAACAAAAATGTCCTTAATTAGTGAGTTACCTTCATGAAATTTGTTCAGAACACAAAGTCTTGAGTGCTCATGAATGTTTAAGAAATTTGTCTCTGATTTTTATCCTGGTATCATTTCACTGGTGTTTCAAACTCTGATACAGTGGTGGGATAACTGCTAAAATGGTGTTATAAAATTGATGTAGGCATTTTCATTTCCTGGTAGGTTGCATCTTAGTGCTTCTATGATATGAAAGCCCCCACATCACAATGATGAGGAACCCAAAACTATATCCTGTTTATCTTCCACCTCAGAGTGAACATAAGGTATTACTACTTAGAATACGCTAGTTTTGCTTGTATATTCAAGGCTATGGTTTTTCCTGTGGTCATGTATGGATGTGAAAGTTGGACTGTGAAGAAAGCTGAGCACCGAAGAATTGATGCTTTTGAACTGTGGTGTTGGAGAAGACTCTTGAGAGTCCCTTGGACTGCAAGGAGATCCAACCAGTCCATTCTGAAGGAGATCAGCCCTGGGATTTCTTTGGAAGGAATGATGCTAAAGCTGAAACTCCAGTACTTTGGCCACCTCATGTGAAGAGTTGACTCATTGGAAAAGACCCTGATGCTGGGAGGGATTGGGGGCAGGAGGAGAAGGGGATGACCGAGGATGAGATGGCTGGATGGCATCACGGACTCGATGGACGTGAGTCTGAGTGAACTCCGGGAGATGGTGATGGATAGGGAGGCCTGGCGTGCTGCGATTCATGGGGTCGCAAAGAGTCGGACACGACTGAGCGACTGAACTGAACTGATTCAGTGGATTCAACTAATAGAACTTTAAGGTCATTTCCAGATCTGATTGTATGATTCTTAATTTGATTATCAGTTAATTCAAGGTGGAAAGATTTAGATCTTAACGTGTTGAATCTTCCCATTCTATGTTGTTGTTTTTCAGTTGCTAAGTTGTGTCCAACTCTTTGCAACTCCACGGACTGTAGCATGCCAGGCTCCTCTGTCCTCCCCTATCTCCTGGAGTCTGCTCTTATTCATGTCCATTGAGTCTGTGATGCTGTACAACCATCTCATCCTGTTACCTCTTTCTCCTCCTGCTCTTAATCTTTCCCAGCCTCAGTCTTTTCCAGTGAGTTGGCTTTTTGCATCAGGTGGCCAAAGTATTGGAGCTTCAGCTTTAGTATCAGTCCTTCCAATGAATATTTAGGGTTGATTTCCTTTGAAATTGACTGGTTGGATCTCCTTACAGTCCAAGCGACTCTCAGGAGTCTTCTTCAGCATCATCCTGTATAATTATTAATTTTAAGTCATTTAGTTATTTTATACTTTAGTGCTTATTAATTTTTAATTTGGTATTTTAGAGTTATTGCTAGAATAGGAAAGCTAATATTGTTCAACATTTCCAAATCTAATAATTTATGAGAAAATTTTCTATTGACAGTCTCGTTTTCTAGATAGACATAATAGCATCCCTCATGTATTTGACATCTAGAGTGAATCTTTTTTTTTTTGGCACTGTGTTCTCTATATGACAAAATTATTTTCAGTAATAATCATGAAAGGAAACAAATAATAATAGCAGCTAGGATAGAAATGCAGACAGATTAGAAATTTTTAAATTTAATTGAATATTTATATACATGGTAGTTAAAGTTAATATTTAAAAGAATAAAAGTATTAAAGTACATAAAAGGAAAAAAAAACTATGGCTAATACTTTTAAATTACCTTAACGTATTATTTGAAAAGAGGGGGAGTTATATAATCAGAAATAATAATGTTACGTTTTTTATTTTCAAGCCTTAACTTCTGCAAATTTGTCAATTAAACTTTGGAAAAATTAATCTTGGTTGTTCATTTTTAACAGTATAGCTAAGTTTGTTAATCCATCCTTGCTCATAGTGGAGAAAATATTTCTATTAGATTTAATTTTAGAGTTTTTTTTTTTTTCACAAGAAGTAGCAGATAGACAAATAGGAAAAATCTTAAACATAAAGATAAAATTTTCAGTGGTTCATAAAAATCCTATATCTTAATACAGTCCAGAAACTGTAATATTGTCCATATGCATGTCTATTGGTTATCAATTCTATCAGCTCCCAAATACCATTGCCAGCTAAAAACTTCCATTTAAATATCTTCATCAGAAAGTCATAATAAATTTCTATTACATTTTATTGAAAGAAGTATTTTTTTCCTGCTAAATCAGAGGAAATAAGTTGAATAGTAAGAAAATATTAAGAAATATTATTTCTTACTGAATAGTAAGAAATTCAGTAAGTTTCTGAATTTCTGAATAGTAAGAAAATGTTGGTGTTAGTTATCCATTGTTTTATTTATTTTTTATTTTTTTATTTTTTTTAGCAAAAGAGACACAGATGTATAGAACGGACTTTTGGACTCTGAGGGAGAGGGAGAGGGTGGGATGATGTGGGAGAATGGCATTGAAACATGTATACTATCATGTAAGAAACGAATCGCCAGTCTATGTTCGATACAGGATACAGGATATTTTTTTTAGCAAAAGAGACACAGATGTATAGAACGGACTTTTGGACTCTGAGGGAGAGGGAGAGGGTGGGATGATGTGGGAGAATGGCATTGAAACATGTATACTATCATGTAAGAAACGAATCGCCAGTCTATGTTCGATACAGGATACAGGATCCATTGTTTTAGAATGAGTGTCTGGTTCTTGGGGGAAATGATTGAGGCATTCAAGCCCCGTGTCTTTTGTCTTTCTCCTAGCATTTCAGACAATGACAGAACTGAAGTAAATGTAGTTTAATTTCTTCATCTTTATAATCACCTTGACATAAAATTTTGGTTTTAAACCTACTGTTCCAAGGCAGGAATATGTAGTCCCATAGGGGTACAAGACACAAACAATGCCTGAAGCAACCTGAATAATCTTAAACTCTTAGGAACTTTCTCTCAATACAACTCCATGTAACTCAGCCCTAGGTCAGAGCTGATTATATAACTAGGAATTTTCCATAGTCGCTTCCAGATATATTACAAGTTATTAAAGGAAAAATAATAAAATATGCTAATTTGTCTGTGTGTGTGTGTAATAATGCACACACATACACATGTATGCACACATTAACAAACAGCAGTCACTGAGGCTGTAGTTTTAGTTCTTGCTCATACTCGTGCTCCATCTCTCAGTCATGTCCAACTCTATGACCCCATAAACTGCAGCCTGCCAGGCTCCTCTTCCATGGGATTTTCCAAACAAGAATACTAGAGTGGGTTGACATTTCCTCACCCAGGGAAACTTCTTGACCCAGAAATCGAGACTGCGCCTCCTGCGTCTCCTGCATTGCAGGTAGGTTCTTTCTCCCTGAGCCACCAAGGAAGTTTTAGATCTTAGACCAGCAATATTATTTTTCCAGAGAGAAATATATTATTATTGACATTGTTTAGAGTTATTGCCACATGATGGTAGTAAAAGCAGAGTGTAGTAGCTGATTTTGCTACCACTTTAGAATTCTCCATAGACAACACATACCTCCTTATATCTGAAGGTGACCATTCCTATCTTGGCATAGTAGCAGTGACAATGAGCATTCTTGACTAGTTTCTGACTGAAATGAAATTGACTTTAACTTTTCCATTGGGTTTAAGTTTTTGATAGTTATTTTGTAAATAACTCATTACCAAGGAACATCCCTTCTATTTCTAATTTATTAATTTTCAAATTAGAAGTTAGTGCTAAGTTTGATGAGATAACTTTATTATGATTTTTATTCTCCAACTTTTAAATACTACATTAATAATTTTCCAGAGATTGAAGTATTCTTGAATTTTGTGATAAAACTTACTTTGTAATGTATTGTTCTTTTATATAGTGCTTTTGTAACTTGCTAATACTTTGTTTATAAACATTTGTAAAAGTATAGCCTGGGAGGTTGTCTTTTTTATGTTAACCCATTTTATTTTTGATGTTAAGGTCACAGCATCTCATTGAATGAGTTTGGAAGGTTTAAATATTTTTTGGTATTCTGGAAGATATCATGAAACACAGTAATAATCTCTTCCTTGCAGGCTTGGTTCTTTTTTTTAAGGAGTAGTTTTTGTATTTTGTTATGTTCTGTCTGCCACTCCCAGAATTGTTTGTAATATTGTGAAAGGATTACATCTTGACTAAAACATAAATGTGCTATCTTCTTCAGTCTCTCTCGGAAGCATTACTTAAATTATTTTAGAGTTATCTGTTTTTTCCTTCTAACAGTCCTGTTTCACTTGGTGTGGGGTATAGCTCTTTTCTGTGTTGACTGTGTTGACTTTAGTTTCTCTCTTGCTGGTGGTTTTCCTCAAATATCTGCCAATTCTTGGTTATCTCTTTTCATGTGTAAATGAGGTTCTAGGTTGAACAGTATTGGTATCTGAAATAGAGTTTCAAGATATCTGCAGACAGCCAAAAGTTGCTAATGGAAATTGAAAGCCCTTCTCATCACTTCACACTTTTCACTCTCCAGCCATGAGAACAAACAGGCTCTTGGAAGTTATAGAGAAGATTAGAGTGGATAAAAAATGATCCTGTGGATGAGTTCTTTTCCAGTAAGGCCCTAGGTCCTTTATGCAAATAAATCATTGACAGGTCTATCAGGGATGTTCCCAGACACAAAAATTTTTCTCAGTCATAGAGTGCCATTGGTTTAGTTTGCCAAGCTTGAAATCAGACAAAAGGATAAATAATGAATACATAGGAGTGAATAGTAATGTTCTGTTCTAAAAATCTGGGACCTGGTTTGTGAACACAGATGTTTATTTGCTATTATCTTTTAGAATGTACATAAAAATTGACTCATATTATGTATGAAACATTTAAAAAATAAAAATGAAGAAAGGCTAAATGAACAAAATAAATGCGAGAAATTCCAAGATCTCTTCTGAACCAAGAATTAATTTTTGAAATCACATGTGTACAGACTAAGACTTTACAGATTATATAATAATGTTTAATTTGCATGGCATAACCTGATCATTTGGTTAAATTCTACTTATTTTTCATACTGTTTTTGTTGTGGTTTAGTTGCTAAGTCCTGTCTGACTCTTTGCCACCCCATGGACTGTAGCTGACCAGGCTCCTCTGTCCATGGAATTTTCCAGGCAAGAATACTGGAATGTGTTGCCATTTCCTCCTCCAGGGGATCTTTAACATGCATTAAAGCAACAGGTTCTTTATGTTCCATCTTAACCAATACCTTTAAAGGATCTGAACTCAGAAGGGAGTGAAAGAGTTAACACAGTATTTTTCAGGAGCAGGAGAGGCATAGCCATCAGAATTCTTGTTGAGTGGGATGGGGGCAGGAAAAAGGGAGAGACCTGAGGGTCCCAGGGAAGGAAACTGGGACAGCCTATGAATTCCATCTCTGAAAAGATCCTTGCATCCCTAAAGTCATTGCCTTGGTTCACTTTCATTTTCTCTGTCTAGTTTATCACTATTGTTTTCTGATCATTCCCTTGACTGCTCCAATATGTCCTCCATGTTGTCTTTCTAAAACACACACTTGAGTAGTCACTGTCTTCTTAAAAACCGTCAGTGACTCCCTGTTACTACAGGATAAAGTTCAGATTCCTTGGAGTGATTCAAAGCCATTCCATCTCCCTCATCCTGTCTTTATTGTATGTGTATTGGTGTTTGGGAATTCATGCTCTGGACTGTCTGGCTTCAATTCTTAACTCTACCACTTACCTGTCACATGACTTAGAATGAGATACCAAGCCTTTCTTTTTCTCTGTCTCAGTTTCCTCTTCTAACACAATGGTAATGTTAGCTTCCCATGGAATTATTGTAAAAGGCAAAGGAATGAATACATGGCAAGTACTTGGAGTAGTATATGGCAACCATTCAGTAAATGTTAGTAATTATTTTTTAGCAATTGGGTTACTTTCTTCATTCATTTTTGGCTCTCCTGTGTCTTTGTTGCTGTACATAGGCTTTCTCTAGTTCTGGTAATTTCGGGCGCCTCTGTAACTGTGGTGCTGAGGCTTCTCACTGTAGATAGCTTCTCTTGCTACAGAGCACGGCCTCTATGGCGTGTGGGCTCGGTAGCTGTGGAGCGTGGGCTCAGTAGGTGTAGTGCCCAGGCTTAACTGCTCTGCAACTTGTGGAATCTTCCTGGATTAAGGATCAAACCCATGTCCCCTGCATTGGCAGGTGGATTTTTAAGCTCTGTACCACCAGCAAAGTCCAAAATGTTAGTAATTATTATTAACATCATATTATAGCAATCTGTACTGTGTAATTGACTACTATATTCAAGTAGTTATAGTTCCCATAAAGTTCTATGTAGGCTGTATACGTGTGGCTGCTTGACTTTACTGTACGGCAGAAACTGAAGCAGCATTGTAAATCTGCAATAAAATATTCCAATTAAAAAAAAAATGCTAGGTAGTCTCTCTCCATCCTTCCAGTGCTGCAGTTTTGCTTATTCTATCTTGTAAGTTGTGAATTTAAGTATTATTAGGCATCTGGTAAAGCAGGGATGGAAATTGTGTGAACTGGAAAACATATGCCCTTTCCTTGCAAAGGCATACAAGTTAAAATTTTTACATTTTCATTCTGTGCTGACCAAAAGAATTATATCTGTGTTTCTTAGTCTACTTTTATGGAAAATTACAACCTATCATTCAAGGCCAACAGAAATATTATTCCTTCCATTGACTTTGGATTTCCTTCCTCCTTTGTACTCCCATAGTAACAACTGTATTCATGTTCCCATTGTAATGTTTATCTTACTATAATCTAGCTACCTACATGATTGTCTTCCCACTTAATTATTTTAGTTCTCTGAAAGCAAGTGAAATAGCTTGTCTAGTTTTACTTTTCCAATATCTAGCCAGTGGTTCGGGGAAGGCAATGGCACCCCACCCCAGTACTCTTGCCTGGAAAATCCAATGGACGGAGTAGCCTGGTGGGCTGCAGTCCATGGGGTCGCTAACAGTCGGACAGACTGAGCGACTTCACTTTCACTTTTCTCTTTCATGCATTGGAGAAGGAAATGGCAACCCACTCCAATATTCTTGCCTGGAGAATCCCAGGGATGGGGGAGCCTGGTGGGCTGCCGTCTATGGGGTCACACAGAGTCGGACACAACTGAAGTGACTTAGCAGCAGCAGCAGCAGCAGCAGCAGCAGCCAGTGGTTATCACTTTTTTTGAATGAATGTGATAGTGTCTAGGCTTCCCAGGTGGCTCAGTGGTAAAGAATCCACCTGCCCATGCAGGAAACACAGGAAATGCATGTTTGATTCCTGGGTCGGGAAGATCCCCTGGAGGAGGAAGTGGCAACCTACTCCAATATTATTGCCTAAAAATTCCCATGGAAAGAAGAGCCTGGTGGGCTACAGTCTATGGGTCACAAAAGTTGAACATGACTGATTGAGCACACAAGATAGTTTCTGGATACCTGCAAATATGGAAAACATATAATATGAGTAGGAATAAAAAATTGAGAGGCCAAACTGGTGGGGCAGTGAATGCTTTTCATGTTCGTATTGATTTTGACTAGAATCTCACTTATGGATTGTCCCCCTCCATCATCTTTGGTCAAAGGTTATTAATGACACCACTTTTAAGCCTGTGCTTATTCAACAAAGCAAGCAATTAAAAGGTGATTTGATAAAGTAATAGACTTATTTCCCAATGGAGGTTGGCTGGTTTTTACATAAAAACTACTAGTAATCATCAAAGTCATTGATAGAAAATACTCAATAAAACATTTGCTATTTTTCAGATGTGTTTTCTTGTCTATTTCATGAAGATAGTTTTGTAAAGACCACTCCAATATTCTTGCCTGGAGAATCCCAGGGATGGGGGAGCCTGGTGGGCTGCCGTCTATGGGGTCACACAGAGTCGGACACGACTGAAGTGACTTAGCAGCAGCAGCAGCAGCAGCAGCAGCAGCCAGTGGTTATCACTTTTTTTGAATGAATGTGATAGTGTCTAGGCTTCCCAGGTGGCTCAGTGGTAAAGAATCCACCTGCCCATGCAGGAAACACAGGAAATGCATGTTTGATTCCTGGGTCGGGAAGATCCCCTGGAGGAGGAAGTGGCAACCTACTCCAATATTATTGCCTAAAAATTCCCATGGAAAGAAGAGCCTGGTGGGCTACAGTCTATGGGTCACAAAAGTTGAACATGACTGATTGAGCACACAAGATAGTTTCTGGATACCTGCAAATATGGAAAACATATAATATGAGTAGGAATAAAAAATTGAGAGGCCAAACTGGTGGGGCAGTGAATGCTTTTCATGTTCGTATTGATTTTGACTAGAATCTCACTTATGGATTGTCCCCCTCCATCATCTTTGGTCAAAGGTTATTAATGACACCACTTTTAAGCCTGTGCTTATTCAACAAAGCAAGCAATTAAAAGGTGATTTGATAAAGTAATAGACTTATTTCCCAATGGAGGTTGGCTGGTTTTTACATAAAAACTACTAGTAATCATCAAAGTCATTGATAGAAAATACTCAATAAAACATTTGCTATTTTTCAGATGTGTTTTCTTGTCTATTTCATGAAGATAGTTTTGTAAAGCAAAATGGTGGAAATGTCAATAATTTATCCAACTGAAGTGTATCTGTATTTATGTACAACAAACAAATAGCAAACAAATTCTCTTCCCCACAAACATATAAGAAAACAAAACAAAACCAACAAAAGCCAACACCATCAATGGAAAGGGACATGGCAAGCATCTGGGGCTTGTGGCAACCTTTGCTGGGTTGTGCAGGCTCCATTACCAGCTCAGGAGTTCACAGAAGCAGTTCTCACCTCCCCATTGCCCAGTTTCTTTGACTCACCAGTAGATCTGCAGGGAACTCTCACTTCTCTCTGGGTATATTCATCAGCTTTGGCTGCCAGAGCAAATTAGGATAACCTAGGAGGCCTTAACAACAGAAAATCCTTTTCTCACAGTCTGAGCACTGGGAAGCTCATGATCAAGGTGTGGCAGTGTTCAATGCCTGGTAAAGGCTCCCTTTCTGACTTGTAGATGGTGGCCATTGACCTGTGTACTTGAATGACCTCTTCTTTGTGTGCCCACTGAAGGAGAAAGAAGGATCTCTCTTTTCCTCCTCTTATTAGGCAGACAGTCTTATTGGATTAGGGCTCCACCCTTAGGGCCTCATTTCATCTTACTTCTTAAAGGTTCTACTTCTAAACATAGTCACACTGAGGCCTAGGATTTCAACATATACATTTGGGGTGCGTGAATACGATTCAGTTCACAGTACTGGGGTAAAGTCCTCTTAAAAAGTTGTTTTGAGTGTCAATTTACATCATTCTCTTCCCTTTTGAATGAAACACCTTTCTGATTAATTATGTCCTAGATATTGACTTTCTATCTTTCAAACCTCTCTAAACATGTCATTTCTTACTTTAATAAATTCAGCGAGCTTCACTTGCTGCTGAGGGAGAGGGTCTCAGCAAATGCAATGCCTTTTAAAACCGTAAGTAAAAGCATCAATAAAGGAACAGAAAATAATATTTTAGAGACCTTCCTTCTCAAACAATTTTTAATCATGAATCTACCCATACCAATATGATCTCAATGAAAAGAACAAAATCCCAGAATTTATTTGTGATCACATCGAACATTAAAAATAACATCAGTCTTTTGCAGCTTTTCCTCAGCCTAAATTTTTGAGAACCCCAAATCTGATGGTATGAATGTAGTTCTGACTTACTAATTCAACTGATACACATAATGCCATAGATTAAGCAAAGGAGGGAGAAGAGAATATTTTTAAGTACATTTTTGGGTGTTTCCAATAAAGCTTTTTTTTTTTTCCCCCCATCTCCCTGAGCTGCCCAGTCCTTCCTAGAAACTTTCCTGTCATGATGGTACCTGCAGAGTGATACCACTACCAGACCTGGCTGTTTGTTTCTGAGTAAGAACAGCTGTGCGACAGGCTGTTTGAACAGTCACAGTTTCAGGATACAGCAAGGCTCTCTGACACCAAGGCAGGAGCGTACCAGCTGGCTCCACGTTCAGTGCTTTGCTATTCCTGGATGAGTTACCTGTTCTCAGCCCTGTCACCTTAGTGTTGCTGCCGTCTAATTAAAAACCCCCGTTACTGGATCCACTCCGCTGCAAATTAGCAATGCTATCTGTGTTCTCTCTGAGCCTAAACTGGCCATTTTTACTTTATGATACATGATTTATTTTTAAATTCGTACAAGATGCTTGATTATTTATTTGTGGTATATTTTAGCTCTCTTGTGGAGTCTCGATCGGAGTAATCCTCTCCTAATGTATTCATATAGAGTGAAGATCTAAATTTCCTAATCAAAATCATGTCAGCAAAAGTAGAGCTGCTCTTATGATAACATTTTAGTCTAGAAAATGATTTTCCTTTAAAAGGGATTCAATGGACATGATGACATAAAAAGAAGCAGCAAAATTACACACAATCAGTTCACATAATCAAAACAGCAATGTTTTATATTCAGCAAGGATTTCTTTTTTACTATAATAAATGGGACAAAATAGTCCTTTTGGAATTCTGCAACTGTGTTACGGCTACAAATGCAGTACTACCAGCATTCTACAGAATTAGGGACAAGCATTTTCAAAACTTCAGAGAAACAGATCCCATTGAGACACAGACCCTAAATATACATTTGGATAATATTTCATTGCTTGCATTGATGTTCTGTCTTCACTTTAACTTCATTAGGAACTCAATATTAAACCAAGATTAGTCTATTTTTCAAACAGCCTAATTCATGCAAATAGTCAAATGGTTGCACTTTAATTGCGATTACCTATGAAAGAATTAGTTTCTTAACATATACATTGGAAGTATATAACACCTATGGAATTTTTCTACATTCATTAGTAAAACTGGGTCCTCTCTTGTGGGATACTCTGATGCCCTTTCGTGTATGCTTCTATCACTATAGTATTCCAGAAGTATGTGTTATAAGGTGTGTCAAGATTGTCAGAAGATAGCCATTCTGTGAAACAAGTATCATATACTGCAAATCTTTATGACCCTAAAACCTAGCCTGGGCCTGAAATATGGTCGGTGTTCCAAAAATGACTGTTGATTGACTTTATGAAAACTATAGGAATATGGACTAATGTTTATATTACCAAGGCACTAAGTTAATTACCTTCACAAGATGTAAAATTGTCACACCTGTAACTGCCAAAACCATTGTATGAATTATTGTGCATAATCATAATCAAAGCTCTGCTTTTTTATAAAAAGGCTCTTTGTTTCATAAACATACATACATATACACACAGACAAGCATGCACACATATACACACAGACAAGCATACACACATATCTTTTATGAATATGACCTGCTTAGATAATCACTTCCTACTTAATGATCACATTATCTTTGGTCTTTAGACACTTGACTTTAAGGGTTTTCTTTATATAGTGCATTTCTGTATTTTATACTGTTAACTATAACGAACTTTGTGTGAATTTTAGAGTCACAGTTTACATACTGCAGTGGCTACATTTGGGATGTAAAGACGGGGTGACAGAGGAGCTGGAGAATTTAAAAAGTATTGAATGTGTCTCTCAGTAGTTAGGCTGCCTTTGTTGTACAAGGAATCACAGCCTCAATTCAGGACAGACATATACTGCCGCAGTGGTTCTAGAAGCCTTTGTTATGAGCCTGGGAGTCACTAGGCATTTTAAAAGGGATAGAGGAAAATATCATTCAGAAAGAGGATTTAATTCCCCAGGGGCAATCTGCCTACCTTCCTTTCTCCCAGAAGCTATTTCTTTCTGCTTCAAACCACAAGGGTGTCAAGAAAAGAAAATTTTCCCTTTTCATGAAATCATATTGTAAAGATTCATCAAGATTTACAGATCAGAACAGAGCGATCTGTTAATGGGAAGTTGTCAGATTCCTTCATGAGTTAGAACAAGCATCATAACTGGCTGAAGTGAAACTAAGATTATAGCAGCTGAGACTCTACTAGGGTGGACAACAAGACAAAACATAAATGGATCAATGGGCAATAAAGTCACTGATGGAAGCAGGACCAGGAAGATCATTGCTCTTGTAACCATTTGGCGTAAATGCAGAGGAAACAGTCTAAAATATAGCTGAAGAGAAAGTATAATGTTCAGGGTCTGTATTGACAGCAGCTGGAAATGGGTGCAAGAAGGAAAACATAAGTACAAGAAACGCATATAACGAGCAGAGGAATAAATAACAGTACTAGTAATAAAGTTTTCATATTGGAATGAAAAACCACTGAAAATAGAGGGAACCTAAAGTTCTTTATTGCTTGCAGAGACTATCATATAGAACCCAATAACTGGACAAGCTGATTAGGGAATAAAAAGAAAAGAGGCCCCTCCCTGCAAAAAAAGGCAAACGACTATGATTTTGCATACAATTTTTGTACAAGAGTGTATAATTCTTTGTATGGACCACACTTGCTTTTTTTGTGTGTTTTATAGCAGGAACTTGTGGCATCCATTTATGTGGTTTTTTCTGAGCTTGAAAAATCTAATTGGTACTTTTTTTCTAATCCTCATTTTAATTTAACAGTTATATTTAATTATGTTATATATTTTTTGCCTAAATATCTTTAATTATTTGTAGATTAAGGCAGATAATTTGAAAATAAAAACTAAATACCTGTGTTTATGCTAATTATATACACGTAACAATTACCTTAAGCACCAATGTAATTATTTATACAATATATTTTACATATAAATTTATACTTAGGTATATAGTTGACTCCATTAATTATGTACACATTTTTACCTGTATTAATTTAAGCATTTCTAAAACTAATTATAAAAAGTTAGAAAATATGCTGTTTCACAAAAAGTGTTACTTTGTTCCTCTGAACTGATCAGCTTTCTTTTTCTCTATAGATACTAAAGAACCACTCCCCCCGACTGAACTCGGGACCCAACCAACATTAGACATTATCTTGAAACATTTGTCCAAATAGAGAGGATAGATCATTATACTCATACCATCTATTATGAAAAAGTAGGTGCCAGTGCCCTATGATCCTCCCTGGGTTTGAAGGCATTACCAGTAGACCACATATTTGAATGTCCTTCTAACCTATATCCCTGGAGTAAGAAATGGCAACCGATTCCAGTATTCTGGCCTGGGAAATCCCATGGACCAAGGATCCTGGCAGGCTACAGTCCATGGGGTCACAAAAAGTTGGACATGTCTGAGCACACATATGCTGACCTACATAGGTGACATGAAAGTGAAAGTTCATCAGTTGTGTCTGACTCTTTGCAACCCCATGAACTGGGGCCAGACACCTCTGTCCATGGAATTCTGCAGACAAGAATACTAGAGTGGGTTGCCATTCCCTTCTCTAGGGGATCTTCCCAACCCAGGGATTGAACCCAGGTCTCTTGCATTGCAGGCAGATTCTTTACTGCCTGAGCCACCAAAGCAGCTACATAGGTGACATAAAAGGCTACTATTTTGACTGGGCCATTGAAAGGCCTTACATCAGGTCTGTGTTGCAGGAAAAGTAGCTTTGCCACTTGGCCTATATGATCTGATTAAACTCCATGGTGTTAGATGTATTGGTGGTGGGGAGAATGGCAGGTAGATTTTGTAGCAAGTCCTGATGGGCAAATCACAACACAGACAGCAAGGGTTTGGAAGCCAGGACATTCACCTGCAGTGAAGAGTTAAACAGCTTGTGGAAAACAGCTACTTGTAGGCTTCTGGTTCCAAGTAGAGAAGAGGCTCTGGTTAGGCACACTGAACCTGACAGCTCTGGCCATCTAAGAAGCCTGACTTGTTGTGTTCTCCATCCAGATGAGGGTGGCTTGACATGTTATTCTTCACCACCACTGCTGCTGCTGCTGCTGCTGCTAAGTCACTTCAGTCGTGTCCGACTCTGTGCGACCCCAGAGACGGCAGCCCACCAGGCTCCCCCGTCCCCGGGATTCTCCAGGCAAGGACACTGGAGTGGGTTGCCATTGCCTTCTCCATTAGTCCAATACAAAGACCATTTGTGGAAAATAACCTTGAACCTATTAGATTGAACTGTATGAAAATTACATTTTTTGGTAGGGAAGAATGAGATCAGTAATTTCATGTGCTTTAACCTAATATAAAAAGAATATAGAATTTATTCAGTGCCGAGAATATGCCCAAGTAGGACACCATTCTCCTGCCTTCTCTTCCTTCCCCCTCCTTCCCTCCCACTTTCCTTCCTTCTTTTTTCTTCTTCCCTTCTTTACAAATGTACTTTCCATCCCATTGTATGATTTGACACCATTATTCCTTTCTAAGCTACTAAATGCATTTGTATTTCTGAAGCATTTACTGCCTTGATTTTTGTGATTATGGTTCTTGGTTGCAATAAGAAATTGCATGGAAATCATAACCAGCCCCAGTTTCCAGTGATCAGCTTACAAATGGATAGAAATCCTTCTTTTAAAATGCCCTCAAAATGTATGAGGCACACTTCAGTGGGTGTTAGAAACCTGAAGGCAATAAAACAAAATGCTTAAAAATCAGTAAATAAAAGTTTGCCAGCATTGAGCATAATTTTAGCCAAACTATAGACAATAACTTAGTTGGAAGCACACTTGACTTTTGGTCCATTCTCCCTTTTTATCATTAAAGTACCCATAAGACAAAATGACACCATCTGATACCTAGAGTTACTGAATAAACTATTATACCACAGAAAATGCACATCCGGTGCTTGGACAGAATTGTGGGGGAAGAACTGCCCTTGTCATCTGGTGAGTTATACAAGTATGCATTTTGCTAAGACTTAAGAAATATTTCAAGAGAATAGAATAGTTTTAAAGGACAAGGAAAAAAAAAACTCTACTAGTTTTCTCCCACAAATGGTATTCGACTAACCTATGATTTTTAATTTAATAAATTTAGAAACATTATTAATATTTGGAGGCCATTTTATCCTACCTATTTTCCATAATATTTACAGTGTTAGTCGCTCAACTGTGTCCAATTCTTTGCAACCCCATGGGCGGTAGTTCACCAGTCTCCTCCCTCCATGGGATTCTTCAGGCAAGAATACTAGAATGGGTTGCCATTCCCTTTTCCAAGGGATCTTCCTGACTCAGGGATTGAACCCAGGTCTCCTGCATTGCGGGCAGATTCTTTACCATCTGAGCCACGAGGGAAATCCAGTATTTGCAACAACAACTGCAACTAATTAAAATAATTGAAAATGTTCTTTAAGGAATTGAATTGATCATATATAGAGCCTCTTCATTTTCTTATCTTTAGCATAAGACTTCAAAAAGTAGAACAATATGAGCTGAATATAGGGACATTAAAACTGCTAGTCTAAGTCCTTTTGTTTTACAGATGAGCAATATATAGCCCAGAGGGTGACTTGTTGATGGAACCAGAACAAAAACTCAAGTGTCCTGATTACCTATCCCTATGCCTTATTTCATTATCTACATGAAACAAGATGAGAAACATTTTTCATTCAGTATTGGGTACCACTTGGTCAATTGCAGAAACATATTTTTGCTTTGTATACTTATCTAGAGTAAAGCAATGTACTAAATTTAGTACAACATGTACTATATGTACATAATTACTGCTTGACTGATCATTATTTTCTGACTGTGATTAAATTTTTGTTTGTGATTAAATTTTTCACATAATAAGCAGAATGCTTAGATAGTATCTTTAAAGAAAATATAAAAGTAATTTCCTACTAAAAAGTGAGTATCTTAAAAACACAGAATAGCTGGAAAGAGAGAGAAAGGATTTTAGAACAATGAACTTAGAAGATATGACTAATTTTTGACATGTTTTCATGTTCCTTCACCTACAAGTCACCTGATAAAAATGACCTAAAAAGTTTTTTCTCTGATGCTATCTCCTCAGCTCTGAACCTTGTCATTTTAACTAGCAGAAAAGCAGCCTATTTGTACTTTCTCCCTTCTGCATCAGTTTCGATTTCTTTTTATGTACTTGCTTTTATCTAGGTGTCAGATTCTCTCTAAATGATAGGTTGTAATCTCAGCTATAGCAAAAAAAAAAACTTACAAAATGGATGGCTATGATTTTAAGCGATGTGGTCTAGTCAGGTGGAATACACAGAGAGACTAACCTCTTGTGAGCTTTATTATTATGTGTGTTTTACATTAACTCTTGGACTCATGCCTATGAAAATATAAGAACTTTCTTTGTTATATTTTGTAAAATTATTTTAAGGGTCTTCCTCCTTAGGTCTTTGAGGATAATCCAAAACCTCTGGCAGCTTTAAAATCAGAATATAAATTATATTCTGCAGTCCATTTCACTTTCACTTTAAGTCATGTTTTGTTTAGTCACTTAGTAGTGTTGGACTCTTTGCAACCCCATGGACAGCAGCACACCAGACTTACCTACCTGTCCTTCACTATCTTCCACAGTTTGCTCAAACTCATGTCCATTGATTTGGTGATGCCATCCACCATCTTATCCTCTGTCACCCCCTTCTCCTCCTGCCCTCAACCATTTTCCAGCATCATGATCTTTTCCAATAAGTTGGCAAATGGCAACCCACTCCAGTACTCATGCCTGGAAAATCCCATGGACTTCCCATGGTGCAGGCCACTGTCCATGGGGTCGCAAAGAGTTGGGCATGACTGAGCAACTTCAACTTCACTGGCTGTTCCCATCAGGGCCAAAGTATTAGACCTTTGGTATCATTCCTTCCAATGAATATTCACAGTAGATTTCCTTTAGGATGGACAGGTTTGATCTCCTTGTAGTCCAAGGGACTCTCAAGAGTCTTCTCCAGAACCACAGTTTGAAAGCATCAGAAGGTTCTCAGCCTTCTTAACAGTCCAACTCTCACATCTGTACATGACTACTAGGAAAACCATAGCTTTGAATATACAGACCTTTGTGGGCAAAGAGATGTCTCTGCTTTTTCATATCCTGTCTAGGTTTGTCATAGCTTTTCTTCCAAGGAGCAAGTTTATTTTAATTTTGTGGCTGTAGTCACTGTCTCCAGTGATTATGGAACCCAAGAAAATAAAATGTGTCACTGTTTCCACCTTTTCCCCTTCTATTTGCCTTGAATGTTGAGTTTTAAGTCAGCTTTTTCATTCTTCTCTTGCACCCTCATCAACTAAGGCACTTTAGTTCCTCTTGACTTTTTGCCATTTAGTGTGGCATCATTTGCATATCTGAGGTTCTTGATATTTCTCCCAGCAATCTTGATTCCATCTTGTGATTCATCCAGCCTGGCATTTTGCATGATGTAGTCTGCATGTAAATGAAATAAGCAGAGTGATAATATACAGTTTTGATGTACTCCTTTCCCAGTTTTGAGCCAGTCAGTTGTTCCACGTCCAGTTCTAGCTGTTGCTTCTTGACCTGCATACAGGTTTCTTGGGAAACAGCTAAGGTGGTCTGGTACTCCCATCTCCTTAAGAACTTTACACAGCTTGTTGTAATCCACACAGTCAAAGGCTTTAGCACAGCCAATGAAACAGAAGTAGATGTTTTTATGGAATTCCTTTGCTTTTTCTATGATCCAGAACATGTTGGCCACTTGATCTCTGGTTCCTCTGCCTTTCCTAAATCCAGCTTGTACATTTGGAAGTTCTTGGTTCATGTACTGCTGAAGTTTAGTTTGAAGGATTTTGAGCATTTCATTGCCAGCAAGAAAAATTAATGCAATTGTACTGTAGTTTGAACATTCTGTGGCATTTCCATTTCTTGGGATTGGAATGAAAACTGAGCTTTTCCCGTCCTGTGGCCACTGCCGAGTTTTTCAAATAGTCATTTATTTGATCTTTTTTGAATTATGAGAAATTACTTATTAGAAATAATTAGCAATGTGAAGGATGAATAAAACTTTCATGGAACTTATAATTTAATGGAGGATACAAGGAAGTAAAGCTACAATAATAGTATGACAGACCTAATCCTAGGGGTTAGAAACCCGCTAAATAGAATAAATTTGTGGCTCATGTAATCAGAGACTGTGTGGAAAGCATACTTTGTTTTACTAAAAATGATGTCTCATTTGCAGATATTTTCTCCCACTCCATAGATATTCTTTTCATTTTGTTTATGTTTTCCTTTGTTGTCCAAAAGCTTTTAAGTTTGATTAGGACCCACTTGTTTATATTTGCTTTTATTTTTATTCTTTGGGAGACTGACCCAAGAAAATAGATACAATTTATGTCACAATGTTTTGACTATGTTTCCTTCTGGGAATTTTGTTGTGTCATGTCTTATATTTAAGTTTTTAATCCATTTTGAGTTTGTTTTTGTATGTGGTATGAAGGAGTGTTCTAACTTCATTGATTTACATGTGGCCGTCTGATTTCCCAATACCACTTACTTGAAGAGATTGACTTTTCTCCATTATATATTCCTGTCTCCTCTATTGAAGATTAATTGACCATAGGCGTGTGGGTTTATTTCTGGGTTCTCTGTTCTCTTTCATTGATCCCTAAGTCTGTTTTTGTGTCAATACCTTTTGTTTTGATTACTGTAGATTTGTTGTATTGTTTGAAGTCACTTTGTGAAGGGGAGTTATGCTCTAACTGTGTTCTTTTTCTTCAGGATTGCTTTGGAAATTCTGGGTCTTTTATGGTTTCATATAATTTTTAGGATCATTTGTCTAGTTCTGTGAAAAATGTCAGGGATAGTTTGATAGGGATTCCTGAATCTGTAGATTGCTTTGGGTAATATGGCCATTTTAACAGTATTAATTCTTCTAGTCCAAGAGCATGGGATATCTTTCCATCTCTAAATCATCTTCAGTTGGCTTTATCAATATTTTATAGTTATCAGCATATAAGACTTTTACCTCCTTCATCATGTTTATTCCTAAGTATTTTATCTTTTGATGTGATTTTAAAAGGAGTTGATATCACTTATATTTGGAATCTAAAATATGATACAATGAACTTATTTACAAAACAGACTCACAGATTTCAAGGCAAACTTATGGTTACCAAAGGGGAAACTTAGGGGCGAGAGATAAATTAGGAGCTTGGAAGTAACACATACACACTAATGTATATAATATACAAAACCAAAAGGCAATAGTACAGGGAATTCTGCTTAATATTCTGTAACAACCTATATGGGAAAAAAATCTGAAAAAGAATGAATATACATGTATAAAAAGAATTTAAATATTGTATTAAGATTTCCACAGATCTGTTTTAACCACAGACCTATACATTCAGAGACTATTTAAGATATCCTGTTTTCTGGAGTTTATATTAATTTGATTTAGTTATCTGAGCTAGTATGACCTTATTTTTAGATTTGATTTTATTGAAACAATAGCAATGAGACATGCACATCAAGTTTATCATGAAAATAATTGTTAGATGAAAACCTGACATATAATACTTTTCTTCTAAAAATTACCTCACACTTATTTAGTACTTTACAGTTTAGAAAACGTGGTTGTTGTTAGTGGTAATCTTATAGTCTTTCCTATTATACAATTTTAATTTGCTCCTGTATCTTATTTGATCTCCTTTTACCCTCTTTCCACCTCTTTCCTCCAAACACCTCTTTCTGTTTTCTATTCCTTGGGCTCTTTTCTTTTTTTTCCTTCTTGTGGGAAAAATTTAGTGTAAGTGTTCCAAATGTGTAGTTTCTTTCATATGCCTAGCTTGGGCTTTACTCTTCATTTTGGACACTGTATTGCTTGTGGTAGAAGGTTCATTTATGAGCCTGGGATGAAGGTATAGGTAAGAAGGCAAAAGTGTGACATTTCAAACTTAGAAGCGTATCAGCCAGGTTCCTGTAGATCAGTGCTCTCGCCATGCTCTTTTCTCCAATTTCCTGGTTTCTAGGGGCAGTGTCGGGGAAGGCGATGGCACCCCACTCCAGTACTCTTGCCTGGAAAATCCCATGGACGGAGGAGTCTGGTGGGCTGCAGTCCATGGGGTCGTGAAGAGTCTGACAGGACTGAGCGGCTTCACTTTGACTTTTCATTTTCATGCATTGGAGAAGGAAATGGCAACCCACTCCAGTGTTCTTGCCTGGAGAATCCCAGGGACGGGGGAGCCTGGTGGGCTGCTGTCTATGGGGTCGCACAGAGTCAGATATGACTTAAGTGACTTAGCAGCAGCAGCTGGAGGGGCGGTGTAGTGTTTTTCTAAACTTTTTCCCTTAGGTAAATTTCATTTTAAATTCTGCCTTCTACACAATGATGCCCAGCATTCTGATGTTATTTCTGTCTTCGTATTATCTGGCCAGCAGAGTAATAACAAGGGTGTCTTTGATAATCAGGTGAGACACATTTATTGGAGGACTTCTCATTAAGGTTTTATCCCAATTATATACAGAATCTTATTTGAGGATAAAACAATAACAGCAAACCTATCACATAGGAGGCCATGGTGTTGCAGAGAGTCAGACACAATTGAGCAACTGAACTGAACTATCACACAGGAGTATTAGCATAGAATCATCCAAATGCCTTCAAGTCTCCAAAATACCTGCAAACAAGATATGTGCATCCCAGCATCCCAATATTTTTTCTTCTTCTCTTCTTTTTCTTCTCCCTCTGTTCCTTCCTTTCTTTATGGAGCTTTTTGGTTCAAAGTAACCAGTTGTGATTTGACCAGGAGGAGTAATCTGTGGGAGCCTGGAGCCTGGGAGGATGGAGAGGTGTGGCAAACCCCTTGTGAATCAGGTTTGCCACAGTTCCAGCAGTGGTGACAGCTTTCACTTCCT
>SJYX01007694.1:587133-598558 GCA_006410675.1 Oreotragus oreotragus | reverse complement strand
GCTCAGCTTTCTTCACAGTCCAACTTTCACATCCATACATGACCACAGGAAAAACCATAGCCTTGACTAGGCGGACCTTAGTCAGCAAAGTAATGTCTCTGCTTTTGAATATACTATCCAGGTTGGTCATAACTTTTCTTCCAAGGAGTAAGCGTCTTCTAATTTCATGGCTGCAGTCACCATCTGCAGTGATTAAAAATAAAGTCTGACGCTGTTTCCACTGTTTCCCCATCTATTTCCCATGAAGTGATGGGGCTGGATGCCATGATCTTCGTTTTCTGAATGTTGAGCTTTAAGCCAATTTTTTCGCTCTCCTCCTTCACTTTCATCAAGAGGCTTTTTAGCTCCTCCTCACTTTCTGCCATAGGGGTGGTGTCATCAGCATATCTGAGGTGGTTTCAGTTCCTGGGTCAGGAAGATCCCTGGAGAAGGGAATGGCTAACTACTCTAGTATTCTTTCCTGGAGAATTCCATGGACAGAGGAGCTTAGCAGGTGACATTCCACGGGGTTGCAAAAACTTGGACATGACTGAAGTGACTTTGTAGGCATGCAGGCTAAGCATAAAATGCAGGCCCCTAAATTGTAATCACTCCTCAACCCAACCCTGCCTTGCATTTAGCCTTGTTCCTGACCTGCTCCTCCTCCTCTTTTAGCATCTTTCTCAAAGGCACTTATTTTTCCCTCACAAAAGCACTAATAGTCTGTTTTCCAATCTAAAAACTGATATTTTTTCAATTCTTCACCATTTTTTCTACCACCCCTTTAATCAAGTCAATATTTCCATCTTTCCTCCCTTCCTTTCTTCCTTCTTCATTCTTCTCTCTCTTTCATACACACACACACACACACACACAGAAAGGGTAAAATATATTTATTTCATACTTCCTAATCAATTAACCCATCATTTTCATTCTGCTTATAGTATTTTTTGGATCATAATTCTTTGCTTTTAACTTTATTAATCTATTAAGTGCAATTTCTAAAATATAAACATGTTATACTTGATGCCCTTTAAAACATTTCCTGTATATCTGTATCTATTTATCTATCTGTGTATATATATCTAACACTTACAGAGTGAGCTGTATTTTTATTCTGACATTTTAAAATATAGAGTTGTCAGATAAAATACAGGACACCCAATTGATTTTGAATTTCAGATGAACAACAAATAACTGTTTATATAAGTATATCTTAAATATTGCATAAGGCATAACTATACTAAAAATTATTTGCTATTTGTCTGAAATTCAAATTTAACTGGTATCCTGTAATTTTTTTGTTTTATTTTTCTTTCTTTTATTGAGGTATTTTTTAGGTGTAAGAAATTTAGCTCACTAAGATATTGCTCAGGTATTGCACAACTCTGCCAATTGGAAAGAGCACATGGAAACAATTTTTCAAACCACTTAGCCAATGAAAACAGTTCTTGATGTCACTGATCAATAAAGGAATTTTCTTCTTAATAATATAAATACAATCACACTAAACAATAGTAAATATTTCTTGAGCTAGAATACAAAAAGGTTGGCAATTCTATTCTACTTCCTAAAATTCTTTAGAGAATTTTACTATTTCCTCCTAAACTCTGGAAATCATTAATTTAAAATATTTCACTGCTTTTAGGTAGTTCACATCAGAATTGATTTATTGTCTAGCTTTCAGAAGGTCCCCAAAAATGATATTAAGGTAGTTTTTATCAACATGAGTTTATCTTTGCTTATTCAGTTACTTCTAAGGTAGTTTTTATCAACATGAGTTTATCTTTGCTTATTCAGTTACTTCCAAGGTGAGTTGGTTTAAATTTTCTATTGAGAAAGAAGTTCTCATTTAGTCCATTTAGTATATTCTAAATGGATGATCATCAAAATAATATATGGCATATTATTAAAATCATTATAAGTTACAAAAAATAATGTGGATTGACTTCCACTTGGGGAAAGATAAATTAAACAAACTCTTCCCTGAGTGAAATGAAAAACCCTGAACATACATGTAGAACAAACATAAGGAGATTTTGAAAAGTGAAGAGAAAAAGACACACTGGCTAGGAGTGAGTTTCCCAGCTTTCCTTTTGCTTCATATATTATAAACTTAGAGCTCAAGAATTTAGTAGTAAATGCCAGTAATGCCAACTGGTGAAGACACAATAAGCCCTAACAAAAGCCTGCTTTCCAGCTGAATGACAGGAAAGGGGCAGTCTAGCAAGACAGATAATTTTAGACAATAACTGCTTTGAATCATTTTTGTTTATATGCTAAGTCATGTCTGATTCTTTTGCGACTCCAAGGACTGTAGCCTTTCAGGCTCCTCTGTCCGTGGGATTTTACAGGCAAGAATATTGGAGTGGGTTGCCATTTCCTTCTCTGGAGGATCTCCCGACCCAGGGGTTGAACCTGTGTCTCCTGCATTGGCAGGCAGATTCTTTACAGCTGCTCCACATGAGAAGTCCAAAGACTGTTTAATTTTAGCCAAAACACTGCAGAAAAATTTGTGACTGACCCCTACTTAGACCAGTAAGGGCTAAGTGGGGAGCCTAGAATTCCACCCTCCCTAGGCTTTAATGAGGCTCCTCAAATCTCTTGTTGGGGTGATGCCAGAGATGGCTGAGTGGAGAGATGAAACTTTTATCCCCTACTAGAAGTGATGAGCCCTGCACTCTCTTCCCACCACGTCTGCCCCATGAATGACGTCAGTAGGGAACACCTGGAGAGCCTGAACTTAAACCCTCAACTAGCTGTAGTGAGGTGCCAGTCTGCTCCCCAGCTAGGGTGGGGTCTTCTCACCTTCTTCTCCCACCCCTGTGGTGTCAGTAATGAACCATTCCTACCCTCTCAGTCAGGGACTCATCAGTGGAGGCAAAACAAATGAAAGTGGAGGCAAATGAAATGGGATATCACTACAGACCCTGTAGTCATCAAATGGATAATAAGGGAATACTATATGCCAGACACAGAAACTGGGGTGCGTAAAAAGTTTCCCTCTAAGAGATACTGGCACCGGAGCAAGGCAGGAGAGTGTGAAATAGTGCCCACCCTTTGAGGTCTCAAGAAGGGTGAAAGTCAGCCCTAAGCCTCTCCCTGGTGGGTCAGACAGTAAAGGGTCTGCCTGCATTGTGGGAGACTCAGGTTCGATCCCTGGGTCAGGAAGATACCCTGGTGAAGGAAATGACAACCCACTCCAATATTGTTGCCTGGAAAAATCCCATGGATGGAGGAGCTTGGTGGGCTACAGTCCATGGGGTCACAAAGAGTTGGATACAACTGAGCAACTAAACACACACATTTAGGTGTTTAATTGAAAGCCTGCCCCTCAGGCTGCAGCTGTAATCTAACAATCCTCTTTCACAGGAAGATTGAGTTCCTGGATCTGTGGCTTTTTGCTGTGTCTTGGGCTGGGAGCTGTTTGCGAACTCTTTTTTCACTGGTTACAGTCCAGTGAGACCAAGGATCATAAGCCACACTGGTCACCAGAGCCCAGTGATGTAGACATGTCCCTGGCAGCAGCCACAAAGATCAGGGCACCAAAAAGACTACTTCTGGAAGACACCACTGAGCTGGAGCAAGGCAGAGGAAAAGCACAGTGAGCACAGCCCCAGCCTCAGTTCCTTGAGAGTGCCCCTGTCATCCCCAGTGCCAAACCAAAAGCCTGTCCCTCAGGCCACAGCTCCTAGACAAGCAAATAGGCCTCTTTCTCAGGAAGACTAGGGGTGTGTGTCCGTCTGCTCTCCCTGCAGTGCCCTGGGAGTGGTAGTCCAAGGAGAAAGCCAGACTCTGGCAGCGAGTGCTTGCAACAGTGTATGTTAATCACTGTCCTGTCCCACCCTTTCTGAACCCGTGGACTGTACCCACCAGGCTCCTCTGTCCATGGGGATTCTCTCCATGAGAATCCTGGAGTGGGTAGCCATTCCCTTCTCCAGGGGAATCTTCCCGACCCAGGGATCAAACCTGGGTCTCCTGCATTGCAGGCAGACACTTTACCATCTGAGCCACCAGGGAAGCGTGCCTGTAGCAGAGTAAAGGTTATTTACAGGGTATCAACCAATGAAAATGGAACTCAAATTTAGGAGAATTCACTTTCCGAGGCTCCCCTCTGGGATATATGGGCCCTCTGGAGTGTGGCAGAGGAAGGGCACAAAGATGGTGCCTGTTGGCCTAAGTGAGGCAGAGGGGAAGTGCAAAGGTGCCACCTAGGAAGAAAAAGAGAAAGAATAAAAAGATGGCAATCTCTAGCCTCAGCAAGGCATGAGGAGAGAAGGACGATGACGCCCACTAGCCTCCATCCCTGGAGAGTATATGGAAGACTACTAGCCCTCAGGCCAAAGCTTTGAAGTTAGCAAACGAGTCTCCTTCACCTGTGCTCTGGGCACTTTTCAATGGGCTGCTTCTGTGAGAGGCGTCCTCTCTCTGGCTTGGGTCTTAAAAGTTGGCATGCATCACGTGGGATACAAACTCGTCACTCCTTAGGGAGAAGTTCTAGGTTTTGAGTTCCCTTCTGATAGGGGTGACCATGCTGAGGGTGCAGTTCATGGCCAGACGGACTGCCTTCCCTGTATGCTTACGGGTAGTTTCCCTCTCCTTGGCTGATGTGAAGGGGTTGCGCCACTACTTTTTAGTTTAATTTAGTTTTTTTTTTTCCTGAGGACATTGGATGCTTAGCTTGGTGTGTCCACAGTAAGCTGTCAGTTAAGGATTTTCTCCTGCACTGACATTTTGAACCAGACTCTCTGAGAATATTAAAAGTCAAAGGAACCAGAACATCTGAATCACCTCACCTCCGAGGGGAGGTGAGCAATGACATCAAACTCCTTTCTTTAGATACTTGTTTTCTTCTGCTTGAATACTTTTTAATTCTTTATAGACTTTATAAGGTAAAATCAACGTGTTTCTGCCTTCCGACTTTTCATGCTCAGCTGAATAGATTTTGAGGCTGATTGCCATGTATTTAACTGAGGCCGTTTAGGGGTGGATTTTCATGGTTTGCACTGAGGGAAGGGGGTTTATTTCACGTCTGATAAGGAGAAGTAGAACATTGTTTATGGATCATTGCGAGGAATATACCAGCCTTTCACAAAAATAATTCAGGTCTTTATGTTTTGAAAATATTCCAAATTTCCTTTGCTCAAGTGTATATAATCCATGCATGGAAACAGGCATTTCTTTTGTCTTTCCTTTTGTTAATAGCTTTTTTTTTTTTTTTAAACTTTTGGAAAGAGTTGAGTTCAAGTTTGATTACAGATGACCACAGAGAAATGTTAAAAAAACAAGTGAGATCAAGAAAGTGTCGTTATTGACTTGTCTGTCTTTGCTCCTTCATTCGTACTGAGTCACTTCAGTTGTGTTCGACTCTGGGATCCTATGGACTGTAGCCCAGCAGGCTATTTGTACATGGGATTCCCCAGGCAAGAATACTGGAATGGGTTCTCATGCCCAGCAGCAGGGATCTTCCTGACTCCAGGAATCAAACCCGAGTCTCTTACATCTCCTACATTGGCAGGCATGCTCTTTACCACTAGTGCCACCTTATTTTGAAGCTGAAATAAGGTTAAAAGTGTAATTACCTTAAAGATTTAAAAAACATTTAAATGTATAGGAATATTCTGATTTTCGCCTTTAAACTTTGTGATATGCCTGTTAAGAGCAATTCCATGGTTGGTGACTGAGCTGGTGGCTGATCAGAAGTGATTTCTATGACACACCTGTAAGTTTTCTCTGAGGTTTCCCTCTGTTTTTACTTAGATATGATATGAAGAATATAAACCAGTAGAACTAAAATAAAATGGAAGGCAGCCAGGCTATTCCAGTGTAAGCATCAGCTCATTTACTCTGAATAGTATCTGAAGACATTTCCTTACATATTATTTTAAAAGCTAAAACTGAGTCACATATTTAATACATGGGACTAGTAATAGTGGTGTAGGTTCGTAAAGAGCCTACGATAAATGTCCACATTTCAACTGGAGAAGTATTGAAAATGTTATTATAAGCTAAAGGTTCTGTCTTACACAACCACATTTTCCTCTATTTTTTGTTTGTTCATTTTCGTATCAGGATCTTTAATGTATCAGCATATAGAATGTTTGAATGCATCAGTGGCTGGGAAAAGAGATGGTTGAATTTGGGAGTGGCTTCTTAGGAAAGTCTTTTTTTTTTTCATTATGAAATCAGAAATGGTCATGTTTCTATCTAATATATTACTATACTCAGAAACAGAGACCAAGTATACCAACTTTTGAACCATATGCTTATTTTAAGATGTCATTTATATGATAGCTGTTACTATAAGGACAAGATTATTTCATCTTCACCCTTTCAAGTGGGCCCTTTCTACAGCGTTAGTGTTTCCCAAGATAAGGTCTATTGGAATGTATTGTTTATTTCTGCTTGTTAGTAGAGAGTTATTTTTTTCTTATGTACAGCCATGATTAAGAAGCCAGAGAGTTGGTTACCTTAAATAATAATTTGTAAATAATGTGAGCCCTTTAGGTTCAATTTGGGAGACCCATGGAAGGATAGGACTGTATTTATTAGAATCCTATAACCGTATAAGGAACTGCAGAGTTCCCTATTTGGGAGCTGCTGCTGCTGCTGCTGCTGCTAAGTCACTTTAGTCGTGTCTGACTCTGTGTGACCCCATAGATGGCATCCCACCAGGCTCCACCTTCCCTGAGATTCTCCAGGCAAGAACACAGCAGGGTGCTTTAAATATTGGCTAACAGTGAATACAGAGGGCCAAATCTGTGCTTTAATTGTTCACTAAAATAATCTCCAAACTTTAAAAGATAATAAAGAAAGACAAAAGAACTGGAGTTATGTTATGAAGAAAAGAGAAATGGGAGTGAGTATTAATTTATCTCAAGTAAACTAGTGACATAAGTAGTTTCCATATGGTAATGTAAGAAGTCTCCATTAAGGAAATAATAAACACTATATAATCGTCATCCAAACTTGTATAATTTTGAAAGTGAATGAGGCCTATTAATAATTAAACATGAAAAGAATAGGCACAAATAAGATGTATAATCACCCTAGAAAGATTCCTTCATTCATTACTTCGACAGGCACTCTGCTAAGTTCCTGGAGGGGAGAATGAAGAAAGTGCCACCCATTCCTGTTCTCAAAAAGATCAAGGCCATGAGGGTGGGATATATATGTTTTTATTAGGAATTAAGATAAAACTCTTTTTAGGGAGCACAGAGGAGAGGTTTCTATCTGTAGTGAGGATGCAGAGAAATGCTGTTAAGCCTTTAAAAATCCACAGGGATGGGAATAATGACCTCTCACCCCCATTTGACAGTTAGGGAAATGTGACTCCTGCTATTTAACTAGTCAATAGGGCTTCTCTTGTGGCTCAGCTGGCAAAGAATCCACCTGCAATGCAGGAGACCTGGGTTCGATCCCTGGTATAGGAAGATCCTCTGGATAAGGGAAAGGTTACCCACGCCAGTATTCTGGCCTGGAGATTTCCATGGACTGTATAGTCCATGGGGTCTCAAAGAGTCGGACATGACTGAGTGACTTTCACTTCCTTAGTAAATCTGAGGAAAGTATATGATCCCTGATTTCCATTTGAAAACTTTCTATCCCACTCTGCTATTCTTGTGAAAGTGAAAGTGGTGTCTGACTCTTTGAGACCCCACGGACTATAACGTCCATGGAAATCTCCAGGCCAGAATACCGGAGTGGGTAACCTTTCCCTTCTGCAGGGGATCTTCCCAACCCAGGGATTGAACTCAGGTCTCCCGCATTGTGGGCAGGTTCTTTATACCAGCTGAGCCACAAGGGAAGCCCAAGAATACTGGAGTGGGTAGACTATTCCTTCTCTAGTGGATATTCCCAACCCAGGAATCCACTGGGGGTCTCCTGCACTCTTTACCAACTGAGCTATCAGGGAAGCCCTTGTTATTCTTATAGTTGTCAGAAGGAAAGAGGCATATGAAAATGCTCCAGACTGATGTTAGAGTTCTCTGCAGACAGAGGAGAGCATGAGGCTTCTTTGTGATTCAGTATCCTTGTTTTGAAACAGAAGGTCTGAACAACCGAACTCAGTCACCTTTAACCTTATGACTCAAACTATATGTTCTACTCTTTTAATGCTTTGAGATACCTGTTTTTCTTTTTTTTTTTAAATCCTTGAAATAAACTTTTCCTTACAAGTTAAATCTCATGTCAAGAGGAATTGCAGTTTATTACGACAGCTGAGCCTACACAACATTCTAAATGAAATTTTACTGTATCTAGGTATAGGCAGGTCTTACCATGTATACACATGGAGATCAACTGCAGTCCATCATGAAAATATTTTGCAGACAGTGCTGTATTATATTCCAGAAACATACTTGCTAGCTGGATATGATGCTAGTCCATAATATCTGGGTGAGCCTGCCCACTTGTATACACACATTTAGGCACATGTTATATTGTCAAGCTAGTCTGCCATTTGTTATTTCTCCAGATGCTACTCAATTAATTATTCATTTGGTTGACACTTTTGACTTCATTCACAATATATGTGCATTAAATCAAACAAAGGTGAATACGTAAAACTTGTTTTTAACATTGCTTTCTCATTTTTATTTTAGTCTGAAAATAATATTAGTTCAGTGTATTTATTTTGAAGATGAAATTTTCAAGCTAGAAAATGGTAATTATAGGAAAAGTAATAAAAATGTGTTCTCTTTGAGGCAGAAAGTGCAGCACTTAGAATAAGACAACGGCCTTCATTCTGTGGCTGACTGGTGGATATCACATCAGATGAAAATGATAAGAGATTTAGTGGACTGAAGAATAACTTTCTCTTGACAGGGACCTGACCCTTGACCTCTGGTCTAACTCTTGTTAGCTTCTCTAACACAGGTTAATTGTCATAGGTGTAGGATAAAAGACATCTCTGCAGAAGCTACCAACAGTCTGAGGTTTATTCCTTTCGCTGACCATATGCTGTTGAGATAAAACTATAAGTTTTAACCTTCTCTCATCTATAAAAGACATGAAAATTCAGCCATGAGAAAGCAAAATTCCAAATACAAAGAGCTTTTTGACTGTTGGGCTGGATGATCACAGTTGCAACAGGGAGGGTACATGCATCAGAACAAAGTGATGGTAAATATGTTACTGTCATTACCCTGAAAGCATGTTTCACCCATAATAGTGACACAGATCTAATAAGGAATGCTCTATCCACAATAGACTCCCGGAATTTTGGAATTATTAGTAAACTCTTACTATGTCATACACTGGAAATGTGTCCTATTCTGAAATGATTCTTTTGTATTTCTATGCTAATCATCTTCTTCAAAAGAAATCAGTTCTTTGAGTTTCCTATTTAAATGTCCTGAAGGTAGTAGCTTTGAGAGTACTTACGGGTGATGTGGTAACAATTGTGATTTCTCATGAAAGTTAATGCCTCCTCCTATAAGAGAATGCATTGTGTCCTCTGTTTTTAGCAACAGAAGTATGAAATTCAGAAAACACAGTAAAACACAATGAGCTATGAAAATCCATGTTAGAATATTACAAGGGAAAACCACATGACTGTAATACCCACTAAAGTGAAGTCAATATAGTCATTTATACATGATTTTTACAAAACTGCAGCAGAATGAATATTGCTGGTAAAATGAAAATGACTTCACATTTCATTAAGATGAAGTCAAAGCAGTAACCTGGCAGTGTTTTCAAAATGTTTTATCACGGAAGGAAACAGTCAACTTTTCAAACACCTGGGACAAGAAAGTGGTGTGTCTCATTCTGTTTTTTTTAGAACCATCCCAATGTTTTGTTGCACAGTATGAAGAAACTATAATGCTTTCCTCACTCTGATAGATTTCCAGGATCCAGTTTCTATTCAAAACCATGTAAAAGGTATAAATTACTTTTAAGTTTATTGAGGGCTCTTATTCAGGTCATAGGTCTTGCCCTTCAGCATTTTTTTTCATCCACTGCATTTTTTGACACAAAATTAATATGTACATGTTTTTGAATAATCAGTCAAGGAAAATATGTTTATCTTAAAGTGATACTATAGGTAAACTTACTTTAGTTGGTGCAGTAAATGTATAGCCAGGCCCATCTGCTTCCAAAATATCACACTTTCTTTTTATTAAACCGTGATAATAAGGGATTATAATCATGTAACTTATTGTCATGCATACTTGCTATAATAATGCCTTCTTCCCAGACTACCATCTTTTCAAATGTGATGAGATCATCAGGTAACAGTGTAGGATATGAAGGCTTAGCACGCTGTGTTGTTAGCACATTAAAAAAAGAAATTGCTGGGATAATTAACAACTACCTATTTGTCTGTGGGATGCATTCATTATGGCTCTACAAATTGGAGGTCTCCAAAATCTGTGCAATAAAATTTACTCTTTGTTCAGGAAGTTCCCCTTGGATTTGGGGAAAATTCTGGTGTGCTGTGTCTATTGTAATTGTGACAGGCAGTTGACATGTCTCATAGTCTAAATGTAGTGGCAGGCAGGGGGTGGTACAATGATGAAAAAACTGCCATTCATTCTTGTGCAAAGGAAAGGTGTTTCTTAGCATATTCCAACCTATGTTCAGACTAGAGTTGGGTCTCTGGGGTTGAAGGTCAAATCTGTGAGGTCAAAGCTATTTCTTGTCAATCTTCGTTCACTAATGACACATGAATTGGAAATTAGAACAAAGTAAGTAAAACGAATAGCCAGAAGGTGAGTGTCTGTTTTATTACTCAGAAGAGCTGGGAAATCTGGCCAATTGTTGCCCTATGTGGCTTGAATGACAGTTGTTAAGTTGAAAAAGGGACAGTGTGATGGGAATGCCACTTTAAATCTCAATTACCTCCTCCACTCCAATCAGCTTGGTAGAGCTTTAATGAAGTGCAATTCTCTGTCCTTTTCCTCATACTTCTATCTCTAGAATAAGCCTCACATTCAAGTTTGACAGCAGTACAATCAGTTTTCCATTCATCACTGGCCCTGTTTTAACCCTGCTGAAAAAGGGCCTAATGTACGTGGCAGTGATGGCAATTAGGCAGAAAAGTAATATTAGAAACAGACAAAAGCCTGAGTCTTTTAGCATTACAGGTGTTTTTTTTTTTTTTTAGCCCGTTCTAGACATAAAGGAATAGGCAGTGTTGTTAAGTTCCCTTCTTCAGTCTTCTCTTAAGCTGAAAGTCCAACGATTTCAAGATTCAATTAATTAGAGACATGGGGAGCCAAAGAACAAGGTAAAAGCTAAGTTCTTTCTAACTGAAGACACACTTAGTAATTGGCCCCTTATTAAAATGGATATCTTCTGGGTGTATGTTTAATAAGGTTGATAAAAACTCGTCATTTCCTCATTAGGATAGCATATGAATACACTCTCTATGTAGAAAAGAAATCTTAAAGAGAACAAACAGGAAAATATCAATCTGTTCAATATAGGAAATGTAAAACAT
>SJYX01007694.1:494633-584633 GCA_006410675.1 Oreotragus oreotragus | reverse complement strand
AAAGATGACGATGAATTTATGTGTAGATGTTAACCTCAGCCCACTGTTGCCCATGACTAGGGGTTTTTACAGGGAAAGAATTCTAGAACGGAAACAAATACAGTTATGAAATAATTATTCTCAAATGTATTGCCAAGAATTAACATTTGAAAAAAACATGCATATACCAGAGATCAGTTTATCTGCAGTATCTAATCTATAACTTACCTACTAAAGAGTTTTATAATCAAAAAAATTGTTTTACCTTTCTTAAATGTCTGCCTTTGTAAACTTAATATATACAGCCATGTTCTCCATTCCAACATTTGTTTCTTTTTTATTAGATATGATTCTTTTTTTCCTCAGTTTCTCTTTTTTGTTCATATTGATTCAGTTAAAAATTGATTTTGAGTCTTCTTGGATTGCTACCTTGGTGCCTTATGATATCACTTTAAATATGAAAGTTTTTTTTTACTCCTGTTTTCTTCGTTGGTTATTGCTGCCTGCTCTAGCACTAACATAGCTACAAACTGGGGATGTCACAAATAAATGTGGAAGCCCAAGTAAATAGTTTCCATCACTGAGTTTCCTCAGATTGGAATTCAGCCACTGATGATACAGTAGGAACATGAAAGATTATGTCAGAAGAGGCCTAAACGAAGAGATCAGGGTAGATCTCCTTATAACATTTACTTTACAATTAAAGAAGCACTAATCTTAAAGAAAACAAAAAACGATTCCTTAGTAAAGCACTTGAGAATTATACAAATTTATATCCTTAGAACTTTTACATATCACAGATATAACTGGGTATAATGAGGGACAGGGTGCCAGGTGACACAATCACCTGTAACCACAAAGAAAATGTGCGTAGAATCTGAGACACCTTCTCCTAATTTCTAGTATTAGGGATGACTCTGATATATGAATGAACTTTTTTCCATTCAATATATGAGGCAAAGATCTGAATAAAGTAAATGTTCGCTTTTTGACACTCATATCAAACTGAAAACACCTCAATCAACTGTTGGATGGATTTGGCATAATTATTGATATACTTTGCAGGATTTTAAGAGTGAGGATTCAGTGCTCACATACCACATTTGAAACGAACACAACTTATCAAGTAGAGTTCTGACATGTGTGACTCTTAGTATCATTTTGGAAGTGAAATAACCTGTCAGCTTTTAAAATGTGTTAACAACTGGATGGTTAACTGGCAGGGACAGGAAGAGAGGACATGGGCTTGGTTTGAGATTTTGTTCTGGAGTAGAGTCACTGACTGCCAGCCTGGAAGTAATCACAACAAAAGTTTTCCCCCAGGGGTTCTGAACAAAAATTCAATAGCAGAATAAATAAACTACTACACAGTTAGATTATCTTAACTAGCATCTGCACTCTTCTTTACAATAGCCGTTTATTGATGTCTTTCCAAATACATTAGAAGTGGCAGAGGATTTATTTTGCCTTTGAAAAGTACTTATAACCATTCACTCGTTCAATAAATATTTAACTTTCTCCTATGTGCCAAGCATTCTTTCCAAAGTACATTATCAAAGTCGAATAGCACAAAATGCCTAAGATCCTGTTATTGGAGATATCTTACCTTTAAATGGATTAAAGCAATTTGTATAGAATGGGTAGACCAAAAAAATCTACTTCTCTCAGATTTTGTAAAACTCTTCATCCTGATGAGTTTATATCTGGGGCCTGACACATAGTAGGTGCTTCAAATATGGTGCTCTGTTAATTTGTCCGTGTTCCAACCCCAGTTGATTTTGTGTGTGTGTGTGAAATTGTCTAATAGAAAAAAATCCTCTGACTAGTTCATTTGTACTAGTATCATTGCCATCTATGACAGTGATTTATTTTAAGGAGTTATAATACATTTTTTTGTTTGATTTCAAAATATGTTTTCCTTATTCTTTCCATCACTCAAATTCCTTCTGGAAAAAAAGTGGGAGGGCAGTGTATGGGGTAGGATAGGTAGGAGGTATTGAGAGATAGCATAGCATTTATTTTTGAAGTTAGAGCTTAAATGACTTGTGTATGTGTGTGTATGTTACACTTCAGAATGAACTGGAGTCTCCCAAAGTGAGAGTTAGAGATTGTGGCTCTTCAAGGAAAAAATAATAGAGTTGATAGCAATGAAACCTAGGCTAGAAATGATTTCTCCTTTAAGCAACATCCACGTTGCTGAGCATCTATGGTGCTGAGCAATGCTCTGGAACTATTGTAGAAATAGAGAAGGACTTAAGAGATGCAAGTGTGACTGAAAATTTCTTCTGAAAGAATTCAGAACCCAGGGTCTGAACTATAATTGCATATTTATTTCCTATCTCTTGGTAATTTCTGGCTTCTAGAATAAATTTTGAGGAACTATTGGCCATCCATTTATGCTGAAAGTTGGTGTTTAAATCCCTTTTCAATCACGAAGACCCATGATATCTGTGATTCATAATTACTTTAAAAATAGATAACAATCATTGCATGCAGTTTATCTCAAGGGAAATAAGGCCTAGAAACATCCGCCTAAGAGCAGAAAGTAATTTCATGCTAAAACTGATCCCCCTGACTTCAGCTAAATTTGAATCAATGTATCTACATCTGTGTTTAGATTTATATCTATCTACATGATCTTTCGTCTACCTCTCTAGCTTGGATTATTATACTAAATATGTACCTTCTATTAAAGTTAATTCATGAAAAAATGTACTGTCAAGTAAACATAATGGCAGATTGTAATCACTGAATGAGTGGTGTATACACACACATACACCTATTTGGAAGTATAGAGCACTTCAAACATTCTATGATATACATATACACAGATATGAAGGGGCAAGACTATAGAATCTCTGGGAGGGAGATAAGCATTTTTATTCAAAATGTGGAGGATAAAATAAGAAGGAAAATCCTACAGAAAAAATGCAAATAAATATTTTCTTTGAAATTCCCTTCCTGGAATAATTTACAGTTCACATGTGTGAAGGAAGGTTCTTATTACAAAGGATATTTTTTTAAGTTACTTATATGTGCACATCATTTTTATGATCCCTGAATCAGATACATTTTGTAAATCTTTCACCATTACCCAAGTTATTCTATAGGATCTATGTTGTATAAAGAAGAACCCTTAATATATTAGATGTGAAATACACTTTTAGCATTTAACCTAATTTTTCCGTATTTCCAATTGCGTTCCTCTTTCTGTTTGGAATAAGGATACAATGAAAACCTGAGGAGTCATTTCTTTTAGTGCATCAAAATTGTGCTTTGTTTTTCTAATGTAATATTTTAAACCCAAACACTTTTGAAATCAATTTATCAACAGTCAATCCTGGATGGTTTTCTGCTTTCTTTCTAAAATGCAAACATATTTGTGCTGTCAGATGGAGTATTGCCAATGTACCATGTACTCTTTCATGAAATTTAAAGAAAATAAAGCAAAATTTCATAGCCCAGTTCTTAAAGATCCTGTATAATGTTGGGCTCTTGGATTTTGAGGGGCAGTCAGCAAAGTTCACCTGATTTATTGGCTTCCCATTTAATTAACTTGGTATGGTCTAAATTCCTCAGAGTTTCTAAAGCTATCCTGTCCTGTGTGATCTTTTTAATGGTTCAGCCTGGTTAACAAACAGGATTTCCGTATTGTGCATCCCTGTCTATAGGAGAGGCCAAAGCCTTTCATTCAAACTCTGGAAAGTTTCCTCCTCATTTGCAGGTGGTGGTGTAAACAGGGAAGAAGATTAGGGGTGTGTCATGGGCCGTGTCACCAGTGCCCTCCTCCTCTCTTTCTGACAAAGGAGTGATGAGAGAAGTCCAGGAGACCTGAGGGTAAGTGCAAGAGGATGTGGCCCAGGATGGTGTGAGTAATGGAGAAAGTGCAATGAGGAAATATTGGCAAATAAGATAAGAAAAATAGGCACAACCAATAGGGGCCCTGCAGCCTCTGTAGACACAGATTGTTTGTTTTGCTTTTGACAAGGTGCTATGAAAAATATGCATTAGGTCAATGAGAGATATCCCACATTTGAAAAAAGGCAAGAAAGAGTGGGGAAAACTCCTCTCCTTTTAAAACCCCCTGGCCTTATTATTTTGGTACCGTGCCTTAGGAAAGGATTAGGACTCAGTGGCCTTGCTCTTTATAAACGCATGATCATCTTACATAAATATTATCTACATTTGGCTTTTTGGGTGTCACACAATTAACAAATTAGTCATTCACTAAAAGTATTCATCTAGGTTTTGTACTACTTTCCCCACCTTAATTTTAGAATATTACATGCCAAGGGGAAAAATTGCCTTCTTTTTTATTGCACTCATTGAAATCCCTCTCTTAATGCTAGACTCTGGAGTTATAGTGGCAGTTAGTTCTGTCATCAGAATATCAGCACTCTGAATGGAATTTTGAAAATTACAAAGACTGTGTGGGCATTATAGCAGAATCGATCATTCTCTCTATACGATAAATGCACTCTCATTTTGAAGCCTATGCATTTCCTTTAATATAGTCCCCCTTTCAGTTCAATTGATGGCATTTACTGCAAGTGTGAGGCAGAAATTAGAAACTTCCTTGAAGGTTTCAGATCTTTTGTGCACAACATTTATGAAAAAGAGAACTGTTTTTTTTTTTCTGTTGAAGGACCTCATAAATATATGAGATTTAGTGAGTTGAGCTTAGATTCTAAGAAGTAAAACAAATGGTTCATCTGCACTTATGTGGACATGTATGAAATTCAATATTCATGTCCAAGAGAATCCAGAGGTATAATTGAGGGATTTTAAAGTACCCTAGTTCATTCTAATATGGTATACTTCCAAAATGCAATATTCTAAGTATGACATTAAGAGAGGCCCAGGTGCAATGTCGTAGTTCTGTGGAATAGTCATGTTGAAGATTTGCGGAAGGACTGTCATCTCTGTAGACTTTGGCCTATGAATCTTGGGTTATTTGAAGTTGAAGTAGAGGCCATTTTATTTAGTCTGTTTCTTCTATGTGTTCATGATTTGCCTGGGTGGGGGTGATATCTGTTCTCTAGAAAATCTAAGAGCTCCGCCAGAGGGAGTCTGTCTTCTATCAATAGCAGCTAGAGCGGTACTCAAGAGAAGCCCTGTATGCCATTCTGGAGGGTGACTTGAATACAATCTGTAGTGTTTTGTCCATTGCACCCATTAATAGAGTTGTGCCATGGAATTTCATGTTTCCAGTTGAGTACTCATCACCTGAAATTGCCCATTGGTGATGAGACCTTGAATAAGGTCCTCGTTTTAGAGAGGAGCTGGCATTGTAGAAAATAGTCTTAGAAATTCATGTGTTTCCATCTGTTTCTCCAAATATGGGTGTTTCTTTGCTTGTCAGGTTATTAATTCTCTACTTAATATCACACTCAAACCAAAGCCTAATTATATGAGCCCAGAATCACAGCGTAATATTATGAAGACAAGTGCATATAGTATTTAAAGTCTCAGTGATAGTTTTCAAGGTTCACGTAACTTGGGATCACCATTTTGAATATTATTGGTAAAATTATGAAAAGCAGTTCTAGAATCAAAACACAATGGCATGTTAATTTTGTATTAAAATGTGATCCTGCAACTGTAATTAATATTATCCATCTCAGGAGCTGTGGGTCATTATATAGTTTAATTCAATTATTCTTGATTAAATAGAGTTAATCCATTGTGGGTATTGGTGAACCTAATTTGCGGCAATTTACAGTGGATAGGCTTATTAAAGATATATAGTGAGATATTTTATTTAACACACATTTATACTAGCTTAGTTTTAAAATTTAAAGGTCATAATCTGCTCTGGCAGCACACACACACGCACCCTGTGGTTAGTTTATTTCTGCTACTTTTACAATCAGTTACTGCTTTGGTGAAAGCCTAAAGCTTAATCCATTAAGAGCCATTCAGAACAAAACAAACAAACAAAGCTTTAACCACTTCAGTGACAACAGTGCAGAACCAACAAGCAGCCTTCTTAGAAAACCCGTGCAATTTTAGGATCAATAGCCTCACACAGGATGCTCCTATGTGATGAAAGCTAGAACATTTGTGCTGCCAGGTTTTGGAGAATAAAACAAAACACACAAGTGTCTGGGAAAGATAATTTGATAAGTTTAGTTTGGAAATACCCATGTAGTCCAGAGGGCTGACTTAAGTCCTATCACCACTCATGATGAAAACAAACTAAACATCACTTTGGGCTGAAATTTTTACCTATGTGTCTTGAGAGTAGAAACTATTATATTTTAGTCTTTCTCCAAGTTCTACTGCTCACAGCCTTATTATTACTATTTCTAATTAATGTAAGTGAATATCTATCTATTCATCCATCTGTTTCTTCAAAAACAAATCTTATCTACTATCTTTACATGAACATTTTTAAGAACGTTAGAGTCTACTAAACTCAAGGCTACAGTTTTAACAATAAAACTAGCATACGTTCATATATGAGAGGAGCAAAAACAAACATTTTTTTGCCACAGGATTAAAAGCCTGTTCATTTCCTTTCAGAATTATTCCACTGTATATTATCCTTTGTGAAAAAACCCATTAGCTTCTTTTATACATCCTCAAGTCTTAAATAATGCACCAGGACTGCAGAATATGTTTCATGGAAAAAAATCTACTGTCATGCCATAGAATGAAAAAAAAAAAAAAAAAAAAAACCCTCCTACANTTTCCTTTCAGAATTATTCCACTGTATATTATCCTTTGTGAAAAAACCCATTAGCTTCTTTTATACATCCTCAAGTCTTAAATAATGCACCAGGACTGCAGAATATGTTTCATGGAAAAAAATCTACTGTCATGCCATAGAATGAAAAAAAAAAAAAAAAAAAAAACCCTCCTACATCTTTTGTATTCATTACATTCTCCTTTTGAGTTTCACAAAACAATCTTAAGTACTGTATCTCTGATAGTTATAGTTTTTAAAATGCCTTTACGTTTATAGTTAATTATAAACTCAGTAATGAAATAGGAGTATTATTTATTATTTATTTCAAAATGTCAGCTGGTTAGACTTTACCCACAAATTATCTGGAGGCATTAAATTATATACCTTCCTAGGTAGTCAGCAGACACTGTTGGAATTGCCTGCAGTGTTTACAAGCTAATTTGTTTACTGAATATTGTCTGCTCGTTTACATTGCTGCTTTTTTCCCCAAAAAGCAGATCCTCACTGATGAAGCGATTTAATATTAGAAACTTACAAAAGAAATCATTTTAATTTTAAAAAGAAGCATCAGATCCAAAGCAGAATAATCTCCTTGCTGAAATGTTAATCAGATAACATTGACCATCAGCATTTTACAGACTAAAGAAATAAATTTCCCTGCAATACCATTAAAATGCATGATTTTTCTGTGTGTCAGGAATGCTGTGCAGTTTTGTCTGGATTCATTAAGGCACTCGCTGCCTAAGTGCGTTGCCAACCGGGATGTGGGTGGCTGTAATGGCAGCCTGTAGGTTTGTATGGAAAACAAGTATGGCACTGAAAAAAAAAAAAAAAAAAAAAATCCTTCTCTCGCCCTTACAGATACCTGTACGGAGAGCTCAGGAGACATTTCCATAGGCTCATTGTCAAGTGAATGTCAAAGCCCCCATTCGCTGGGAAGCAAAGGTAAGCCTGAAAAATGCATTGAGGGAAAAGGAAAGGGGGCGGCGGTGGGGGTGAAGTCACCTGGCATTGAAGCAGCCTAACCAAGTGACAGACACGTAGAGAACTCTGACGGTGCCAGAACGACACTCTGCACAGCCCACCAGCAAGCAGTTTGTCACTGCGACAAGAATACCCTCCGCAATTTGGCACCAGGGTCCTTGGACAGCCAACTGCGCCTGTACAGCCCGAGACGTGCTATTCGGCAGCAGGGAAGACGGGAACCAAGGTTCTCGTTATTATGTCCAAATGTGTTATTTTATGAAAAACATATCTTTTGTCATGATCAACATAGAGAGGGAACAGTAGTAATTGATAATAACTGGGGGCAAATAAGACAACAAATTGGGAAAAAATATGTTCTGGTCTGTTTTTGAGGTACCCTGTGTAGCGAGAAGCTTTCAGGATGTTTGCTTGTTTTATGGAGTACTCACACAGTGTTTCATAGAAATAATGAGTACAGAGGTGCAAGAATGAACTGGGAAGATTTCTGGTAGGAAACCTTTTGCTTTTAGCAGAACATACTCTTTTCTTTTAGATTCTATGTGTTTGTATATGATGTGTTGATTAATAAGTCGCTGAGTGCAAATCCTTTCTTGCCAGTATGATTTGAAATAGGACAAAGAATTCAAGGTAAGTTGGCTTATAAATGTGCAAAGGAAAGACCCTTTACTCTTTACATTGCTACCCTGGTAATCTATTATAAAAGTGCAGTAAAGGAGAGAAGCCAGGGGCACAGGATAAAGGTATCTGATAAATAAGCAAGTAGTGTTCCCCTTGCCAATTACTTGGCATCTTACTTTGTAATTAATGCCACAGTAATGAAAAAAGTGGTAGGCACGAAGATTGGGCCTTTTGTGCATTCTATACAGAACCAAACACTCACAAAAATCTAGCTCAAAGCTAGCCTAGTTTGGCTGTCTCCACAATCAAAACTTACTAGAGAATTAGTCCCATAGGGTGTGTGTGTGTATGTGTTGTGAGGTATTATATAAGAGTGACATCAGGCAATTGTGGTGTTGCCGTCTCCATTACACAGACAAGGGTGTCCTTCATTCCCCAGACATGATGGAAACGTGTACCCATTCTGCCAGGATCTAACATCATGGTATCTATTATGTTCACTAGTTGTCCTATGAAACACTTAACTGCTCCTAAGTGGCTATGATAACTGCCTCACAACGCTTGGTGCATTTCCCAGTGGCTTGTATATTTGTGCTCTTTGGGAACTTTCAGGAAACACTGAAACTAATAAAAGTTAAATAATGATGAAAGTGATAACACTAATAGTCATTTTTAACAACTAAGAAAGAATGTAATTTTAGGCAGTTTTGATATCATTTGAGATACAGTACAAGTTTCAAAAATATACAGTTAATGTTCTAACAATATTTTTTAAAAACATATTTTCTCTAGCTAGCCACATAGACTGGATAGTAAAGGGTGGTTTGGGATTGTAAGGAGTGGAGAAAGAGATGTTTAATTCTGTGTCTTGGAAATGATGTTAGGGTTGGAGAATGTTGACTGGCTGACTTTGGGGATGATTAAATGAAAAGGCCCAAGATTTTTATCCTTGTAGGGGTAAGGTTCAAAGAAGAGGAGAACAGAGAGGCATGTGAAGAGAGAATGTTCGAGGCTAGAGGGTACAAAATACAGTGGAGACCATAGAGAAAACTAACCCCTACTTTTCTGAGCTTTGCGTGGGGTGTTTTCTTTGCAACTCCCATTAAAGTCAATGGGAATCACGCAGCTAAAACCCTGTGTAACTCTTTGACAATTTACTTCCTAGTGTCTGGAAAAGAGTACTACCTACTAAGGGCAATTTACTCATTTTAGTTTGTGCCTCCCATACAAAGATGAATTTGATAGCACATAGCAGGAGGAAAAGAGAGACTGCATTTAAGATTTTGTTATTGCAAAAGAAATCATCATTGGAAAATGTCGCCTAAACTCTCACCTTGTTTAGCAACAACAATAAACAGAGAAAAGCAATCCAGTGAAAGAATATGAAAAGAAGTATGGACTTGATTACAGGAAAAATGGTGATTGTTAGTATAAGGGTTTTTTTTTTTTTTTTCTATTTTAAATTCTCCAGCTCTGAACACAATCGCATGATAATAAGAATAGAGAACAATTCTTAAGACACCAAATTGAAGCTCTTGATTACTTGCTTTTTGCCATGCACCTCAAGTTGTACATATGTAAATATACCTGTGGTATCCTTACAAAATCTTTAATAATACAAATATTGTGAAAGGGAGTTACATAGGATTCTCCTTATGAGTAGAAATATAGAAAAATGATGTATTTATTCTGCTATAAGCAGTAACTTAAAAATGCATTGTATACTCTATATAATATTTTAAAAAGTGATAGAATGTGATGTTAAAAAGTGCTTGCTATTTGTAATCTCTTTCATGAACTTAGAAGGCAGAAAACTATAACTAGCTTTCAACATTTTTATTATAGGCGCTGCATTTCTTTCCCCCGAAATGAAATGTCTATTTAGGTGCTCTCCTGCCTTATGGATACAATTCTTATAACTACACAACCAAATAATAAGCTTATGTGAGCTAAGGATGCAGCTTCTGTGTTTTTCTGAGTCCCTTCTCTATAATTTGTTTTGTGACTTGTCCTTTGGAGGGTGAAGAAGTAAGACCCTACATGGCTCTGCTTTTCGGTACATAGAGCAGAGACACATCTATGAACAGCTGCCTAGGCAAGTTGATTATTGGGCAATATAATTTCTGAGTTTATATGTATAAATGAGCACTTCTCGCCATGGACCTAGCTTGTGCTTCAATTTAGGTAAGCATACTGCTGCAGCAGCTTTGAAACCATTTCTCTTTGATTGTACCAATTAGCAGATCCTGAACTTTACCACCAGGAAAAGACATTGCTCCACATTTATGAATGCCTGGCTTTTGAAAATTAGAATAATTATGTCACCAAACCTACCATTGCTTTTCAGATAGACATCTCAACAATTTTGTAAGAGTAAAAACCTTTCTGAAAGCACACTGACAATTTTTATGGCAGAAATAATATGTAGGGATGAATATGGTGATTTGATCTGTGAGAACATTTAAGGGAGAGAGATATTTTACTTGAACAGAATTTAGATGTGTTTCTGAGCCGAGTCTTTGATTATAAATTTCATGTGGGAGGGTTCTGACTGTGTGAGAACTTCTGAAATCAGATTTTCTTGGAGGAGGGGGTTGAGAATTCCCAAAATAATGAAAAGCCTGTGCTGCTATTACCATAGATTATAGTAGTATTATAAAATTGTAAACAATGTTAAATTTAAGACCATAAAAATTCTCCGAAGTTTTAGCTCTGAGGCTTACAGCTGATTCTTACATCCCAGCCCATTCATTGTTTGGCCAGATCACATATCCTTCACCAAATACGCATAAATGATTTCTGTTCATGAATTAAACCAGAACTGAATAACGCACAAAAAGCTCTTTAGTTATCTATTGGGTTTTTTCCTATTTTTCTTCTTACAGTATTTTTATAACCAGCAAGAATAAGTTAATATCAGTATTTACAGTAAAAAAAAAAAAAAAAGATATGGCAATGGCAGTGTCATTCACAATGTTATAGAAACTTCTTTTCCTCTTATGTTATAGTGCCATTGTTTCATTTTGAGCAGGAAACTGAATAATCTTAACACATTTCATGAAATCAAAGATTTATAGAGTTATGTATTCTAGATCTCTTATTTTAGGAATTATCTTTGCCATGATCTGAATGAATTAGATATTTTAACTAATTAAATTCTAAAATTAATCTGTTTATTTCAGACTTGGTTTGCTGGGAATTTACTATAAATCAATGTTTTCTAGCGCTGACGCTTACGACATCTTTCAATATTCATTTTTTTCTCTCCCTCCACATGGTTAAGAAATTATTATGACTTTGACATGACATCTATGCAGTCATTTTGTAGTATATGCAGTTGGGGAAGACATACAGAAATAATATATTTTCCCTTACAAGATCTCAAAACCACATATTTAGTTTGCAGTACACGCACACACACACATGAACACAGTATATTTCTTTTAGCTCCATGACCACATTTTGAATATATTGGCCCTGACCCAGGAATGGTGTTTCATGAAGTCATTTTGGTTCTCACTAAGAAACCAAATAAATGTATCATCAAATTAATGATTAATTATATTATTAAAGACAAATTCATATATATGTATGTATATTCATTATTTTAACCACATTTGTTTTTTCTTGTATCTGTCTTTGGGCTTCCCTTGTGGCTCAGCTGGTAAAGAATCTGCCTGCAGTGCAGGAGACCTGGGTTCTCCCTTTATCTCCGTTTTTCAAACATGACACTTGAATAGCTTTCTACAACTAAAATCTACTTGGAAAGCTGAAGTATGAAGGGTAACTTGGGAGTGAAAGTGTGATACTGTTAATGATGTGATTCTCTGGTTCCAGAGATCTTTGGGATTTTCAATATTGGTAAATTTCTGATGTGCCCCTTCAAGATTTGAGGCTTGAACTCTTCTTTGCTGCATCTGAGAAAAGAAAGTTACTATACAGTAGCCTGAGTAGTCTGGAGCAAAAGTCTTCCATCATTATATGTTGTTGTTTGGGATGAAAACATGGAAAGGAAATCCTCCCAAGCAATGTTACGTTGTCTGTTCTCTCCTTGCTGTGTGTGCATAGCTTTTTTATCATTAAGCGGATTCAAGGACAAGTACTGAAAGAGGAAGCGATATTTTAAGGTGAAATGAGATCTGGAAAATTTTTGTAGATACCCAGAAGCAGGCAGGAGAAAATCTGTATCAAATAGCAGAAACTTTGAAGCTTCAAAATGATGGCACAGAATGAAAAACAATTTTTTTTTTTTTCAGTTCTAAAACTAAGGCAAAGGTTCAGGTGAAACATAACATAATTTTCATAATTATTTAAGTGTGAAAGCACATAATTGGTAGGTTCATTCATGGTGTTTTAAGTGGCATCATTGGACAATGGAAAAACCAGGAAGATGTTTCTCTGCTTTTTTAATATCATGCTATATAAATCTGAGCAAATCATTTCACTGTTCAGGGCTTACATGGGCACAAAGCAAACAAGATTCATACGCAATTAGTATAAGGAGAAATGCATTATTATTTTAGATTATTTCTGATACCTGAAGTTTCTATTGTTGTCTGAGTGTTTACACTGTACAGAGTATATTTACTACAATAGTTACTTGTTCATTCAAAAATGTTTACAGCATATTGGGCATGACCATAACTGCTATCAGCTATTCAGAGAATGTGAAGACAAAGTTCCAAACCTTCACAATACTCATAGTCTGATGAATGAAGCTATAAACCAAGATTAACAACACAGTATAACAAGGGATATGATAAACGCATGTCACTGTTTCTGTGGGAAGTCAGAGGAGGCGCTCCTAACATTGCCTCAGAGAGATAAGAAAACTACTTAGAGAAGGTGAGCACTGAATGAGATTGATGGTGAAAATGAAGCTTCTTGCATATAAACCAAGTGTTTCACAGGAAGGCTGACCTAATTTGTGCTGTTCAGGAGACCTTGGCTTTAAGAATTCTTTTTTTGTGGCTTTAAAAATATGCATTACTGTGAAGTTCGGCTGTCACCAATTCGTTTTGATACTGGGTTTTGTCTCCTGTTTTCTTTATTACATTGGAAGGAACGGGGAAACCAGTAACTACTAAATATAAACATATGATTCACTCAGTGACTACTTTCCACCCATTCAACACATCTGTTTTTTGAATGGTGTATGTGTGTGTTTGTGTATGTGTGAGTGTGTATATGTATGAAAAAAGTAAACATAAATAAATGTAATTATGAGAACTTTATGATATCTTTTGATATACCTGGAGTGATGGTGGCGTAACAAACCTGAATAGGGAAACCTACACTCAAATTGTTTTAAATATTTGAGAGGATTCTAGGGCTTTCCAAGAACAGCTAAATATACAAATCTTTTTAAACTTTCTGTTATACAGGGTGTTAAAATGGTTCTTTTTAGCAGGTGTGAAAAAGGAACAGGTAGTAGGAGGGGTTAATACATAGAAAATACTCAAAACGAAATCAGAATTTAATGATCTAGGGCAACGATTCATTCTCAAAGTATAACGTGCATAAAAACCACTTGGAGAAATTGTTAAAAAGTATAGTAGGCCTGGGGTTGGGCTGATGAATTTCATCTTTTACAAATTCACAGATGATGCTGATGCTGCTTGTTGAGGATCACACTTTGAGAACAACCGATGTAGACCAGTGCTTCTCAAATTTAATCTGCATAAGAATTCCTTGGGGATCTTGTTAAGTTGAAGATATGGATTCAGTAAGCCTGGGGTGGGTAGGAGAATTTGCATTTTCAGCTAGCTCAAAGGTGATGCTGATACTGCTTGTCTGTAGGCCACATAGTAAGAGGCACAGCCTTAGATGAAGTTCTGCCTTATGAGTCCAAGTCATATGACATGGCTTGGTCATTTTCAGAAAATAATAGAACCAAAAAATTGATTTCAAGTCTGGTTTCGGATCAAATAAGATTGTCTCCTTACCAACAAATGCTAATAGAGGATTAGTGTTTGTTCTTTCATATTGTGTGAGTAAATGTTACAGCCCTACTGAGAGAAGCATTTATGATCTGTATAAAATACCTGCCCTAGTCACTGTGAAAGATTAGGTCAAACGCAGGTTTCTTCTTTTAAGTCGTTTCGATCACTACCTTGAAACCTTAGAAATGAAATGTTACCCAGACTGGCCATGTATTGAATGTGTTATATCTCTCTGATTCTGTTAAGTAGGTACAGAAGGCAGAAAATAGACTGGTTTAACTTCTTTCCCCCGACACACAAAAAATAGAAATAGTACACTATTTATGTAATGTTATCTACTCTCCCCCCATCTCTGTTTAGAAATTTTACTTTGCTAGGCATAGAAAGCAAAAAGTTGAACTAAATTTAGTGAAATGAATTGGAAAATAGGCTTAATTTTGATCAGATAACAGTCCCTGGTGGATTGTATTGGTCTAGGCATGGAGGAGCCTTACTGAGAAATGTTGAGTCTCTTTAGCCTACATTTTCTTGGTAATTGGTAATTCTCCATTCCCTCTGTTCTGTGTGCATGCATGCTTAGTTGCTCAGTCATATCACTCTTTTCAACCCCATGAACTGTAGTCTGCCAGGCTCCCCTGTCCATGGAACTTTCCAGGTAAGAATACTAGAATACTATCTTCTCCAGGGGATCTTTTCAACCCAGGGATTGACCTTGCATGTCCTGCAGGTTGCTGAGCCACCTGAGAAGTCCTTTTAAATAACAGAGAAATGAAATAATGGTAATGGCATTTGGAGTAGAAATTCCTAATAGAGCATTCAGATGAAATATTCAAAAGAGGGGGATCTGTAGTATTTACTCTGACTGACTTTGGATGGTTTTAAGGACCATAGGGCTGCATGCATTTCTGTTCTTATGTCCCTGCCATTCACAAATTTTCAACTGATATGATACTGTTAAATTCAGTGACTCAACATGATTTTTATATTTGTCAACATGGTATTTATATTTGTTTTTATATTTGTCAAGTCTCAATTTATTTGTTGATATTTTCTTGGTGAAGTGGATCAGATATGGGCCACCAATTATGTTCATAAAAATACCCAAGCTGCGGCAGCCAAGGAAATGCAAAAATGTTTAAAGTATTAATATAATTTTAATATGGCTTTTTGCTTGGAGTATGTGACTTTTAATATTTTCATTTCTGAAGATAAATGATATATTTGTGATAATAATTTATGGTTAAGTCCTTTTGGCACTTGTACTCCTTCATCTCATGTCTCAGGGATGTTCATTTCTGATCCACTTACCAAATTGGACTACACCACGCAAAAATTATACTTGTAGGATGTTTGACTTTTTAGCATATCATACTTGCACCTTTTGTTAATTATCTAAAAAGAGTTGCAAACAATATGGTTTTAAAATGTAGCTGTTTGGGTGAGAGGAACAGTGCTTAACCTTTTTGGAAATTCCACCCTTTTTAAGTGTGATTCCTCTTCAAAGAAATTGTTCATGAAGCACATTCAGGAAAATTTTGTATACAAAGCAATGCATATTCATTGACCTTTTGAAGGAAGATTAGCAACTCTTATCTTGATAATCGAGATGAAGTTAACCAAAACCATCTTTTTTTTTTTTTCTTTTGTTACANCTCTTCAAAGAAATTGTTCATGAAGCACATTCAGGAAAATTTTGTATACAAAGCAATGCATATTCATTGACCTTTTGAAGGAAGATTAGCAACTCTTATCTTGATAATCGAGATGAAGTTAACCAAAACCATCTTTTTTTTTTTTTCTTTTGTTACATAGACATTGAAACCAGATGGATCAATAGACTGTTTTTCTAAAAACATCATTTTGTTTTTATGGTGTAAACCTTGCCTTACAAATAAGCCTTTATCCTGATTTGTAACATAGAAGCAAGTGGACATCTGGCTTCTGTGGAAAATATGATTCACTCATTTGCATTTTAAAATTCCATTCATTCCATTTTTAAATTGTTCACTTGTCCTCTTTGCTCTTTCTAAAAGCAACACTTCTCAACACTCTTCAATTTCAAATTGAAGTTTGAAATTAAGTTTATGTTATTTATAATTCAGAATGTTATCCTTTTAACATATTTAAATGAAAATCAATAGTCAAGGTCCACAGCATGAAGAAACTCACAATATCTAGGTAAGTGAAAAGTCATTTGAAAACCACAAAGGAGTCTGAGTATCAAAAATCAATTTAACCCCTCTTCCTTTACATTGGATTTGAGTGAGGGTCAAAATACTAATAAATAATTTATTCTTCAAGTCACTTATAATCTGTCTTCAAAAGCATTTTGCTGTATATAGGTGTTTCTATCATTAATGATAGGTTGTAAAAAAATTCTGAGCTGAAGGACTATAATGCTATTTGGTTGCTCATGATTGTTTTTTGCCGCAATAGTTTTTACAAGAATTTGAAACCTGAAAGATTTTCAATCATTCTTAGTCCTAGCCCTTTCTCAATATAGTGGCAAATCCATAATCTAATAATTTCACTAAATTGAATCCTCATGATAATCCAAAGCAGAATAATTTGGATATTCCATTCCAATTTTAGGTAAAACTTCTCATGAGCGTTTTATGCATGCGCTTAAAATCATAGGCCTGTGTGGAATGCTAATATTTCCAAAGGATAGTTCTGAATATATAGTTAAACTTAATCTCTTTTAATAACCAAGTAGTTAATCCTGGAAGGATCCTTGTGTGTGTGTGTGTGTGTGTGTGTGTGTGTGTGTGTGTACATAAAAGATTTTCCTCCAGTTCAGTGGAATAGTTGATAGGTCTAAAATTAGATGCAAGAAATAGGGGTAACATGATAGGCAAAGGTAAAAAGAAGAGAGAAGTCAGTTCATCATCTTCAACTAAATTTTAGGCCTGCTTCTCAAAGTATGCCAGAAGATACTGCTTTCCTAAGAATATCAATCACATGAGGTTTAAGGTGATTAAGGTAAATTAAGGTATTAATACTTAGGGAACATACAGCTTGGACAGTAGAGAGCTATACATGGGAAACTGAGACAAAAAAGACCAGCTGGTAGAAGTTCTCAAGCTCTGAGCTTCCATGCTCTCATAATTCATGTCTCACCACTGATATCCTTTGCTAGTATCTTACAAAAGAGAAAACACCTGGCAGAATATATTGAACTAAAAATTAGGAAAAGTGAATTTGCTTAAATTTTACAAGATATCATGACAGCTGTCATCTTGAACTAAATCACCTTTTCATTCAGGGCTTGGTGCCTATAATTGAGGGGAAATGAGGGATCATTTTAATGATTTGGTCTATAGAACTCTTAGAAAATGAGAGCTCTCTTCTTGAGTCAAGGCATTACAAACTTTTTTGAGACAAGCTGGAGATTTCTAGAAGCTAGAATCATGTAGATAACTCTTTATCCTAACTCACTAGGTCCCCTCTAGTCTTCTGATTGTTTCAGGTTACTTTAGGAATTGACTTAGAGAAGTCATTTGACTTCTGATAAACTAAAGTGTATCTTCGTAGGTTGGTCCCAGCAGTCATTCCAGAAATGTCTCAACACTTATTTTGAGCAGGATGAGATGGACTATCATCAGGACACCCCACTCAATATTTCGAGGCATTGTTAATACTTCCAGTATTTGGGGCATTGTTAATACTTTCAAATACACACACTGCATAGATGGTTTAATGTAGATATCATAATCTTCAGCTCCTTTAAGAACAAGAAGCAGTCTACCTCCCTTTCCTACTGATGCTGCTGTCAGAATTCTGGGCAAGGGGATACATCCTGTCTCTTTAAAGGAAATTTAACTGTCCTGTTGGGAGGGAGTGAAGCAATCTTAAGGTATTGAGTGCTGATTATCACATCAGTCAGACTCTCTATCTGATGTAATTTAAAAAATTGAGGTGTGTGCTCGGTTGTGTCCAACTCTTTGGGACCTCATGGACTGAAATCTGCTGAGTTCCTCTGTCCATGTAGTTTTCTAGGCAAGAGTACTGAAGTGGATTGCCATTTCCTACTGCAAGGGGTCTTCCCAACCCAGGGATTGAACTCATGTCTCCTGTGTCTCCTGCATTGTCAGATGGATTCTTTACTACTGCACCACCTGGAAATCTAAATAACTGGAGTCTTGGCCAGGGAGTGGTGGGGGGTGGTGGAGAAACTGTTCTGATGAGAAATGTAGACAGCTGTCTAAAGTGCTTTGTCTGAAACAAATATTCATGGGTCTATCTATCGAAGGAGATGCTAAAACCTAGTCTCTGAAAATGACTAGAGAAATCTGTGTTTGGTAGATTAGGTCAAAGTAGAAATTTGATATTTGAGTAGGTAGGTCTCAAAACAAGTATTGAATCAGTCCCCATCTTTTAGGAAAAATCCGAATGGCTTTACCTGTGTTTTTGGTTCATTCCACCTCACTTCTGGGATGGGATGCTACTATCACTTCCATCTTACTCACTTGGTACTTACTCACTTCATGGGTGTGTAACTAGGACACAAAAAGTTAATTACTTCTCAGTATAATAACTTTTGAGATTTTAGGGGGAAAAGTACAAGCACATAAAATTCTAAGGACGTAACCATTCTATTGTGCTTTATAGTGCCTTTCAATTGGACTTCTTATTGTAAAAGTAGTTAACTAAAGTTCTTAACTTCCTGTTTGCGGTAAGTGAAGTTGAAGACCCAAGTCTTCAAGAAGTCAGAATTATAAACCCAATGCTAATCAGTAATGAACCTGAAAAAACTTTTCTGCCAAAACTTGTTTTCATTACCATGTAAGTTTTTTTAAAATATTAATTGAAGCAAAAAACATATTAAATGCACAAATGTAAGTGTACAAATTATTGAATATTTGAGCAAAGTCAACACATCTACGTACTTTTCAGTGGTTTCTTGAAAAAGAACATCTTTACCATATTAAAAATTCACCTCTGTCTCTTATTACCATTGGCCAAAAGAAATCACTATCTTGATTCCTGTTACCTCCAATTATTTTCATGTTGTTGATTTAAAAACAAATTATTTTGCTGCATTTGGTCTTAGTTGTGGCACGAGAGATCTTCATTGCACCATGCAGGATCTTTTGTTGTGGTACACAAATTCTCTAGTTGCAGCACACAGGGTTTCTACTTGTGGCAGTGGGGCTTCAGAGCACGCAGGGTCTTAGATCCTCTGTGGCATATCATCTTAGTTCCTTGACCAGGATCAAACCCACATCCCCTGCATTGCAAGGCAGATTCTTAACCACTGGAGCACCAGGAAAGTCTCTGCTGTTGACTTCTATGTAAGTAGTTACACATGATATGTACTTTGCTGTACCTAAGCTGTGGAACAGTGGTTATGTAATGACAGTTCATTTATTTTCATTGCTATAGAGTATTCACCAGATGTACATGCCAAAGTTAATTTATCACTACTTTTGATGGGCATTGGTTGCTTCCAATTTTTGGCTTTATTCATCTTGTATGTATTTTGGGTATATAAGTATACTTTTCAGTTGTTACTCAGTTGCCAAATTCATGTTCAACTTTTTGCAACCCCACAGATGCAGGATGCCAGGATTCCCTGTCCTTCAGTATCTCCCAGAGTTTGCTCAAACTCATGTCCATTGAGTCAGTGATGCCATCCAANGTATATAAGTATACTTTTCAGTTGTTACTCAGTTGCCAAATTCATGTTCAACTTTTTGCAACCCCACAGATGCAGGATGCCAGGATTCCCTGTCCTTCAGTATCTCCCAGAGTTTGCTCAAACTCATGTCCATTGAGTCAGTGATGCCATCCAACCATCTGTCTCATCCTTGCCACCCCCTTCTTCTCTTGCCCTCAATCCTTCCCCACATCATAGTCTTTTCCAACGAGTTGGTTCTTCACATCTGATGGCCAAAGTATTAGAGCTTCAGCATCAGTCTTTCCAATGAATATTCAGAGTTGATTTCCTTGAGGATTGACTGGTTTGATCTCCTTGCTGTCCATGAGACTCTCAAGAATCTTCTCCAGTACTACATTTCGAAAGAATCAATTCTTCAGTGCTCAGCCTTTTTTAATGGTCCAGCTCTCACATCTGTACATGACTACTGGACAAGCCAGTAGATTTGACTAAACAGACCTTTTTCAGCATGCTTTTCTGCCTGGGGTTAACTATATACCTGGGAATGGAAACAAGATATGTTCAGCTGTGGTAGATGTGACAAAACAATTTTCTGAAGTGATTGTGCCATTTCATGCTTGTGCTAGCAATGCCTGATGTTGCTTCATATCCTCACTATATTCTATTTTAATTTTAGCCATTGCTCCTTGGAAGGAAAGTTATGACCAATCTAGATAGTGTATTAAAAAGGAGAGACATTAGTTTGTCAACAAAGCTCCACCTACTCAAGGCTATGGTTTTTCCAGTAGTCCTGTATGGATGTGAGAGTTGGACTATAAAGAAAGCTGAGTGCCAAAGGATTTATGCTTTTGAACTGTGGTGATGGAGAAGACTCTTGAGAGTCCCTTGGACTGCAAGGAGATCCAAACAGTCCATCCTAAAGGAGATCAGTCCTGGATGTTCATTGGAAGGACTGATGTTGAAGCTGAAACTCCAATACTTTGGCCACCAGATGTGAAGAGCTGACTCACTGGGAAAGACCCTGATGCTGGGAAAGATTGAGGGCAGGAGGAGAAGGGGATGACAGAGGATGAGATGGTTGGATGACATCACTGACTCAATGGAAATGGGTTTGGGTGAACTCCTGGAGTTGGTGATGGACAGGGAGGCCTTGGGTGCTGCAGTCCGTAGGGTCACAAAGAGTCGGACATGATCAGAACTGAACAGAACTGATGTAGTGGTATCTCGTTATAATTTTAATTTACTCTCCTTCGGAAACTAATAATGTTTGGCCACTTTTTCTGTGTTTATTGGCTATTGTGAAATATCTGTTGTTTATTTTTCTTTTCTGCTGTCTTTTTTTATAGTTTTGTAGAACTTGGTATATTCTGCATATGTCCTTTGTGAGATCAGTGCATTGCAACCAAGTTTTTCCAGTGCCTTTTTCACTGTTTTAATGGTGTCTTTCTTAATTTTAATTTGGCCTTTTCTTTTATGGTTAGTGCATTTTGTTTCCTGTTAAAGGTGTCTTTACCTACCCCCAAAATGTGACAATATACTCCTACTTGGGAGCCGGGGGGAGGAAAGCTTATTTTTTTAACCTTTTCTTTTTGGACCTATGGACAACTTGAAGTGATTTTTGTGTATCCTGTAGAGTAGGAATCACTTATAATTTTTTCTTTATATATATTCAATTGGAACACTTTATTGAAAAGATATTTCTTTCAGTATTTCAGTGCAATCACCTTTGCCATAAATCGACTATGTATTGATATATGTATACATCTGTATTTAGATTCTCCTTTAGTTTCCTTATGCACTATACTCTGAATTACTATACTTTGTACTAAGTCTTGATTTCTAGCAATGTGTATCCTTTGATTTTGTTCTTTTTCAAACTGATTTAGGCTATTCTTATCTCTTTGCATTTAAAATTATCTTGCTGATTTCCACATTTAAAAATATCTTGTATAATTTTGATTGGGAATGCATTGAATCTATATATCATTTTTGGGAGAAATGCTGTGTTTTCAACGTTGTATTCTGTTCACAAATCCTTTCATCTCTAGTGTTTATAGTCTTAATTTCTCTCAATAATGTCCTATAGTTTTATAAGTAGAGGTCTTATACATATTAAAATTTTTTCTTTGACATTTTCTTTTTGGAATGCTATTGCAAATTTTCTGTATATTTTTAAAACTTAATTTTCTAATTGTTAATGGTATATAGAATTACAATTTATTTTTATATTGACCACTTATCCAGTTTCCTTGCTAAAATTGTTTATGAATTTTGTTTTACTATAGAAGCCTTTGGATTTTATAACTATACAGTTATATCATTGGCAAATGATATCATATTTCTCTCCGTATATCTCTTATTTCTTTTACTTGCTTATTGCTGTGACTAGTTATTAAACACAAGAGTGCTCATGGACATCTTTGTTTTTTTTCCAGTCTCATGGGGGAATTTTTTTGTTTGTTTGTTTCACTATTGTGTATGTTACTTGCTGTAGGTTTTATATAAATACAAATTGCAGATTAGAAAGTTTAATTTATTCTTAAAAATGTATTGATTAATTTTCAAATATCTTTATATTTTCTACTTAGCTTTTTAAAAACTTGATTTCTAATCTAATAGCAATAAGATCAAAGAATATACCATGATTTTAATTCTCTGAAATTTGCTGAATATATTCAATATTGATGGGTTGTGGTCTGTTTGGTGTACATTTTATGTGCACCTGAAAGAATATATATACTATAACATTTGAAGACAGTATCCAGTGTATTGTTGCTTAGATGCTAAGTTGTATCTAACTCTTGCAATCTGATGGACTGTAGCCCAGGGCCTCCCAGGTGCTAATGGTAAAGAACCTGCCTGCCAATGCAGAAGATGTAAGAGACATGGGTTCAATCCCTGGATTAGGAAGATTGCCTGGAGGAGGGCATGGCAGTCCACTTCAGTATTCTTGCCTGGAGAATCCCATGGGCAGAGGAGCCTGGCAGCTACAGTCTGTGGGGTCACAAAAAGTCAGACACAACTGAGAAGACTTGGCATGCACTGTAGCCCACCAGGCACCTCTGTCCATGGGATTTCCCAGGCAAGAATATTGGAGTGGGTTGCCATTTCCCTTGCTAGAGGATCTTCCTGAATAAGGGATTGAACCCATGTCTCTTACATGTCCTTGTCCTGCATTGGCAGGCAAGTTCTTTACCACTGAGCCAGCAGAGAATCTTGTTCAATGTATAGTCTATCACATTTGAAGTCAGTTAGATTGAGTGTTTATTTTCATACTCAAATCTCCTGTGTTCCTACTGCTATTTTATCTATTTTTTTGTATTATTATTAAGAGGAGTGTGTTAAAAACTTGCCATATGATTTTTGCTTTGTGTATTTTGCTTCTATTTCTGTCAATTTTATTTTGCTTCATATAATCTAAAGCAGTGTTATCAGATGTATATAAATTTAAAATTGCTGCTTTCCTGATGTATTAAGTCATTAGGAAATGTCCCTCTTTATGTTACTTTCCTTTTCTCCCTTTCCTCATTTTCCACTAATCAGATATTTTTAGCAACCCATGTTCCATGCATAAATCTTTGGCTAACTTGATAATTAAACTTCACTAGTTTTTTCTATTACTTATCTTAGAAATTATAACTCACATTCTTGTTTTCTGAGCATTTAATTCAAATTGGTATTCTTACCTACTTCCCAGCTAATGCAAGACACATAGAATAATTTATATTCATTTACCTACTTCTTGACTTTTTATATTTTTGTCACACATGTATTTATAACTATTTTTAACATTATTTCTTTTTGTGGATTTACTATCTGTTTCACTGCGTAAACATATTTAATTTATCCATTGCTCTTCATTCCTCTCTGCATTTCTCTGCTTCTGGATTTATTTTAATTCTGCTAAAAGAAATACTTTATTGTTTTCTTTAGTGTGAATCTATTGCTCTGAAAAATCTTTGTTTTGTATTTCTATCTTAGCATCACTTTTTGGGAGGATATCTCATCTGGGTATAAAATTTTGATTTAGTAGGTTCTTTTCTCCTTTTAACACTTTAAAGATGTTTCATTATCTTCTGGCTTTCATTGCTTTTTTCACTTCTTTGAAAGTAATGACTTTTTCATCCAAACTGTCTATGGTTTTTTGTTTGCTATATGCTGAAGAAACTCAGTGTGATTTTCCTTGTGTAATATTTTTGTTTGTTTTTACCTTCTTTGGGTTCATAAGACATTCTGTATTTGTTCTTGCAGTTTTTTTTTTTTTATTGTTGCTTAGATGCTAAGTTGTATCTAACTCTTGCAATCTGATGGACTGTAGCCCAGGGCCTCCCAGGTGCTAATGGTAAAGAACCTGCCTGCCAATGCAGAAGATGTAAGAGACATGGGTTCAATCCCTGGATTAGGAAGATTGCCTGGAGGAGGGCATGGCAGTCCACTTCAGTATTCTTGCCTGGAGAATCCCATGGGCAGAGGAGCCTGGCAGCTACAGTCTGTGGGGTCACAAAAAGTCAGACACAACTGAGAAGACTTGGCATGCACTGTAGCCCACCAGGCACCTCTGTCCATGGGATTTCCCAGGCAAGAATATTGGAGTGGGTTGCCATTTCCCTTGCTAGAGGATCTTCCTGAATAAGGGATTGAACCCATGTCTCTTACATGTCCTTGTCCTGCATTGGCAGGCAAGTTCTTTACCACTGAGCCAGCAGAGAATCTTGTTCAATGTATAGTCTATCACATTTGAAGTCAGTTAGATTGAGTGTTTATTTTCATACTCAAATCTCCTGTGTTCCTACTGCTATTTTATCTATTTTTTTGTATTATTATTAAGAGGAGTGTGTTAAAAACTTGCCATATGATTTTTGCTTTGTGTATTTTGCTTCTATTTCTGTCAATTTTATTTTGCTTCATATAATCTAAAGCAGTGTTATCAGATGTATATAAATTTAAAATTGCTGCTTTCCTGATGTATTAAGTCATTAGGAAATGTCCCTCTTTATGTTACTTTCCTTTTCTCCCTTTCCTCATTTTCCACTAATCAGATATTTTTAGCAACCCATGTTCCATGCATAAATCTTTGGCTAACTTGATAATTAAACTTCACTAGTTTTTTCTATTACTTATCTTAGAAATTATAACTCACATTCTTGTTTTCTGAGCATTTAATTCAAATTGGTATTCTTACCTACTTCCCAGCTAATGCAAGACACATAGAATAATTTATATTCATTTACCTACTTCTTGACTTTTTATATTTTTGTCACACATGTATTTATAACTATTTTTAACATTATTTCTTTTTGTGGATTTACTATCTGTTTCACTGCGTAAACATATTTAATTTATCCATTGCTCTTCATTCCTCTCTGCATTTCTCTGCTTCTGGATTTATTTTAATTCTGCTAAAAGAAATACTTTATTGTTTTCTTTAGTGTGAATCTATTGCTCTGAAAAATCTTTGTTTTGTATTTCTATCTTAGCATCACTTTTTGGGAGGATATCTCATCTGGGTATAAAATTTTGATTTAGTAGGTTCTTTTCTCCTTTTAACACTTTAAAGATGTTTCATTATCTTCTGGCTTTCATTGCTTTTTTCACTTCTTTGAAAGTAATGACTTTTTCATCCAAACTGTCTATGGTTTTTTGTTTGCTATATGCTGAAGAAACTCAGTGTGATTTTCCTTGTGTAATATTTTTGTTTGTTTTTACCTTCTTTGGGTTCATAAGACATTCTGTATTTGTTCTTGCAGTTTTTTTTTTTTTCACCAGCATTTAAAAAGTCTTGTTGAAAGTCTCTGCAATATTGCAGTTGGCCCATTGTTCTTCTACACTTTCAAGCTCTCAGATTGTGTGTATATTAGAATTTTTAACCACAACTTACCTATATATTCTGTATTTTTCATTAATGCTTTATTTTTAATTTTATATTAGAGTATAGTTGATTAAATATTTTCTGTTCTTTAGATATTTTCTACTGGCCTATATAACAGATCTGTAAACCCTTCTTCAGCTCTTCCCCAACTACAGTTACCCTATCTTTTGAAATCTGAATTTGTTACTATAATTTTTACATGTAAAATTTTTATTTGATTCTTTTTATATATTCCAGTTCTATGGTAGGATTATCTGGTTTATTTCATTTATTGAACATATTGATCAATTAATCTTTAATTCCTTGTATGGACATTCTGACATTTGTGTCACCTACAGATCTATTTCTATTAGCTACTTCTTGTTCTTTTGACACTTTACTTCAGTAAGACTTTTTTAAAAAATTGAATCCTAGACATTGTGTTTGATTGTAGAAATTAATTTATGTTTTCTTATTCTAAAGAGGATTTATCTCACCTTCTGTCAGGCAGCAAAAAGATAGAACATATCTAATGATAGACTGGGGACTTCCTAGGTGGTTTGGGGGTAAAGAATGCACCTGCCAGTGCAGAAGATGGCAATGCCTTCAAGCTTATGTCTCTGTTGTATAGTTTTTCCTAATTCTTCTCGGCAAGAGCTTTGATCTCTTCTTAGCTACTATATGGTATTTGGAAGTGAAATTAATCCCCCCATAATGAGATTAGCCAATACTGAGTGATATTTTACATATTGAGAATTTACTTTAAAATAAATAATTCAGAGACACAGGTTTGATCCCAGGGTTGGGAAGATCCCCTGAAGAAGGAAGTGAAAACCCATTCCAGTATTCTTGTTTGGAAAATTCCATGGGCAGAGGAGCCTGGCAGGCTGTAGTCCTTGGGGTAACAAAGAGTCAGACACAACTGAGCATGCACACATGCACACAATGTTGGACTGAGCTGAAAGGAAACTGATTTTCTGTCCTGGTAGGACTTGGCCTTCCTCTTATTCATCTCTTCCTAAGGTGCAACTTTCCAGAGTTCCCAACAGAGACTTCCCAGGGCCATGAGAATGTCTCTGTCCTACTGTGTATTTACTTTCTTCCTGACTTCTTAGCCTAATAATCAATGCAGCATTGTTGGTAACTCCTGAAGAACTACAAGATTTTTCCTTTTTGGGTGGTTTTAGGCCCAACAAATTTCTGCCTTCCTTGATAGCACAAAACTCCAGTTTTTGCCTTCTCAATAAGTGCAGTTGACTTAATCTGCCTTTTCATCTTCTTTCCCTAAGCTAAGAATTGGCACATGCCATGAGAGGAAAAGAAGCATAAAAAAACTGAGCTTGTTCTAGTAAGCTCCTTCCCTGCCTCCAGAAGTGTGCCCCTCGAATCCTGGCTGTCTCAGCAGTTCTCCAGTGACTTCAAGCTCTTTGTGTGCTATGTAGCTTTTCCTAATTGTTCTCAGCAAGAGCTTTGATCTTCTGTAAGCTACCTCATGGTATTTGGAAGTGAAAGGAATTTCTCCTCCAGTTCTATGATGAGATTATCCAATATTGCATGATATTTTACATATAACAATTTGTTCTTAAATAAATAATTCCAAACTCTATCTTCCTTTGTATTACAAAGAACTCCAGTAATATTTTGAGCATGCTTTGAATATGTATATTGTGAATCTGATTGAGATAATTTTCTGTTATCAATTAAAAGTGTATTTTGTACTTGAGAAGCATAGTTATGTTTAGAGATATTAATAAACCAGAATTTTGGTGTGTGATACTGTAGTTATAAAGTGACAACAAAATAGGAGGGAAAACATCCCTCAGGGCATCACAATATTTGGTTCTTGGGGTATACGCTTCTATAGGAGTTTTAAAATAGAGTCTCAATAATTAGACTCTCTTGGATGAAGTTCAAGAAATCCATTTAGCAATATAATCAACACTAAATATTGTTAGGTTGAGATTTTTAAAGTCATAGCTTTCAATTAGTTAAGAATGGATCTAAGCATTAATCTAAAATATTTCACATGTAGGGTGAACCTTATCCTTTTACTCAAGAGTCAGACATTAGGAAAACACTGTGTTTCAGGAAATACTTTTGGAACTGCTATGTTCAGTACCTGTTTTCCTTTTTGACATTACAGAATCATTGTAAGCAAAAGGCCCACCTTACATTCTCCATCAAAATCATGGATAGCTTTCCTCTGTATCTTCATATCTTCATTCTAAGGGAGGTTTAATTCCATAACCTCCTCTCTATCCCATTCTCTCATGTAATTTTACCTGACCAGTATCTCATCTTCTTAATATCTATATTAGCAAATATTTGATCTGATAAACTGATACATAAGTGAAAGCTTTAAACATATCTATATCAAAATACATCATTATAATAACTCTTCCATAAAATAATCTTAATAGTATTCTGTTATACATACATTTTCAAAAAAATGTTGCTTTTTCTTCATTAATTATTTGCATGGGTCTTTAAGTTACAGCTTTCTGGTTATAAATGTATATATTGGAATACATTCTGAAGATTTTCTTCACCCTCAATCCAATTCAAACCTGGAGGATATGGTATAACAACTGTCATCGTAATTAAGATATTCTTGCGCCTTGAAACTTTTCTTTCAACCAAGGTAGCATCTGGTTTTCTTTATTTTGACAATTGCAATTTCCCAGTTTCAGGACTTTTTTTACATTATCCTTCAAATTAACGTTGCATGGTGTCTGCCAGTTTTCATGGTTTGCAAGTATAATACCCATTGGTTGTTTTTATTGGAAATTACGGATCTTTATTTTATATAATAAGTTTTTAGGAGGGATGTAATTTGTAAATCCATGAAAGAATGAATCCGTTTTCATTCAGATCTCTGAATTTATTTATTGCCTCTGTTCTACAAGGATAACATTTGTCTCAAGGGCATTCAAGGTTGCATTAGAAAACAAATAGCTTGTGTGTTGCCACTTGCCACAGTTATGAAGATATTTTACATGATCCAGCAAATACACTGTAAAGGGGAAAATGAAAATATTATTATATTGCTTATGGCCTACTTTGCTGTCTTTATATTATTAAAATCCCTATTTTCAGATTATTTCTTTTATGTAAATTATCAACAAAAGACCAGTATCACTGTGGTTAGATTACTATTCTCTTGTATATATCGCTAAACACCTTACTACTTAATTATGATATCCAAATGGTGTTAATATAAAAATGTTGTGACTTCAAAACATTGAAACTCCCTGGTCTAGCTGTTATAACACCATGTCCACAAGATATAGCTATATGCCTATTTTATACTGAACTTATGTTTAAATTTAATGCCAACATTTCATTGCTAAGAAACATGTTAAATGAGGATGGAGATGCCATATTTATTGAAGGGCACATCTACATTGGCAGGTGTTTTCTGAATTAAACATTTGTTTCAGATAATATTTTATTCAGTAACATCTTATCAGCCAAAATGTTTTCTCTCTCTCTCTTTTTTTTTTTTTAAGGTTTGAAAATTCCAGTTTCCTCACTACATATTCTAAGCTGGAAATGTTTGGGAAGAAATATTCTTTTCCTTTGGTCCCAAATGCTTCAGAACTCTCATTTCCTCACTGAAAATCTTCTGTCCAGGGCTGTCCATTCACACAGAATATTTCTGCTCTTTAGGCATTGAACTTTATTTTCCAAATGTTTCTCTTTAAAAATGGGTTTTTAGATTGGAGATTCTAATTAGAAATAGTTGAAAGAGTCTGCAAGTATACAAGTCAAGGTGGAAGGACTGGAAAAACACCATTTAGGATATGACACTTGTCTAAAACATAATAATCTCAGAAAGATGAATGAGTGAAATTTCCAAAGAAACTGCTGACAATGTCTGAAGTTAACACACTTAGTTCTAAATCTGTGCATTTTGACCTTAATTTTTTTGTGAACAAAAGTTACACTTTGCACTAATTTGCATTGCTGCTACTTTCATCTTAAATTGGAATTTTTTATCGCCATCCATCTGTACGATACCTCCTGTTACTAATTTTTGACGTGGATTCCCTCATTAATATGAGCTCCACAATTGCATAGATTAAAAGTTATCTGATCATATCTGGCTCATCCCATGTTGTATCATTCTGTTCCTATATTTGATAGAGAGTGATTTAACTGTGACAGTGTTAGTATATAAAGAGAATGAATCAGAGAATAATATTGGAAGAGTAAAATTTTGATGTATCTATTGATGTTTTATTTTATAGGGTTTAAAATTTTAGGTGCAGTTTTCTTTTCTAGCCATTTTAATAGAGTAAAAAACACAAATCTTAGATGTTATAGTCTTATAAATATAAAGATTATATGTAGAGAGTGTTCAAATAAGAATTTAAATAGATTCCTAATTAAATATTTTGCATATCTTTGTGAAATTTTTTTTTCTTTTTATGATTAATCATTTTGAAAGCTCTTAAGTAAAAGAAATTTATTTCTGATAACAACCATCATAAGTACCAAAACAATACAGAAACCATTATCTTTAAAAATGTTTGAAAACCCAAAAGGTTGATTGAGTTAGAGAGTAAGAAACCTCTGGAATATAATGAAACTCCTAATAATCTTAATTAGTTCTTTAGATCAGGGTCAAAGAAACAAAACTTCTCAACAAAACATGAGTGCAGTGAACTGAGAATTCCTTTAAGAGCTAGATTTGATAGCTGTGTTAAAGCATCAGTAGATTTGTAAAAAAATTAGGAGCAGGGGGTTAAGAGGTATGAACTGTTGTATACAAATAAGCTACAAAGTCATACCGTACAACATAGAGAATATAGGTGATATTTTATAGTAACTAATAAATGGAGTATAACCTTCAAAATTGTGAATCACTGTATTGTATACCTATAATTATATAATATCATACATCAACTCTACTTCAGTTAAAAAAAAAAGAATCCTCTTTATAATCTCAAACTTAATCTGAGTTGGTCCATGCTGAGACAAGTCTACTTGGAAACTCTTAGCATCTGCTCCTTTATTTGCTGAAAAATTGAGCATGATAATTATTAAAAGCCTGTCTTTAATATTAATGAGAATTTACTGAAGAATTAAAGGACTCCTGCTCTTCTCTGGTTTCAGTAATTGTAAGGAACTCTATGTAAGTTTCTGCATTTTAATCTCTATCCTTTGCCTCTATAATTGGTCTGTAGTACCTATTATTTGGGCTGATTTTTTTACGGCTGGCCCCATATGTTAACCCCAAGGAGAAACATGCCCTTTGACTAGTACTTCCTTGAAACTATGCATCTATTTTCTCTTCCAGAAATTAAGGGTGACATTGCTCATCTTCCAACATGGTTGGACAATAGAGGAAATATTCTCTGTGAAGTTGCTCTGCTGGGTACCTTGAACATAGAAGGTGCTGTTACATTTTGGCTCTTTTACCATTGATGTTTTTTTTTCTTTCTCTCTGTCTCTCTAAGGGCTTCCCTGGTGACTCAGTAAGAATCTGCCTGCAATGCAGGAGACCTGGGTTCGATCCCTAGGTTAGGAAGATACCCTGGAGAAGGGAATGGCAACCCAGTCCAGTATTCTTGTCTGGAGAATCCCATGTCCTGAGGAGCCTGGTGGGCTTCAGTCCATGGGGTTTCACAGAGTTGGACATGACTGAGCAACTAACACTTTCTCTCTAAACTCTTCTAAACCACATGACAAGAATTGCTGGTGCACTGGGGTTTGGGGGGCTTTGGGAGCTAGTAACTGTTTAATGTTCGTGCTTGTGGAGGACTACCTGTCTTTGAAAGATTTTTCTCTGGTGAACATTGGTCCTTAAGCTCCTGTGCTCTCCAGCTTCTATATAATTCTTGCTCTTTGATTTACTTGGGACCTGAATCCTAAACTATTAGAAGCTATAAACTCTTTCTAACAACACACCAATTAAAGAGAAGAATTTTAAAAACTAATAAAAAGTCTTAATGTAAGGACCATGGTGACCACTGTGATTACCGTACAAGAGTGAAAATAACTCTAACCTGAGTGGTTCAAAACCATTTGCTCTTTCCTGATTTTAAGTATGACATGCTAGTAAGTCACTTTAGCTTTTTATTAATATATTACAGTATCTGAATGTTAAACTAGATTGGGTAGAAAGATTTTGTCCAGAACTCTAGTACAATGAGATACTCCAAGAAAACATTCAAATACATTCTTTGAATACTGCACCCTACCCATCACGCCCTCAGTTTTGTAGAGTCACAAGATGGCACTGAGTGTCTGTGAGTTCCTAGAAAATGAAAATTTCTTAAGATGATCTAATTGCATCTCCCCCACAAACTGTTACTTCCTAAAACTCATTCTGGATGACAGTGGCCAGCTTCAGTGAGAATGCTAAATTAAAGAACATGGCAATCCTCATATCTTAACTAGCCATTGTTCTCAGTGTAAGAGGAATACACATCATCAGACCATTAAGTTTTCTAGTCAATCTATTTTCCTTAAAAAATGGGTGATTATCAGGACTTCCAGGTGTATTTAGAATCACAAAATGACATAACTGTTCGTCTGCAGTTAAAAACATCTCCGTAAGGATGAAGGCAACCTGTCATCCTAGAACATCTTTTTCTTTTGACATGTAATCTGATGGCTCAGACAGTAAATAATATATCTGCAATGCACCTTCCCTGGTGGCTCAGAGGGTAAAGCGTCTGCCTGCAATGTGGGAAACCCAGTTTCAATCTGTGGGTTGGGAAGATCCCCTGGAGAAGGAAATGGCAACCCACTCCAGTCCTCTTGCCTGGAAAATCCCATGGACAGAGAAGCCTGGTAGGCTACAGCCCATGGGGTTGCAAAAAGTTGGACACTTGACTGAGCGACTTCACTTTCATTTTCACTAATGTAGGAGACCCAAGTTCAATCCCTAGGTTAGGAAATCTCCTGGAGTAAGGTAATGGCTACCCTCTCCAGTATTCTTGCCTAGAAAATCCCATGGACAGAGGATCCTGGTCAGGTATAGTCCATGGGGTCGCAAAGAGTCAAACATGACTGAACATTAACCTTTCACTTTTATAATCCTAAAATATAAGATGCATTATTACAAAAAGTTATTCTTAGTTTTCTCATGACAAAGGTTTTTTTTTTTTTCCCTCTTTGTGGATTAAATGCAACTTCTTATCATTCAACATTATTAATTCAGTTCAATCCTGAGACACTCCTATCCCATGTCTTCTGTATATAAGGCATTGTGAAGGCATGCCCGCTGTGCCTTGCCTGCTTTTGTAGCTAGGTTGAGACCCTTGGGATAGCAAATAGAAGTTCAGAAAGGGTTAGTACCATGCCATTTGGCCCATGGTGCATTGAATAACCTGGGGAATAAATTCATATTCTGCCTCATGAGTAGAGGCAAAGTGATGGAAGAGATTCTTATTCTTTCCCTGCCAAACACAGCATGGGCACCTTTGCCTGCTCAGGATCCTATTTCCTTATGTGACATATGTATGAGGTATGATGAAATCCCAGCATTTCTCAGGTCCTTTCACCTTCTGATCAAGGAACTCTTCAACTAGTTAATAATTATTTTTTATCATAATAGAGCCTTAGAGCATAATTTCAATCATGGTTAAGCATAGTTAAGTGAGATAGAGTTAATTAATAGGCATTTTATATTTCGTATGTCAAGTACTGATAGTTTTGTAGGTGAAGATGAGTCCTGAAATAGGTGTCACGGACATATTAGTGTGAGGGTTTGCATGTGCACCCATATTAGGAAGTAGAAAACCAGGACAGAAAAAAGTAGAAGGGAAAGAATTTGGAAAAGAAGGTGAAGGAAGATGACTATGGCCTGACCTATGGTTCTTTAGAGGGGAAACTACAGTTTATGTTTATGATAGAAAGAGGTTATGCAAAGTACTGAACTGAAGGAACGTGGAAAGTGTGTTCAGGGATGGAATGTGAGTGCTTGTTTACCGAAAGTATCTGGTGAGGATGCAGTAATGGCTGAGGCAAGTTTCCAGTCTAGGTAAGTGTGAAAGTAAAAGTTGCTCAGTTGTGTCTGACTCTTTGCAACCCCGTGGACTATACAGTCCATGGAGTTCTCCAGGCCAAAGTACTGATTTGGGTAACCTTTCCCTACTCTGGGGGATCTTCTCAACCCAGAGATCGAACCCAGGTCTCCCACATTGCAGGAGGATTCTTTACCAGCTGGGCCACAAGGGAAGCCCCTAAGTAAGTGTAGTTTTTGCTATTTGTGATTTCCAAAGATGAGTATGTGCCAATGATGAAAAAGGAGATTTAGATTCAATTTTGGATTTTAAAATAAATACTACATTATTCCACCAGAAAACTTTAGTAAACAAACGCAATACTTTAATTCCTTTTAAAAAAGTATTATTAAAGGTTTGACTGTTAAATATTAAAGTTGACATTTTGATTAGCATGATTTGTCAAAATGTTCTCTGTCTTAAGCATTATATGAGAATTAATTCTCTGTAATTAAGCATTATATAAGAGCACATCTCATTTTAAATGGTAGCTTTTCCATCAATACCACAGAAATACCAAACATATAGGAGAAACATATATAATTTGTTGATATACAAGTCAGAAAATTACACTAATGGTTTTAATTTACATTCCACCCTAGCCTTCTATATTACAGGCAGAAAATTTGTGCTTCCTTTAATTGCACAAGCAATTAGGCATTTATACTCTCAAAACTAAGAAAAAATGGCTAATTGTGTATGCAATATCTGTGCCCACCACTAACAGTGGCTACAAACAATCCTGCTACCAAAATGAAAGCCAGGGATAAAAGCCGACCCCGAGTTATTGCCCTTTTTGAAGCTTGGAACATGCTTTTCTCATAACTTCAGTGGCTTTGAAAGTTCTATGTTTTTGACAGACGTAAGCATTAGCCTGTAGTGCTCCTTACAATCTGAAGTACAAATTATTCTCATTTAAATAAAGTGGAAATGGTGACAAATTCTGAACAATTTTGTTACAATACATATAATATTTGAAAATTTTCTCTGGAGTATTTTAGACCAATCATGTTGGAAATTTAATATGAGTGCCTGATTTCTAAAGTTACATTTCCATCTCTTAAATCCCACCCAGAATTTGTCTCTAGTCATTTTATACCCTTAAAATGACACCCAAATATTTACAGCCCCCAAAGCACCACAAGAGTCCCACTAAATAGACACATTCTCAGAAATTGCTAGAGAAGTGAACAAAAGATGAGTCTGTCTGTCTTTCCAACTAAAATGTCTGTTTTATTTATATACCACTGAATTTACATTGGATTTTCCCCTCACTACAATTTACATTGGATTTTCCCCTCACTACAATAGGTAAAATATGCTTTCTGTGTTCATTGTCTGTCTTCCAAAATAAGAATTTAAAAGGAAACTGTGTCCATTTGCCCCTGAATATTTTCGTTCATCATCTTCAAATAAGAGATCCAGACTTTTGAAGACCCTTAACCCAAGTTGAACACCCTCTGTGCTGTAATCAAATTCAGCTATTTTTTTTTAATAAAACAATCATTAGTAGCAGCTGTTAAATATAAAAATTCCGCAAGGTTGGATTTTGCTATAACAACATACGGAAAACCTCCTTTTGCTAAATCTACTTAGAAGCCCATAAGAGTATCTGAGCATAACCAACTAACTCTTAATTCTACTTGACTCCCTCAGTCTGATATTCTAGCCACTATTTTTGTTGTTTTTCAAAAAATCTAACTACCCTTGCACTTATGTCATAAAAAATTCTGCCTTTTTTCCCTTTTTTAATATTTGTATTCAAGACAAACAACAGGAGGTTGAAATCAGGCCATTTAAAAGAAACATCTGCTGACATTTATTCATATGCTCCATGTTCCACTTTCATCATTGAATGTAATGATAAACACACATTCCAGTCAATAATGGCAATTCCCAGCCAAGCTTTACAAATGGTCTCTTTAACACCTAAATTGACAGCTCGGGAGATTTTGAGATAGAAGCTAAATATGGTACATTTGGACACTGTTTGCCTAAGTCTAGGATGTCTTGAAGACTTTAATAAGCAGACATACATTACAAAATAGAAGAAAGTCTCGACTGTTCAGGTATGGGAGCAGTTGAGTTTGACACTTTTTTGAGCAGATTAAAAGCACCAAAAAAAAAGGAAAAAAGAAAGAAAAACCTTCAAAAACAAATGGCCCCTTGGAAGAGTAAAGTGAAATAACAGCCCTGGCCCACACTACATGGTGCCTCATTTCATTTAAGAGAGAAAACTAATTGCATCTCATTTAAATGATAGATCTTAATTATGAAATGATAAATAAGTTAAATATTTATTTTGCTTCCCAAGTTAATTGAAATAAATCCTGCTCCGAATTTCAATTATTACAAGAACATTTTTTATTAAATATGTTACATTTATTGCTAGCCATGAATCATTCTGTTAGCTTTTAATATGCAAAGGTTTTTTTTAAGCCTATGCCATAGGTTTCAATGCATATTTCTAACTACTCTTCAGGAAGGGACATCTCCCAGCAAAGTGAATTAACAACACAGAAGGTAGCCTTTAGAGATCTCATGATAGGACTGGAATTAGCTTGAGTCATCACTATGAGGACATATAAATACATGCTCCTCCCAAGACATTAAGGATTACATTTGATGTATATCTTTTATGTATATCCCTATACATTTTAGTTCAGATTGATTAACCTTATAACTGAATCATAGACTGTGTTCTAGCCAAGCAGAAAATCACAGCTTTACCCAACTCGATCATGTGTGAAGAGTTTTTCTTTTCAAATGTCTGCTGTTCCTGAGGTTTAAAACAGGTCACTCCCTACTGAAAAGAACCTAGACATTTAACAAACTCTCTCAAACAGAATGAGAGGTAGGTGAAGTTATCTCATACAATGTCATCCAAAGAACAAGTCACACCAATCTGTAATGCTCTGATTAATGGTATTTTTTTTTCTGAAATCGGCTCCATTTAGGGGACAGCTTGAAATTGTTTTTTGTTTTTTGATTTTGTTTCTTCATGCAGGACAAATGGAGCTAAATTTGGAACATCATGTTATGGTGTTTTCATCTGCTCTCAAGGCATGGTGAGCAAGATAGCCAGACATATCTTAACACCTTATTATTGTTCTATGTGGGAAAATTTTTTAAAATGCAGAAGATGAATTTATAGTATTCCATGGCATTAGCTACAGTGATGGAAAGCATGGCAAGGTGAAGGACAGGTTACAGGGATTTCTGAGGCAGTGTCATAGAGCTCTGGGTAGAAACTGCTGTTTTCAAAGTCAGCCTTGATATTAACAGTGCATTATAGAAACCCCTGAATACCATAACTCTCTTTTTCATAATGTCATCTCTCCTATGAATCTATTGAAACTGGTTCAGTAAAATTTTCAGTGAAGATTTCCTCCAGTCATCCATCTTTCACAAATTTATAACATTACTATGCAGTAAAATTATGGTGGCTAAACCAATTTGTTAAAGCTCTGGGTTAGAATTCAGAGGAATCAGTTGATTTCCACTGATACTGCATCCTAAAAGGTTTTTAAACATGGATGTCTGGCAGGAGTGTAGCCCAGACCTGACACATCTACACAGGAGCAGAGTGTACTGAGTGGGGAAAGGGAAAGTATGTGCTCTCTCCCAGGCCCCCCAAAGCCAGAGCAGAGTGAAGATGGGACGCCAAATAAATCTGCCAGTGATTACGCTAAAGGAAATTATGATCTTGTTATAGAAACCATTAAAGGAAAACCAGAGTTGGTATGTAAATATTGTTGCATCATTATACCACTGAAAAAAACAACCTAGTGCAACATTAGTATGTTATGCAATTAACAAAATGAAAAATGAGCTGCTTGAATTTAAAGCTTTTAATGTTTTTCAAACAGATAATAAGCATTTTCAACACCACTGTAAAACATAAAAGGAAAGGTCTCCGTCAGAGTAAGTGACATAGTTCATCAATACTTACTATGCATTAAGGAACTGCTGTATGTGCACATATCTCTGTTATTTGTTATTTTCTAACTCATCAAACAGAAACCATGTATAAACTAAGGCAGAGTAAAGATAGAGGACTTGCGAGAAGAAGTGATGTTTTTGATTTTTTCAGAGATTGTTGGCCTGTGTGGGTTTTTACTGATTTTGAGAATAAATGGCCTGGAAAGCCAAATTTGTGTAGCCAAAAGGACCAGTATAAAGTACTGTGTGAAATATTTTAGATTTAGAACTTATTTAAAAATATTAATGTAATTCTTTAGTGCCTTAGAATACAATGTAGTTAGCATTTAATCTACTACTCGGTATTCTTTTTGACTCCCTAAAACCAGCAGTTAATTTATATTTTCAATTACTGCAGTAGACTCTAAACAATACTTTAGCAGTTTGCTTCAGTGGAAATGGGAAAACAAGAACTTCTTTAAAATATGCCACAAAATATTTTCATGCACTATAGTTTCTAGATATTATATAAATAATGTAATATTCATAATATACAAATTATAACTATACTATTCATCTCACTGTGGTACTTTTTATAGATGAACAAAAAGATCACAATTATTTACTCTTTGAAAGTCAGAGAACTGTTCAATCAAAAAATTTCATAAAATGAACTTACATTCCCAACAATGCAGCTATTTTACTTTGCAGATGATGAGTGATTTCTGTATCAAATTCAGAATAGTAAGGAAAATTTCATATGGGGACAATGCAACTTTCATCATTTCTAAATGAATATAATTTACTGTAGGCACTAGAAAGTTAATATGTTCTCTAAAGATTTCTTTAATTTAGTTGTTGCTAATTTATTCACACTAATACAGAAAAAAACACTGCAAAATTTTTCATAACAAAAAAACTGTGCATATCTCTGTGTTTTAGCTGGCATGTGGTTCTACACAGATGGTTTGGGGCTTTCTTTGCTGCAAAACAGATGGGCCTGCACTGTCCCTTACCAATCAAAAGAGAACTTGAAAATATAGGAATATCTTTACCTACATTGCGTCCTTTAATTCAAGAAATTAAAATGCCTAAAAGTATAAATAACTGCCTATGGAAAATAATTTTGAAGCGGGATGTCATATGTTGAAATTATACAGTAACCCAGTTCACATTTAATGCAGAAAATATAAAAAGTTTGGCTTATACTTGATACTGTTTGTAACATACAACTATTAACTTAAGAAATTTACAACTATGGAATGACTGTTATCATGTGTTCACCTTGCCTAAAAAACACTGCTGTTTTAAAACTTGAAGTGCAGTTAAGCATATTTCAATTCAAAGTGATCATTCTAGGCAGTATCATCCATTGAACCGAGTCAGCAAACACATATGAGTTTGGTACTCTTATAACTGACACACTTTTACAACTAAAATAGAAGCGCAAACAAAGCTCTGAATTAACCTGAGTGCTTTAAGTATTACTTTAATTATTCACAACGGAGATTATGAAGTCTTTTGTGTCAACTGTGGCCTGCCTTCAGTGTTTGGATTTCTGTTGAAATGTGGAATATGATATTCAGAACTATTAAAAGCACTCTCTTTGTTTTGTGCATATCAGTAAATTGTACCAAGTACCGTGGCAGCACTCTCTCTCGTATCTTCACCAAGTGAGAGAGAGACGTCATGGGCGCACGAGCTTAGGATATAGTGTTGCTTGTAGGCAAATCTCTTACTGCTTTTGTCTCTAATATATCAATACAAATAAAACTGTCAACATGAGATGTGGCAACCAATTTTTGATATTTTGTCAATATACATTCTAACAGTGAGAAACTTTGCTGAGCATAATCAAGGGTAAGATTAGCTTTTAGAGACTGGTGTTCCTTTGTGGCATTATCTGCAAAGCCCAGTTTAGCTGTCTGATCTACCTTTACTTACCCAGGGTAAGCAGTTTCAGAGCACTGTGTACCCTGTATTTTGCATTTCTCCCAAACTGTACATTACATATTGTACAGCCTTTCCAGGAAAGGAAAACTGATGAAGCTCTAATGCTTAACTATAAGAAAAAAAACCCTAAAATTACTTTATATCTATAATGATATCTATATCATCTATATTTATATAAGCATACATACATATATAATTATATATGTATTTGCAACTATACATGTAACTGTATATAATTGTATCTCTCTCTTTCTCTATTTCTATATATGTCTGTGTGTGTGTGTATATATATATACATACATATATATGTATATATATGTTTACATAGATTTTCATTCCTTGCAAATATTTTACTAAGGAACATAGAAAGAAAGACTTTTTCTACATATAAGCATGTTTCTTAAATTGGTTTCTTTTTTAAATGTTCAGATTCTGAAAGAAACTGAGTATTTTTTCTTTTGTCTGTGTGATGCAAAATAACAGCTTTGCTTGTATTTTTTCAATTACATGGAAACCAGTGTCTTTCATAGATGAAAGGTTTTGCCAGGCTAGTAAATGTAAATAAAACTGTAAAATAAATATATTTAAGAAAAGAAACTCTTCTCAAGCACTCCTAATACTTTGGCAGCATCTCCATAAACAAACAATTGATATGGTAATTACAAATAATCTTTATCCATTCTTTAAAACCAGTTTCTAAAGTTGTCTTCTAGCCTAAACCTAGATCAAATTACTGCAGTTGAATGAAGTAAAACTGAATTCTTAAAAATATTCCTGTGACTAGTTTTTTAAATAACTTTTTTTTTTTTTTTGCATTAGTAAAGTTTGCTGAATAGTTGCTTTTTGGATTTAACATTCAGTCAGAAGACCTCAGCCCTCTAGAGAATCAAGGAACATAATCAGTAAAATTAAAGCTTTGCCACATTTTTAAGAAAAAGTATCTGAATTGTTGGGAATATTCTGGCAATTAAGAACCAATAAATACAGCCCAAGTGAAAATGCCTAAGGCACTAGGTTGAACATTTTATGGGTTCTTCCTGGACTCCATTGAGAAAAATAATACATCTATGCAGTACTTGGCATTGGAAAATGTAGATTGTGCCATCAACCATTATTGACTTATCTGGCTCTTCAATGTTCACCTAAAAATAGGTCTGATGTACCCAAAACATATGTTATAGCTCAGATAATTATTATTGAACAGATATTAATTCATGCTTATTCCTTGGACGGTTAGAATGCTCCTGAGCATTTCATCAATTTTAAAAATATACTGCTGCTGATTATGTGGCCCAGGTTCAATTTGCCAAGCCAAATTGACCTAAACAGAAACTTACAATCTTTTATTTGATTCTCTTCAAAATTGGACTTTAAATTGTTTTAATTTTCTTGCAAACAAATACTCATTATATTAGGAAGTAAAAGTTAGCGATTTCCTACTCATTGTTCCTCATTTCAACTATTAATGTCTGTAAAAACTGTATGAAAGTATGAAGAGAAGGCATTACCATTACCTGTCTTGGTGGCAGATTATATTATTGTTTTTAATTTTTTGCAGTCCCTCTCTGGGGCAGAATTATATTAGTCATTGCATCACTGACATCAAGACTTGGCCACGGGACACTCTTGTAGAATCTTTCATGAGCCTAAGTGATTTACATCACATCTAAGCAAAAGCTTTAAGAGTTTATTGCATGGGACTTCCATGGTGGTCCAGTGGTTAAGACTCTGAGCTCTGAATGCAGTGGGACTTGGTTCGATTCCTGGTTAGGGAACTAGATCCTACATGCCACAACTAAGAGTTTGCATGCTATAACAAAAGAATTGCATGATGAAACTAAGACCTGGCATAGCCAAATAAATAAGTAAATATTAAAAAAAAAGTTATTGCATGATGCTACCATTACTTGTTCCCCAATGTAATAGAGAAGAGTTGTTCTCCCCTTAAGAATTCTAGAATAATAATAATAAAAAAACATGGGGGGACCAGAGTCCTAGCTGTTCCCCAGCTGACTTGAACAGGAGGAAAAAAAGATAAGTTTTGTGAGCCCCTGAGATTTAGGGATTATCTGTTACTAAAGCAAAACCTACAATAAGCTAACTAATAAGGAAGTAAAGAATTTTCAAAACTTATCGTTTCAATTTTTATTTCATCAGAGAAACTCTGCCTGCAATGTGGAGGACAGATGGCCATGGAGAAGTCCAGAGTCAGGAATATTAGCTGGAGGATAATAAGAGGAATAGGCTTGCTCCCGTGCTACCAATTAGTTGCTAGTTTAGTGGGAGAGAAAATAAGAAATCATTTCCAAACTGATGTGGAGCTCAGAGTTAGTAGGTGTTGGGGGATTATGTAAGCCTTTGTATTGAAGATGAGACTGAGGACGGAGTAAAATGTGAGTCAAATATTCAGTGGGAAGTGATCAAAATGATTATGAAAGATCACTAATTGTCTCTTAACTGCTTTGGGAGATTATTAAGTTATCTGAATTTAACTCTTTGTTTTTAATTATTAAAATAATTTTATTTAGTATTTACTGGACTTCACAGGCTATTACTTATGTTTTAAAATTTTATTTTTTTAATTCATATGTTAGTTTCTTTTGAAATGTATTAAGTATTCAGTCTGTCTCTTATANAATATACCTCTCAGCACCGCCCCCTGAGAAGTTTTCTGTCATTGGCCAGTTCTTTATGACGTCACTAGAGTACGAATTCAGGATTGGTGGGTGGAACTGCAGTCCCGCCTAGGCGCGCTGTGTCTTGTGGGTGGAAGCTCACTGACTGGGATTTGGTGTTTCGCGCAATGCTGCGAGAGAAAGACCGGAAGCAGACAACGAGTAAGTGTAAGGAAGGTCGGGGGGCCGGTGGCTGTGGGATCTGGAGGCGGCGCCTCTGTTGTGTGGTCTGAGGCTGGCTCTTCTCAGCTGCAGGTTTGATTGCAAGGGGCAAAAAGGGCCCCCGAGTTCCTAGCTCTGGTGTGTAGTAGCCTGGGTTCCATGCCTAAGAGACGCTGGTTCGATCCCTGGGTGGGGAAGATCCTCTGGGGAAGTGCATGGCAACCCACTTCAGTGTTTTTGCCTGGAGAATCCCACGGACAGAGGAGTCTGACGGGCTACAGTCCACGGCGTCGCAGAGTCGGACACGACTAAAGCGACTTAGCACATAGCCTGGGTTCCCTTTCTAGCCTGCAGCAGTTTTGGGAGCCTCTCCAGCCTGGGGCCCTCGATGGCTGACTTCTTCAGCAGTGCCTTCCGTGCAGAGCCCTGGCCCAGGCGATCCCAGGGAGAAAAGGCCCATCTCCTAGCCTCCACCAGGGTCCTCTCTGACTGAAGAGGCGGACTTGTCACTGCTATGATTCCGCAGCCTTTATTAGCGCCTCCTCAGTGCCCCTCAGAAAGATAGAGATGAGGGAAATGTCCGACTCTTGGCCTCCAGAGTACAGTTTTGTTGAGAAATTCGGACTCACACCTGTGAACTAGGCCTTCTTCTCAGTCGTCCAACTAATTATAATACAGAGTACTGGGGAGACATTGTGAACCAAACATGGTCTCTGACTTCAGAGCTTTAAGTCTGGGGTTGAGGGGAAATAGATGCTCACCAGTGATCTCACTAGGAAATGGGAAGTATGGAAGTGTGTGCTACCTAGGAGAGGTATTGTTGTTAATGAGTGCCTGAATAAACAGGAAGACTTCTCTAAGGAAAATAAACCTGAACTGATAGCCTCAGGGAAGAATTATAATTAGTTGGGTGAAGCGAAGAAGGCATAATGTTCCATCTAGAACAGCATGTGCAGAAGTCCTGTGGCAAATGCGAGGAAAATGAGTAAAAGGTACAAAGAGGCCATTGTGGCCAGGACAGAGAATGAAGGGGAGTGTGGTACAAGATGAAGCTGGAGGCAGGTAGAGGCTAGATTTTGTATCTTTACTTTAAGATTAATGGGCAATCACAGGGTTGTGTGTGTGTGTGTTTTTGCTGGGTGGAGGGGGGGGATGGCGTGGGGAAGGCAGCTTGATGCCTCAGGTTTAGTAGTGTGAATATATTGGAGGGGAGATAGATGCAGATAGAGCACTTTGTTGAGAGTTGCTGGCAGTGAAGACGGGGATATTGGTGGAACTGAGAGCCAGAGATTTCCTGGACTCCTTTGCACCTAAGATGAGAACTAAATTTAGAAGTGAGAGGAGGAGGGTGATGAGTGTCCCATTTTGCTGGTAAATAAAGCAGAGGCTTTTTGGTTTTGTGAGTTTCTGTAGTGAAAGCCATAACTTTCTTATCATCGTGAAAACTGTTGTTTTGTGGGTTAGGAGTTGTTCCTGGGAAGTTCTGCCAATACTTCTTATAGCCCTTCCAGTAATTTTGTAGGTCACATAATACCTGGCAGTAAATCCCTTTCTGCTTAACCTAGTTAGAATGGGTTCTGATATCTGCTGCACTCCATCAGGGTAGAGGTGCTGCTGGTTAGGTGAGTTACAAAGACAGAGTTAAAGGGAAGTTAAGCTGTTGTTTGAATGATGGACTATAGAATCTAAGCTGGATAAGGAGGAAACTGAAGAAAAAGAAGGCTGATAGACTGGAAGAAAATAGAGGTCAGTTTAGGAGGTTGGCTTCCTAAGTGGCTTAGCGATAAAGATTTTACCTGCCAGTGTAGGAGATGCAGGTGTCCATCCCTGGATTGGGAAGATCCCCTTGAAGGAGGAAATGACAACCCACTTTGGACTGTATAGACCATGGAGTTGCAAAGAGTCAGACACAACTGAGTGACTCTCAGTATTCTTACTGGGATAATCCCATGGAAAGAGAATCCTGGTGAACTGTAGTCCTTGGGGTTGCAGAGAGTTGAACACAACTGAGCATGCGGGCATGCACGCTTATGAGGTCAACAAACAGTCTTCTCTGCTAGAGGACTTCCATTGATCACTAAAGGTCTACTCAGTTGTCACCTTTTCAACTTTTAAACTTCCTTGTTTCCCCCAGGCCCTTCTTCTCTTTCTTGTTTTCTTAGTAATTTGAACCTAATCACTTTTTTGAAGCACTGATCATACTGCATTGTAATTGGTCATCATCATCCTCACATGACTAGGAAGTTTCTGAGGACAAAGATGGTGATGAAAAGGATGGTTTAGTAACAAGTATGTGTGTCTCTTGGCACGGCCTAAGGTTTGTGTCTTTCAGGCTATGAATTTGGGGGCTTCCCTGGTGGTTCAGGTGCTAAAGAATCCGCCTGCAATGCAGGAGACCTAGGTTAGATCTCTGGGTCGGGAAGATTCCCTAAAGAAGGAAATGGCAACCCTCTCCAGTATTCTTGCATGGAGAATCCCATGGACAGAGAACCCTGGCAGGCTACAGTCTTTGGGGTCACAAAGAGTCAGAAAAGACTGAGTGACTAACGCTAGCTATGAATTTTGGACAAGTTACTTCATTCCTTTAAAACAGAGATACCTACTTTGTAGAATTGTTATAAGGATTGAAAGGAGGTTTATGAAGTGCCTAACACAGAGCCTGACATATAAACATCAATGAAGGTGCTGAATTGATAAATTAACTAACAATTTAAAATCAAGTAAAATTAAGTACTTCAGTAATTCAGTTGACAGTTATGCATTTCTATGTGCTCCATACTGTGGTAAGCACTGATGATTTGAAGGATATGATAATGTGCAAGACAAGGGCATGCTTAGAAGAAGTTCACAATCTAGAAAAAAAAAGAAAAATAATTAGTAAATAGGATGTGAGTCCCATCTCCATCATTCATGGTTTTGTAATCTTGAGCCAGATCAGTATGAAATGAAGTTCCAAAGTGGCTATATCTTTCCAATTTAATATTCTATGAACTTCTTATTGCTTGAGAGATAGGGAAGAAGATGTGGTTATTTTTTCCCCCAATTGCAGGCACATGGAAAAAAAGCCTGAAAAGTTACAAAATTATGGAGGTACAGTACAAAAAACTCTTTTTAATGAATCACTTGCAAGTTAAGTTGCTGACTGTTGCCCCATCACCCATGAATTAGTTTTCCTATAGACAAGGACATTCTTTTGTATAACTATAATATAACTTCTAAAATCAGAAAATTAGCCTTACATAACTACCTCTAACCCTCACACCTTGCTCTTCCATCCCTGGACACTGACTCCCCATTGGATTACCCCAATGTGCAGACATCCTCACCATCCTGCTTCTCCCTGCACTGGGTTGCTCTTCTTTGCAAATTTCCTCTTCACCCAGCATAGGCTCTAACTTCACTCTGGGCTACCATTCCCCTGCTACACCTCCCATTCCCATTTCCATTCCCACACTATATTTTTCTTGCTGCCCTTTGTTTTGGGAAGGAGGTAACGAATAACTGGGTCCCTATTGCTTCCCTATTTATTATAGTTGTTTAAAGCAGTCAATGAAACAATTAAGGGAGATTTTCTGTCTTTAGAACTATTGCAAGGCAACTCCAAATAGTGTACCTCAATCCTTGTCAATTTACTAGCTCTTTTAAGTCCACAGATTTGGTCTTATTGAACTAGACTATATCTATCTCAATGTTTTATAAACTTTTTAAAAGCAACAGAACTGTTTTTTCCCCAAATGAAATGTTATATAAGAGCTTGATAGGTAAACCAGATCAAAGCAGAATATACTGTTAAAAGTAGGCCCCATCCTATAAACCGCCCCCCATCCTCATAACACATCCCAAAGCTGGGAGGGCAATAGGAATCAGCAATAATCGAGTGTTTAGGACTCCCCTGGTGGTCCACTGATTAAGAATTTGCCTGTTGATGCAGGGGACATGGGTTCTGTCCCTGGTCTGGGAACTTAAATTCCCAAATGCTGTGGGGCAACTAAGCCTAGCACCCTAGAGCTGATGTTCCACAACAGAAAAGCCACCACAGCGAGAGGCCTGTGCCACAGCTAAAGAAAGCCCGGGCCCAGCAGGAACAACCCAATCATAAATTAAATAAAACATTTTTTTGTTTTTTAAAAAAAGATTATCAACATCTACTTAATTACTGGGGCAAGGCTCCTTGCTTCCCAGCTGCTGGGGTGGGACCTCTCCTAACTCTGATTTTTTGTGTTTGTGCTCCCTCATCTTTAGTATGGAGACTCTCTTTTGGTTGGCTGGCATAGGCCTTACTTTTTTGAGGCCCCTAGATATCTCAGAACAGACTTTTTAAAAATGAACTTGAGTTATTGAGAAGCTTCTCAATAACTACCATGCCTCCTTAGGTAGATTTTTCCCTAGGTATTTTATTATTTTTGATGCGATTGTAAAGGGAATTGTTTCCTTAATTTCTCTTTCTGATAGTTCATTGTTAGTGTATAGACGTACAACAAATGTCTGTATATTACTTTGTATTTATATTAGTTTTGTATCCTTCAACTTTACCAGATTCATTGATGAGCTCTAGGAGTTTTTTGGTAGCATTTTCAGGATTTTCTATGTATAGTATCATGTCATCTGCAAACAGTGACAGGTCTACTTCTTTTCCAATTTGGATTCCTTTTGAATAACCATTATAAAACCCTAGGTTTCTGCAGAATATAATTTGAAAAAAATCTAAATGCCATTTTAAGAAATGGCAACCCTTTACAGTCCTGAAATTGTAAGCCTGTTACTGTTGTAAAATAAGATTTCTCTCAAAAATGCATCCCAGTTTCCTGCTTAAAGAATTTCATAGGGTTTCTTAAGCTACTGTTCTAAAAAAAGAAGCAAATAGGAGAGCTTTAAACTTAGCTGTTCATACTCTTATCACAGCAAAAAATCTGTAAAAAATAACTTAAGATTGTATAGCTCTTTCTGTGACTTTTGTTTAGAGAAGAATAGTTGGCAGAGTAGGTTGTTTGGATTTAATTTAGATGTCCTAGCTGCTGATGCCTGTATGGAGTCTGTACTTCAGTACTGCCCCAAGAGTTGAAGGGATAATTGAGGTATCTTGATAGAGTCATTGGCCTCAGGTTAATAACTTTTGTTTTAAGATATGAGGTGAGGAAACTGGGCAGAGGGAAGGGAAGGACTAGAGATAAGACTGCATAGTTTGGAAATTGGAAGAGGCAGGATCCAAGCTGTTTATCAGCCATTTCTCAGGAACTGACAAATCAGTTATAAAACTCACCTCTGGCTGACCTAAACAAAAAAGGGCAAATTTGTTATAAGGATATACCTTGTCTTATGGAACTCAAGGACAGGCATGTTCCTGGGTGTTGGAATGTTTTAGAACTAGGGTTTGGAAGGCTGACAGAATTTCCTTTCATTTTTATTTTAAGTGAGACCGTTCAGTTAATGGATGGTCATTGTAAATCAGAAAGAGTTTCCAAAAGTAGGACCTGACGTAATCATCTGAAAGTATAGGGGTGTGCTCAGCGTTCAGGAAAAGGCGAAGTATTTGCTTATGAAAACTCAAGGAAAATAGAATTTCAGGTCTTAATGTATCAGTTCAGTCGCTCAGTCATGTCCAACTCTTTGCGACCCCATGAACCGCAGCACGCCAGGCCTCCCTGTTCATCACCAACTTCTGGAGTCCACGCAAACCCATGTCCATCGAGTCACTGATGCCATCCATCCATCCCATCCTCCGTCGTCCCCTTCTCCTCCTGCCCTCAATCTTTCCCAGCATCAGGGTCTTTTCAGATGAGTCAGCTCTTCGCATCAGGTGGCCAAAATATTAAAGAGTTTCAGCTTCAACATCAGTCCTACCAGTGAACACCCAGGACTGATCTCCTTTAGGATGGACTGGTTGGATCTCCTTGCAGTCCAAGGGACCCTCAAGAGTCTTCTCCAACACTACAGTTCAAAACCATCAATTCTTTGGCACCCAGCTTTCTTTTGGTCCAACTCTAACATCCATACGTGACCACTGGAAAACCGTAGCCTTGACTAGACAGACCTTTGTTGACAAAGTAATGTCTCTGCTTTTTAATATGCTGTCTAGGTTGATCATAACTTTCCTTCCAAGGAGTAAGCATCTTTTAATTTCATGGCTGCAGTCACCATCTGTAGTGATTTTGGAGCCCAGAAAAATAAAGTCTGACACTATTTCCACTGTTTCCCCATCTATTTGCCATGAAGTGATGGGACTGGATGCCACGATCTTAGTTTTCTGAATGTTGAGCTTTAAGCCAACTTTTTCACTCTCCACTTTCACTTTCATCAAGAGGCTCTTTAGTTCTTCTTTGCTTTCTGCCATAAGGGTGGTGTCATTTGCATATCTGAGGTTATTGATATTTCTCCCGGCAATCTTAATGTATAGGGGGTCACAAAGAGTCAGTCACGCTTATGAGGCCAACAAACAGTATTCTCTGCTAGAGGACTTCCATTTATTCTTAAAGTTCTACTCGTCACTTTTTAAACTTTCAAATGTCCTTATTTCCCCCAGGCTCTCTTCTGTTTTCTAAATGAGTGAGTGAGTGAAATTACTCAGTCGTGTCCAACTCTTTGTGGCCTCTTTGTTTTCTTAATATTTGAACCTAATCACTTTTTTTTTTTTTAAAGCACTGATAAATACTGCATTGTGGGCTTCTTAGATGGTGCAAGTGGTGAAGAACCTCCTTGCCAATGCAGGAGACATAAGAGACGCATGTTTGATCCCTGGGTTGGGAATATCCGCAGGAGGAGGACACGGCAGTCCATTCTAGTATTCTTGCCTGGAGAATCCCATGGACAGAGGAGCCTGGTGGACTATAGTCCATGGGGTCTCAGAGAGTCCGACTTACCACTGAAGCAACTTGGCACAGCACACAGCACAGCAGTGATTTATCCTGCAGAGTAAAGAGCCATGGTTAAGAGCCACTAGGTTGCTGGTTTCCTCCCTGTTTAAAACCAGAAAGCTGAGCAAGAGTACCTCTAAGGTCTCTTCCACCTTCACAGTTCTGAGACTTGATACTCTGGCAGCATCAGTAATACCCGGGAGCTCGTTAGAAATGCCCTTTCTTGGGCACCACCCTGCTGCTGCTGCTGTTGCTAAGTTGCTTCAGTCGTGTCCGACTCTGTGCGACCCCATAGATGGCAGCCCACTAGGCTCCTCCGTCCATGGGATTCTCCAGGCAAGAATGCTGGAATGGGTTGCCATTCCCTTCTCCAATGCATGAAAGTGAGAAGTGAAACCTACTGAATTGCAATCTGCATTTTAACATGATTCATAGATAGTTAAATAAGTTCAGTGTATCCAGCAATGGGATTATTATATTGGTATTAAAAAAGATGTGTATATTTGTGTATGTATGGGATTCTCCAGGCAAGAATGCTGGAATGGGTTGCCATTCCCTTCTCCAATGCATGAAAGTGAGAAGTGAAACCTACTGAATTGCAATCTGCATTTTAACATGATTCATAGATAGTTAAATAAGTTCAGTGTATCCAGCAATGGGATTATTATATTGGTATTAAAAAAGATGTGTATATTTGTGTATGAATTATTAAAATATAGAAGAAAATGGCTATTAACTAAGATTAATTAATGGTTTCATGATTCCATTAAAAAACCCACTTGTACATATAAACAGTCTGAAAGTATATAAATCAGGCTGAATTAAAGATTTTTCTTCATTATTAATGTGTTATATGAACTTTTAAAATGAGCACGCATGTTTTTAATTTCATTAGGGGAAAAAAGTAAGCTATACTCTCTTTTTGAAGTCGTTTCAATGCCTAATATCATTTTTAAAAGGGCTCCCCAAGTGGTACTGTGGTAAGGAATCTACCTGTCAATGCAAGAGACACAGGTTTGATCCCTGGGTTGAGAAGATCCCTTGGAGTAGGAAATGGCAACCTGCTCCAGTATTCTTGCCTGGAAAATTCCATGGGCAAGGAGCCTAGTGGGCTACAGTCCATGAGGTCACAAAGAGTCGGACGCAACTGAACAACTGAGCACAGCACAGCATCATTGTTAAAAGCATGGACTGTGATGTCTGCCAGAATTTAACTCCACCATTTTCTGGCTTTTTGACATAGACCTATTAAGTTGTCCTCTGGAAGCCTTGGTTATCTCATTCATGTATATGATAATTAATTGAACCTACATCTTGAAAATTTTGAGGATTAAATGAGATATTGGATGTTCAGTACTTAGTACATAGCCTGAACATAGTAAGTGCTTGATAAACATTAGCTCTTATTACTGTTTTATTCCCTTTTTTTTTTTACAGGTCTATTCATTGCTTCCCTCCCCCACCAAAAGCCTTCACTTGGCAAAAGAGTAGCAGTAATAACAATTAAAAAACAAANTATTGGATGTTCAGTACTTAGTACATAGCCTGAACATAGTAAGTGCTTGATAAACATTAGCTCTTATTACTGTTTTATTCCCTTTTTTTTTTTACAGGTCTATTCATTGCTTCCCTCCCCCACCAAAAGCCTTCACTTGGCAAAAGAGTAGCAGTAATAACAATTAAAAAACAAAAAACAATAGGCTAATGGCCTTGGGTAAGTATCAAATTGAAAAGGAGTGAGATCAAGGTTTCCAAAACTCCCCATAATTACAATGGACAAAAGAGGTTTGAATAAAAGTACATGATGTTAACTCTAATGATATTATTCTGCAGGGACAACGTGTAAATCAGCAACACTTTTTTGTTTATATGGATATGTCTCTAATTGCTGCTTGTTTTATTTCTTTATGACAGAACACTTCAATTAGCTTTAGCAGGAGAGAAATGGAGGAACCATAGAGCATTAAGGATGAATTCAGGAAGACCCGAGACCATGGAGAACTTGCCTGCTCTCTACACTATTTTCCAAGGAGAGGTATATTCTTTTGTCTTTGAAAACCTACCAGTTACATTAAGCATAAATTAAGGGTGAAAAGCTGCGGGGTTTGGAGCTCCTGACCACTTGAAGATGCCTTGAATGTTAGTCTAAATGGGAAGTGCCAGCAGAGCATCTGACGCCCACATGTGCCTCCTCTAAGCTCCAGACTTCTAACAGCAGACTAGACACGTCTTCATCTGGACCCCTCATAGCATCTCTGATTTAAGGGAATTCTTTGGTCATGCTTCATGGCTTGTGGAATCTCAGTTCCTCGACTAGGGATTGAACCTGGGCCACTGCAGTGAAAGCCTGGAATGCTAACCACTAGACTACTGGAAAACTCCCTCTAATTTATGTTTTAAACTGAATTTTTGATTTTCTCAAGAAATCTGTTCTTTCATTTTTCCCATCTCAGCAAAAGCACCCATTATTCATTCAGGTACCCATGCTAGAAATCCAGGCATCATCCTTGATTTCTTCACTTGATTTGATCCTTTTTTTCCCTCTATCTCCAGTCTAGTAGCAAGTCCTATCTTTCTACCTCCCAAATATGTCTCTGGTGTTCATACGGACACCTTATGGCACCCCATTAGTTTAAGTTTTCCATCTCTTCATAGCCCTTCCTGGGTTCTCTACTTCTTTTGTAGTTCCCTTCCAGTCTGTTTTTCTGTATTGTAACCAGAATAACATTTTATTTATTTATTTGGCCACAATGCACAGCTTACAGGATCATAATTCCCTGACAAGGGATTGAACCTGAGCCCTTGGGAGTGAAAGCCTAGAGTCCTAACCATTGGAACACCAGGAAATTGCCCAGAGTGTCATTTTAAAAACAGATTGGGGAGAAGGAAATGGCAACCCACTGCAGTGTTTTTACCTGGAGAATCCCAGGAACGGGGGAGCCTGGTGGGCTGCCGACTATGGGGTCTCACAGAGTCGGACACGACTGAAGTGACGTAGCAGCAACCTAGAAACGTATTAGAAACCCTTCCTGGAAAAGGCATGGAATTAGTGTATATCATGCTTGCTATGTGCTTCCTAGGCTTTGTTTGGTAAGCCGTAAAAGTCATAAATCTCACATCATTATATCAAAAAATGAATATCTTTCTCTGTACTTTTGATGTGTATTTAATCATGGATCATACCGTGGATTGTAAAAGCTTTTATTTCAANTTCCTGGAAAAGGCATGGAATTAGTGTATATCATGCTTGCTATGTGCTTCCTAGGCTTTGTTTGGTAAGCCGTAAAAGTCATAAATCTCACATTATTATATCAAAAAATGAATATCTTTCTCTGTACTTTTGATGTGTATTTAATCATGGATCATACCGTGGATTGTAAAAGCTTTTATTTCAATGTGTGAAATCAATACATGGTTATTAATAAAAGTGAATGGCTTTTAGTGTTTCAGAAAAATAAAAAATAAACACAGATTGGACCAAGCTGCTTTCTTGAAGCTCTTCTCGGTTTCTCATTACAGTTGAATACACCCAAATTTGTTTTTATGACCCTTAGTTGACTTGGCTTCTGCTTACTCTGGCGGTATTGTTTTCTTCTACTCTATTCATTGTCTTGCTGTTGTTCTTGTTTAACTCGCTAAGTTGTATCCAACTTTTTTGTGACCCCATGGACTGTAGTCCCTTAGGCTTCTTTGTCCATGGGATTTGAAACTCAAGTTCAATCCCTGGGTTGGGAAGATTCCTGGGAGAACGAAATGGCAACCCACTCCAGTATTCTTGGCTGGGAAATCCCATGGACAGAGGAGCCTGGCTGGCTACAGTCCATGGTTTACAAAAGAGTCAAGACATGAATTAGTGACTAAAACAACAACAACTCTTTGTCTAGTCACTCTGGTCTCCTTATAGCTTCAAATATTCTTAAGCTTGCTTCCTTCTCAGGACTTCTGTACATGCAGTTGTCTCTAACCATCCCGCTTTCTCACCAACTCCTCATTTTTTAGATCTCAGCCCAAATATCATCTCTTCAGAGATCTTTTTCCCACTATAAATAAATGGCTCGCCTTATTTTTGTTTTATACTTGTATAAAGTCTGTCTTCCTTCAGTTCAGTTCAGTCGCTCAGTCGTGTCTGACTCTTTGCGACCCCATGAATCGCAGCACACCAGGCCTCGCTGTCCATCACAACTCCCGGAGTCTATTCAGACTCATGTCCATCGAGTTGGTGATGCCATCCAGCCATCTCATCCTCTGTTGTCCCCTTCTCTTCCTGCCCCCAATCCCTCCCAGCATCAGTCTTTTCCAGTGAGTCAACTCTTCGCATGAGGGGGCCAAAGGATTGGAGTTTCAGCTTTAGATTAGTCCTTCCAGTGAACACCCAGGACTGATCTCCTTTAGGATGGACTAGTTGGATCTCCTTGCAGTCCAAGGGACCCTCAAGAGTCTTCTCCAACACCGCAGTTCAAAAGCATCAATTCTTTGGCGCTCAGCTTTCTTCACAGTCCAACTCTCACATCCTTACATGACCGCTGGAAAAACCATAGCCTTGACTAGATGGACCTTTGTTGGCAAAGTAATGTCTCTGCTTTTTAATATGCTATCTAGGTTGGTCATAACTTTCCTTCCAAGGAGTAAGCNTCCTGTCTCTTATACACATCTGGTTGATCTCCTTCAGAATGGACTGGTTGGATCTCCTTGCAGTCCAAGGGACTCTCAAGAGTCTTCTCCAACACCACAGTTCAAAAGCATCAATTCTTCGGCGCTCAGCCTTCTTCACAGTCCAACTCTCACATCCATACATGACCACAGGAAAAACCATAGCCTTGACTAAACAGACTTTAGTCGGCAAAGTAATGTCTCTGCTTTTGAATATACTATCTAGGTTGGTCATAACTTTCCTTCCAAGGAGTAAGCGTCTTTTAATTTCATGGCTGCAGTCACCATCTGCAGTGATTTTGGAGCCCCCCAAAATAAAGTCTGACACTGTTTCCACTGTTTCCCCATCTATTTCCCATGAAGTGATGGGACCGGATGCCATGATCTTCGTTTTCTGAATGTTGAGCTTTAGGCCAACTTTTTCACTCTCCTCTTTCACTCTCATCAAGAGGCATTTTAGTTCCTCTTCATTTTCTGCCATAAGGGTGGTGTCATCTGCATATCTGAGGTTATTGATATTTCTCCCAGCAATCTTGATTCCAACTTGTGTTTCTTCCAGTCCAGCGTTTCTCATGATGTACTCTGCATATGAGTTAAATAAGCAAGGTGACAATATATAGCCTTGACATACTCCTTTTCCTATTTGGAACCAGTCTGTTGTTCCATGTCCAGTTCTAACTGCTGCTTCCTGACCTGTATACAGATTTCTCAAGAGGCAGATCAGGTGGTCTGGTATTCCCATCTCTTGAAGAATTTTCCACAGTTTATTGTGATCCACACAGTCAAAGGCTTTGACATAGTCAATAAAGCAGAAATAGATGTTTTTCTGGAACTCTCTTGCTTTTTCCATGATCCAGCGGATTTTGGCAGTTTGTTTGGGAAACAATATAATCTTAATTAAGAATATGTGCATTGGGACTTCCCTGGTGGTCTAGTAGCTAAGGCTCCATGCTCCCAATACAGGGGACACAGGTTTGATCCCTGGTTAAGGGACTAAGATCCTACATACTGCACAGTGCAACCTAAAAAAAAAATTTTTTTAATTGTAAAACAGAGCGTATACATTGAGTCCCATGAATCTTATTTGTTTCGAATAAATATTAGAAACTTGTTTCTAATAAATATTGGTTGTGTGACTTTAAGTGAGTAGATTCAGTTCTGATTATTTAGTTTCCCCATCTGTAACATAGAAATAATATTTACCTCACAGAGTGGTTTTGAGTGTGAAATGCAATTATACATATATATATATATGCATACATATAGTCTCTGTTTATATAAACATGTAAAATCTATGGTTTGTGTGTGTATATGTATCAGATACCAGTATCATAATTAGAGCTTGATATACAGTAACTAATGATAGGGAATGTGATACTAATCACAGCTCATCAAGGGAGGAATTTTTATTACTCTAATTTTATCTGTGAGTAAGTGGAGGCTCAGAGGATTTAAGTGATCTTCCCAAGATCATAATACCAATTAATGTAGGCAACCATTGAGTTCAGTCATGGAAAAAATGGGGAGTGAATGTTCTAACAGAGTTAATTATAAGCTTTATTGTTTGCTATGAAAGTTTGAAGAGAATGATTACTAAGAAAAAGCCATTATATTTCAAGAAGGTGTTTTGTTGCAGTTTAAAATGCAATATTAGCTAAAAGGATTGGGAACAGAATCAAAGAGTGATTAGGATGAAGTGGAAAGATAGGGTTATTTTTTTACATGTTTGATTGTCAAAGGAGGAGAATGGAAGAAACGAAGGCAGCAAGGTCTCAGATGGACTAAGCATGTTTTAAAGTCAAAGGGAAGACAAAGAAATTTAAGATTACCTGATGGAAAGGAGCTAATTAGAGGAGTCTAGAAAAATAAGAAATAAGACTAAGAGCCCAAGTGTAACACCATTCCCTGTGACAGGAAGGCAGAGAAAAGCAGATTATTGGAGAGACAGATATTGTGAAAAAAGAGAAAGAAAGATGAAGGGAAACCTACTGTAAGATTAACTCTGACTGTTATGTTCTGGGATTGCCTTTTGCAGTGGAAGAATCAAGTTTGTCTGAAAGCTGGAGTAAAATAAAGAAGGCTTGGCATAGAACTTGATGGGAGCAAGTCAGAGAATCAATAAAGGATATAAAATTAGTGGCCACTAGGGAATGATGCTAAAGCTGAAACTCCAGTACTTTGGCCACCTCATGCGAAGAGTTGACTCATTGGAAAAGACTCTGATGCTGGGAGGGATTGGGGGCAGGAGGAGAAGGGGATGACAGAGGATGAGATGGCTGGATGGCATCACTGACTTGATGGACGTGCATGTGAGTAAACTCCAGGAGTGGGTGATGGACAGGGAGGCCTGGTGTGCTGCGATTCACGGGGTCGCAAAGAGTCAGACACGACTAAGCGACTGAACTGAACTGAACTGAGACAAAATTAGTACTAGTGTTTAGCAGACCCAATCAGTACCATGCTTAATATTTCTCCCAAAATATGACACTGAGTACACACTGGGAGTGTGTACATCAGAGACTTGAGGGTGGCCGTAAAGTCTATAGTAGGTTTACAAGGGAGTCAAGTGTTTCACAAGGTATTGATGAATTATGCAAGGTATGAGCAGTGTAGGTTTAGAGGTCAAGGTTCAGGCAAAGTTTGAACTTAGTAGGTGTGGCGAATAGGAACAATTGTTTGTGGAAGCTGTAGCTGATAAGCAAAGTGTCCTATTTAATTTTTCAGGGCTGGGGCCAAGATAATGATCTTCAAGCTGTATACAAAGATAAAGTAGATGAAGAATGGGTGGAGGTAAATGTCTATAGATTCAAAAAGGTCAGGAAAAAGTTAGTTCAGGGGACTGACTTTTTTTAACTGTATACATGGAGAAGAAATTTTCAAGCTGCACAATAAGCCACAGATTATGGAGATTTCTTTGGAGGTGAAAGATGAAGGCTCTGAAGATTAAAAAAAAAAAAAAAGCAGTCGGTGCATTTTAGGCTGAAGGCAGTTTGCTTATTCATCCCCATAGTCCTGGGAGGAGTGGAAAGTTGAAGTCTCTTCACAGAGGATCATGATTCCCATCCTTATATTCTAGGGAAGGCAGGATAGAATTAGTGAAGAAAAATATAAAAATGAAATGAGAGAAAAGATTGAGACTATGAGAATTCCTTCCCTAGTAGATTTTAGATGTCATAGGGAGGGAAAAGGCAACCTATTAGTAATTTAGAGAACAGACTGGTTCCAAATATGAAAAGGAGTGCGTCAAGGCTGTATATTGTCACCCTGCTTCTTGAACTTATATGCAGAGTATGTCATGAGAAACGCTGGGCTGGAAGAAGCACAAGCTGGACTCAAGATTGCCGGGAGAAATATCAGTAACCTGAGATATGCAGATGACACCATCCTTATGGCAGAAAGTGAAGAGGAACTAAAAAGCCTCTTAATGAAAGTGAAAGAGGAGAGTGAAAAAGTTGGCTTAAAGCTCAACATTCAGAAAACTAAGATCATGGCATCTGGTCCCATCATTTCGTGGGAAATAGATGGGAAACAGTGGAAACAGTGTCAGACTTTATTTTTGGGGGGCTCTAAAATCACTGCAAATGGTGATTGCAGCCATGAAATTAAAAGACACTCCTTGGAAGGAAAGTTATGACCAACCTAGATAGTATATTAAAAAGCAGAGATATTACTTTGCCAACAAAGTTCCATCTAGTCAAGGCTATGGCTTTTCCTGTGGTCATGTATGGATGTGAGAGTTGGACTGTGAAGAAAGCTGTGAAGAGTGCTAAAGAATTGAGGCTTTTGAATTGTGGTGTTGGAGAAGACCCTTGAGAGTCCCTTGGACTGCAAGAAGATCCAACCAGTCTATCCTAAAGGAGATCAGTCCTGGGTGTTCATTGGAAGGACTGATGCTGAAGTTGAAACTCCAATACTTTGGCCACCTGATGTGAAGAGTTGACTCACTGGAAAAGACCCTGATGCTGGGAGGGATTGGGGGCAGAAGGAGAAGGGGACGACAGAGGATGAGATGGCTGGATGGCATCACCAACTCGATGCACATGAGTTTGGGTGAACTCCAGGAGTTGGTGATGGACAGGGAGGCTTGGCGTGCTGCAATTCATGGGGTCACAAAGAGTCGGACATGACTGAGTCACTGAAATGAACTGAACTGAGAGGATTAAGTTGGAACTGGGACTGAGTGAAGAGTTCCTGGGACAGTTGTTGTTGCTGTCACTAGGTCATATCTGACTCTTTGTGACTCATGGACTGCAGTGTGCCAGGCTCCTAATCCTCCAGTATCTCCTGGAGTTTGTTCAAATTCATGTCAGTTGAGTCGTTCATGCTATGTAACCATCTCAACCTCTGTCGCCTCTTTCTTCTTTTGCCTTCAATCTTTCCCAGCATCAGGGGCTTTTCCAATGAGTTGGCTCATCGCATCACATGGCCAAAGTACTGGAGCTTCAGCTTCAGCATCAGTCCTTCCAATAAATATTCAGGGTTTATTTCCTTTAGGATTGATTGGTTTGATCTCCTAGCAGTCCAAGGGACTCTCAAGAGTCTTCTCCAACACTACAGTTCAAAAGCATCAGTTCTTTGGCACTCTTCACAGCTTTCTTCACAGTCCAACTCTCACATCCTTACATGACCACAGGAAAAACCATAGCCTTGACTACACAGACCTTGTTGGCAAAGTAATATCTCTCCTTTTTAATATGCTATCTAGGTTGGTCATAACTTTCCTTCCAAGGAGTAAGTGTCTTTTAATTTCATGGCTGCAGTCACCATCTGCAGTGATTTTGGAGCCCCCCAAAAATAAAGTCTGACACTGTTTCCACTGTTTCCCCATCTATTTCCCATGAAATGATGGGACCAGATCAAAAACAGTTCAAAAACACTCAGCCTTCCTAATGGTCCAACTCTCACATCTGTACATGACTACTGGAAAAACCATAGCTTTGAGTATATAGACCTTTATCAGCACAATGATGTCTCAGCTTTTGAATATGCTGTCTAAGTTTGTCATAGCTTTTCTTCCAAGGAGCAAGCATCTCTTAATTTAATGGCTACAGTCACTGTCTGCAGTGATTTTGGAGCTCAAGAAAAGAAAATCTGTCTCTGTTTCCAGTTTTTCCCCATCTTTTTACCACGAAGAGATGGGACTGGATGTCAGGGTCTTAGTTTTTTGAATGTTGAGTTTTAAGCCAGTGTTTTCACTCTCCTCTTTCACCCTCATCAAGAGGTTCTTTTGTTCCTCTTTACTTTCTGTCATTAGCATGGTATTATCTGCATATCCTAGGTTGTTGATGTTTCTCCTGACAATCTTGATTCCAGCTTGTGATTCATACAGCCTGGCATTTTGCATGATGTACTCTGCCTAGAAGTTAATGAGTAGAGTGACAATATACAGCCTTGATGTACTCCTTTCCCAGTTTTGAACCAGTCATTTGTTCCATGTCTGGTTCTAACTGTTGCTTCTTGTCCTACATACAGGTTTCTCAGGCAACAGGTAAGTTGGTCTGGTACTCCCATCTCTTTAAGAATTTTCCATAGTTTGCTGTGATCCAGTCAAAGGCTTTAACATAGTCAATGGAGCAGAAGTAGATTTTTTAAATGGAATTCCTTTGCTTTTACTATGATCCAAGCGATGTTAGTAATTTGATCTCTTGTTCCTTTGCCTTTTCAAATCCAGCTTGTACATCTGGAAGTTTTCGGTTCATGTACTGTTGAAGCCTAGCTTGGAGGACTTGAAGCATAACCTTACTAGCATGTGAAATGAGTGCAATTGCATGGTAGTTTGAACATTCTTTGGCATTGACTTTCTTTGGAATTGGAATGAAAACTGACCTTTTCCAGTCCTGTGGCCAATGCTGAGTTTTCCAAATTTGCTGGCATGTTGAGTGCTCCATTTTAATAGCATCATCTTTAAGGATTTGAAACAGCTCAGCTGAAATTCCATCACCGCCACTAGCTTTGTCTGTAATAATGCTTATTAAGGCCCACTTGATATCCCACTCTATGATGTCTGGCTCTAGGTGAGTGATCACACCATCATGGTTATCTGGGTCATTAAGACCTTTTGTACAGTTCTTTTATGTTTTTTTTTTTTCACCTCTTCTGACAGAATGTGGTCCACTGGAGAAGGGAATGGCAGCCACTTCAGTATTCTTGCCTTGAGAACCCCAAATATTTTCATGGCCTTTGATAGTAAATTTCTTTAGGTGTTTAAGATGATCCAAGTTCATATTATGCGTTTCTTTTCCTGGACCTGAAATCAGCTATTTCTCTAAGGAATTTCAGTTCCTTTTGGTCAGAAATTTGAGTTAAAGACCAGGAACTAAGGATATTCATTCTTACTGACTTAGTCACTGTTGTCAGAGCTTTTGATGGACAAAGATATAACATACATACTTTTGTGTGCTTGTGTAACCCATTATAAATTCTTATTGATAAATGAATTTCATATTAAGGACTGTTGGGTTTCTCTTAATTTCATTGATGTTATAATTGCATTTTGTGTCTTCCATGCTTAAAAAATCCTGATTTTTAAGAACACCAATATAATTATCATTTGCTTTATCCCAGAACACACATGACAGATCCGCAATAGTAATAATACTCACACTAATAGAAAATAAATTAAGAATTTGTTTTTGTAGTTTCTGTTGCCTTTAAAGTATATCCCACTAGGAATGTTTGATCAGATTTACAAGTTGCTTGAAATAGTTCTTCCTTGTGTTGTTGTACTATCAATATGACACACAGAGTGTACTTTTAAATTTTAGGAAATGCTTTTTGAAATTGATTTTGCTTTAAAATTATTCAAAATATTTAGGTGGTGTCAAAGTGAAATTTAAATTTCACAAAGTAGGTCATATTGAAAAATATTTAGTTTTTATTCCTGGTTATTTTATTCCTGGTCTATTCTCTCTTCCCTCACTTTCTAGGAAAAGCTTTATGTATTTAACTTTATGTTTATTTTTATAATACATGTTTATTTTATAATATACATTTTATGTGCTATAATATTGTAATATAAGTTTTATAATTTTATATGAATATACAAGTAGATGCAGTCCCTTCCTTAAATACACAGTAGTAAACTACACAAAGTATTTTCTATCTTGGTATTTTCCAGCTACCTTGGAGATCATGTCATGGTAGTATACAGGTATATTCCTCATTACTTTTCATGTACATGGCTCATTCCCAATTGGATGGACATGTATTTTTTTCCAAGTCTTTTGTTATTGCAAAGAATACTGTAATAAATCAACTTATGTATATTTTATCAATGTATTTTGGAATAGTTTCCTAGAAGGGGGATTGCTAGGTCAAAAGGTAAATATACATATATGTGATTTTGTGCTGCTGCTGCTGCTGCTAAGTCACTTCATAGATATTGCCAATTCTCCTTTTAGGGGTTAAATTGACAGTATTTTGCATTCCCACCTGTAGTATATTAGAATGTCTGTTTTTCCAATAGCCTCACTATGGCTTCTGTTGTTAAACTTTTATATTGTATCTGATTGGTGAGAAATAGTCTTATGATATATTCTTTTACTATAAGAAAGATTGGATATTGTTCATCCCACATATCATTTAGGGTTTTGGGTGCTTTTCTTTATTATTTGAATTTAATAATATATCAAGGATATGTATCCCTTTGCCTGTGATATAATTGCATTGTTGCCCTGGTTTGTTTTTTTTTTTAGTTTGATTATGATATTTTTTTCCTTATAGAGATTCTTAAATTTTCGTAAGTCTAATATTTCCCCCATTATTACTTCTGCATTTTGAGTCATGGTTAGTAAAATTTTCCCCAAACACAAGCTGCTATTATTATTATTACAAAATTTTAAAAGTATGTTTATTTACAAATTTAGCTGCAGTAGGCCTTAGTAGTGACACACAGGATTTTGTGTCATGCAGCATCTCTCATTGTGGCACCTGGGCTCTCTATCTGTGGCGCGTGGGGTTGTGGCTAACGGGCTCAGTAGCTGTGGCATGTGGGCTTAGTTGCTCCATGGCATGTAGGATTTTAGTTGCCTGACCAGAGATTGAACTTAAAATATGCTTGCTCCTTGGAAGAAAAGTTATGACCAACCGAGACAGTATATTAAAAAGCAGAGACATTATTTGCCAACAAAGGTCCGTCTAGTCAAAGCTACGGTTTTTCCAGGAGTCTTGGATGGATGTGAGAGTTGGACTATAAAGAAAGCTGACCACCGAAGAGTTGATGCTTTTGAACTGTGGTGTTGGAGAAGACTCTTGAGAGTCCCTTGGACTGCAAGGAGATCCAGCCAGTCCATCCTAAAGGACATCAGTCCTGAATATTCATTGGAAGGACTGATGCTGAAGCTGAAACTCCAATACTTTGGCCACCTGATGTGAAGAAATGACTCATTGGAAAAGAAAGACCCTGATGCTGAGAAAGATTGAAAGCAGGAGGAGAAGGGGATGACAGAGGATGAGATGGTTGGATGTCATCACCGACTTAGTGGACATGAGTTTGAGTAAACTCTGGGAGTTGGCAATGGACAGGAAGGCCTGGTGTGCTTTAGTCCATGGGGTCGCAAAGAGTCAGACATTACTGAGTGACTGAACTGATTAATACTTGGCTTGCTTTATTTTTTGAACGGTCAACTCTGATACCTTTGGAACTTACTCTAATGTATAATGTAAAGAATTGGTCCACTTTTATTATTTTCCCTGTGGCTCTGCTTATTTAGCCACCCTCTTTATAAAGGAATCCATTTTTACTCTGATTGTATGAGATATGGAACATTCTTGTATGCTGAATTTTCAAATGCAGTTGAGTATATGTCTTCTCTTATCCATCCCCCTCTTCTCAGCCCCGTTTCTATACTTTTTCTTGGTATTAAAATAGAGACTGTTTCCTCATCTTTAGAATACAGGCATACATGCATAATGTTTCCAGAACTGTCAGGAACACAAACATAAATGTGTGTGCAAACAATTTACAGTTTTTAAAAGATAAGTTTTCATGTCAGTGTGCATCTCTTGTTCCATGAGCAGAGATTCTATATCTAACTCAGTGCTATTGAGTTTTTGGGTATTCCTATACATTGAAGTTATCCAAGCTGAAGAAGTTTTATTCTGAAGTCAATAAAAACATGGTCTATTTTTTGTTCAATCACTCAGCCATGTCCAACTCTTTGCAACCCCATGGACTGCAACGTGCTGGTTTCTCTGTCCTTCCATATTTCAGGAGTTTGCTCATACTCATGTTTATTGAGTCAATGATGGCATCCAGACATCTCATCCTCTGTTGCCTGCTTTTCCTGCCCTCAGTCTTTCCCAGTGTCAGGGTCTTTTCTGATGAGCTGGCTCTTCATACCAGGGGGCCAAAGTATTGGAGCTTTAGCTTTAGCATCAGTCCTTCCAGTGAATATTAAGGATTGATTTCCATTAGGATTGACTGGTTTGATTGCCTTGCTGTCCAGGGGACTCTCAAGAGTCTTCTCCAACACCACAGTTAAAAAGCATCAATTCTTCAGCACTCAACCTTATTTATGGTCCAACTCTCACATTCATACATGACTTCTAGAAAAACCATAGCTTTGACTATACGGACCTGTGTTGGCAAAGTGATACCTCTGCTTTTTAATATGCTGTCTAGGTTGGTCATAGTTTGTCTTCGAAGGAGCAAGTGTCATTTAATTTCATGGCTTCAGTCATCATCCCCAGTGATTTTTGAGCCCAAGAAAATAAAGTCTGTCACTGTTAATGTTCCCCCCCCCCCACATATTTGCCACAAAGGGCTGGGACTGGATACCATGATCTTAGTTTTTTGAATGTTGAGTTTTAAACCAGCTTTTCCAGGATGTCTGGCTTAGTTGAGTGATGACATCACTGTGATTAACCAGGTTGTTAAGACCTTTAATGTAAGGTTCTTCTGTGTAGTCTTGCCATCACTTTTTAATCTCTTTGGCTTCTATTAGGTCCATACCTTTTCTGTCTTTTATTGTGCCCATTTTGGATGAGATAGTCCCTTGGTATCTCTAATTTTCCTGAAGAGATCTCTAGTTTTTCCCATTCTATTGTTTTCCTCTATTTCTTTGCACTGATCACTTAAGAAGGCTTTCTTATCTCTCCTTGCTATTCTTTGAAACTCTGCATTCAGATGGGCATATTTTTCCTTTTCTCCTTTCCTTTCACTTCTGTTCTTTTCTCAGCTATTTGTAAGGCCTCCTCAGACAACCACTCTGCCTTGTTGCATTTCTTTTTCTCGGGGATGATTTGGTCACTGCCTCCTGTACAATGTTAAAACCTGTGTCCACAGTTCTTCAGGCACTCTGTCTGTCAGATCTAATCCCTTGATTCTATTTGTCACTTCCTTTGTATAATCATTAGGGATTTGAATTAGGTCATACCTGAATGGTCTAGTGGTTTTCCCTACTTTCTTCAATTTAAGTCTGAATTTTGCAATTAGGAGTTCATGATCTGAGCCATAGTCAGCGCCCAGTTTTATTTTTGCTGACTGTATAGAGCTTCTCCATCTTTGGCTGCAAAGAATATAATCAGTCTGATGTCAGTATTGACCATCTGGTGAAGTCCAAGTGTAGAATCATCTCTTGAGTTGTTGGAAGAGGGTGTCTGTTATGACCAGTGCATTCTCCTGGCAAAACTCTGTTACCCTCTGCCCTTCTTTATTTTGTACTTCAAGGCCAAACGTGCCTATTATTCTAGGTGTCTTTTAACTTCCTACTTTTGCATTCCACAGTATCTGAAACATTTATGGTAGAATTGCTTCTTATGGTGAGCTGAATCATACATTTAATAGTGCACCTGCTTTAATATCTGTTAACAGAGCTTTGAGACTAGTCTTTTGATCTGTTTTGTCTTGGAACAGACAACATGCACAATGCACTATACCTACAAGTTTTTCCAAATCACATTCAATTGAAAGATCCCAATTTGCAAGTTGTTTATCAGCACAGGAGACATAGGCATGTTCACATTGCTGTATTCTTCTTGCTTATGAATTACTGGAAAGCTACTGTTTTGAATTGGTAAAGGAAAGAAAGAAAAGGGAGAAAATCTCTTGTAGTTTTAAGGAAAATGAAGTAGAAAAGGATTCTTTGGAGACTTCATTATAATGGTTAGCACAATTATGCTAAATGGAATCAATATATTTACATTGTTTTATTCAAGGTTTATCATGTTCCATTATGAAACAATGAAATGTAATTAATAAATTGTCAGTTCATTTTTCTTGTTTTATTTGAAAATGCTTCGGCATATTTTAGCATATCATTTTTAGAGTAGCAAATAACTCTAATGTATAACATTAATAAACGGTGATAGACTTTGCTATAAATATTGCATCTGTTGCCAAGAAAAGTTACACACAAAAACAGAGCATTGGAAACAGCAGTTCAGTAATTCTTTTGGTAGTAGAGACATGGGCCTTCTGTATCACTTTAAGTATCTTTGCACAACTTGACCCTCTGCACTTGAAGAATATTGTTTTTTATACTTCAACAGTTTGCTGGGTTTAAGGGATTAACACCATATATGTTGTGTTGTGAGTGCCCAGAAAACCAATTGAGCAATTGAGGAAAAACTGTGACAAACTTTTAACGTGTGCAATCATATCCAGATATTGTTACAAAGAATAATTTAGAAAATAAAGGCAGTTAATAAGACAATGAGATATAACAGAAAATAAAAACCACCAATCAAAAAATGTCAATGGACTAAATTATTTTGGATTCCCAAACCCTTTTTTTTTGTCATTTGAAAACAGATATAAGTAATAAAATATATAATAATTTAAAATATATTATTTTCTATCATCATTTGATATATCAAAGCATATACCAGTTTTACTTAACTGAAACAGCATCACAGACACTCTGAATTTTATGTAAAAATTTCACTCATGCATTTTATGTCAATTCAAAGGAAGCTTGAGGCATTTCAAAGCACACAAAATACCACAAAACCAGAAAATCAGATCAACCATTATCTTTCCTCAGTTGCTTTCCTCCATATTAAACTTTATGAGAAATGTGGCAAAAGATTAGAATATTTTTTGCATAAGAGGAGCTAAAATATTTGATTTTAACTTAAAAATAAGAGAATTTGAATCTCTAAATGCTTTTTCTACCAATTTTGCAGATATTTAGGTTGACTTCTAATACTGCATATATAGTTTTAGTATATCAGGGATTTTAAGATAGGAAGTCAGAAAATAGAGGACATGAAAGTAGGTGGTTATAAAGTGGTGGTCAGCAGTGGCCACAGGACTGGAAAAGGTCAGTTTTCATTCCAATTCCAAAGAAAGGCAATGCCAAAGAATGCTCAAACTACCACACAATTGCACTCATCTCACATGCTAGTAAAGTAATGCTCAAAATTCTCCAAGCCAGGCTTCAGCAATACGTGAACCATGAACTCCCTGATGTTCAAGCTGGTTTTAGAAAAGGCAGAGGAACCAGAGATCAAATTGCCAACATCCGCTGGATCATGGAAAAAGCAAGAGAGTTCCAGAAAAACATCTATTTCTGCTTTATTGACTATGCCAAAGCCTTTGACTGTGTGGATCACAATAAACTGTGGAAAATTCTGAAAGAGATGGGAATACCAGACCACCTAACCTGCCTCTTGAGAAATCTGTATGCAGGTCAGGAAGCAACAGTTAGAACTGGACATGGAACAACAGACTGGTTCCAAATAGGAAAAGGAGTACGTCAAGGCTGTATATTGTCACCCTGCTTATTTAACTTATATGCAGAGTACATCATGAGAAACGCTGGACTGGAAGAAACACAAGCTGGAATCAAGATTGCCGGGAGAAATATCAATAACCTCAGATATGCTGATGACACCACCCTTATGGCAGAAAGTGAGGAGGAGCTAAAAAGCCTCTTGATGAAAGTGAAGGAGGAGAGCGAAAAAGTTGGCTTAAAGCTCAACATTCAGAAAACGAAGATCATGGCATCCGGTCCCATCACTTCATGGGAAATAGATGGGGAAACAGTGGAAACAGTGTCAGACTTTATTTTTTGGGGCTCCAAAATCACTGCAGATGGTGACTGCAGCCATGAAATTAAAAGACGCTTACTCCTTGGAAGAAAAGTTATGACCAACCTGGATAGTATATTCAAAAGCAGAGACATTACTTTGCCGACTAAGGTCCGCCTAGTCAAGGCTATGGTTTTTCCTGTGGTCATGTATGGATGTGAAAGTTGGACTGTGAAGAAAGCTGAGCGCCGAAGAATCGATGCTTTTGAACTGTGGTGTTGGAGAAGACTCTTGAGAGTCCCTTGGACTGCAAGGAGATCCAACCAGTCCATTCTGAAGGAGATCAACCCTGGGATTTCTTTGGAAGGAATGACGCTGAAGCTGAAACTCCAGTACTTTGGCCACCTCATGAGAAGAGTTGGCTCATTTGAAAAGATTCTGATGCCGGGAGGGATTGGGGGCAGGAGGAGATGGGGACGACCGAGGATGAGATGGCTGGATGGCAACATGGACTCGATGGACGTGAGTCTGAGTGAACTCTGAGAGATGGTGATGAACAGGGAGGCCTGGCGTGCTGCAATTCATGGGGTCGCAAAGAGTCGGTCATGACTGAGCGACTGAACTGAACTGATAAAGTGGTGAAATAAATGAGATATGAGTTTCATAGAATAAAATGTTGCCCATCCCATGCATTATGAATGGTTTTGGAAGTCCTCATTCACTCCCTGACTTCGAATCCAACATATTCCATTCTTACTCACTGGATTGCTTCAAGGCTTAAAATTCCCATTAAAGAATCATTTCTTCAAATCTTGCCTTTTCTCTCGCTTTAAAATACACATATAATTTAAAAATAACATACTAGTGAAAGCATTAGTCACTCAGTCTGGTCTGACTCTTTGTGACCCCATAGACTGTAGCCTGCCAAGCTCCTTTGTCCATGGAGTTCTCAAGGCAAGAATTCTGGAGTGACTAGCCATTCCTTTCTCCAGGGGATATTCCCCACCGAGAGATCAGACCCAGATCTCTGCATTGCAGGTGGATTCTTTACTGTCTGAGTCACCAGGGAAGCCTAATAACATGCTACCTTGATAGTAACTAGAAATCAATTTATATTTTCAGTTATGAATAAATAAGCTTCAGCTCAGGCATGATAAACTTGACTGGTGAACTGAGGGGGGCATGAAAGCATTCTGAGCATGAGTTTATGCATAAACATGTGTATCTCAAGTAGGGTGCAACAGCAGGAGACATCTTAGTGTGGAAATGCACAAAGCAAGGTTGGGTTCCAGAAATATGGTCCCAGAATTATGAATTCTGCCACAGCTAGTCTCTTCTTGTTTTTTGGGCTTCATGTATTCTTCCTCAAATATACTTCAAATGAGGGAAACTTTTTCAAAAGACAAGAAAAAGTAAACATTTTTGCTTGAAATATCTTTCTTTACCATGTAAAACTTATCATTCATTTCACTGGCAAACATTTATACTGAATGAATTGAGCAGTGTCCATTCTCTCTAGTTTATTGATATCCATTATCTTATAGCTTCTTATAACTTATCTCTTATAACATTATCTTGGACTTCCCTGGTGGCTCAGACGGTAAAGTGTCTGCCTACAATGCAGGAGACCTGGGTTCAATCCCTGGGTCACAAAGATCTCCTGAAGAAGGAAATGGCAACCCGCTTCAGTATTCTTGCCTGGAAAATCCCATGGATGGAGGAAGCTGGAAGGCTACAGTCCATGGGGTTGCAGAATCAGACATGACTGAATGACTTCACCTCACTTGACTTCATCTTATAACACTTTGGATATTGTTTCAGACTCCATCATACTACTGAAACTTGCATGTTGAAGAATTTTTATCACCAAAAATCTTCTTTTCCTTGAGTTTCTTACTCTTTTTTTGGTTAGGTTAACTAATAGACGTGTATGTCTCACAATTCTGGAGACTGAATGTCCAATATCAAGGAGCCAGCATGTTCAGGTTCTGGTGAGATCTCTCTTTGGGATTGTAGACTGCAGATTTCTAGCTGTATCTTCACATTGCAGAAAGAGAGCTGAGGGTTTTTTTTTCTCTTCTTGTTAGGGCCCTAATGCCATATATGAGAGTTCCACACTTATAACCTAATTGCCTCTCAAGGGCCCCACCTCTAATACCATCAAATTGGAGGTCAGATTTCAACATATGAATTTTGGCATAATCCATAAGAACTACTGATCCTTCAATGTCCCATATTATTCCTACCACTTTGATGAAGATTTACTAAATCTTCTAGCTTTCAGCCATCCCTGAATTTCTATGACACATGGAGCTCCTACCACACAATTTTGTACTTAATTGTATTACATCCTCAGTTATTCATTATTGTTTCATAAATTTGTAGTCTAAATGTTCTCAGGACTTCATCTGTGGGTTTTAATAACTTGTTAGCTCAAGCTTGCATATATCATTGCAGGACTTTGGCACCATCTCCTGGGATCTTTGTTATTTCTGAGGACTCAAGGGACATTTTAGTGTGCTAGGTAATAAGACTACCCGATTCTTCTGCACTAGGCACTAGTGGCTCCACAAGACCACCACTGTCAGGAGGAAGCTCCTCAATGGGTGCTTAGTGAGCCAAAACTGTAGAGATATCTAGGAAATAACATAGAGGTAAAAATGAGCTTTTTCTCCTACTTCATGCTGAATTTAATAACTTGTGCCTTATTTCCCCACCCTGGGAACTACATTACTTCGTGCTCTAAATCTCATATGAGCTTGGATGGAAAATAATCTGAAGTTTTTCTTTCTCTACCATGACTTCATTCAAGAGCCCCAATATGGTTCCTTTCGGGAACCGATGCTATATCTTTCCCTTTTCTCCTTTCCTGTGTCTTACCTGTAAGTTTTTGCACAAATCAACTTTCCTGTCTTACTAGCTCCCCTGTGTTAAACAAAACTACTAAATGCCCTTGTGAAATTAGTTACAAAAAATAAAGATGGGATATAGGAAGGGAAGAAAAGAGTTGCAAACCATCTCATGAAATTTCCACTTGTGTTCATCTTAGAAATCTCACTACATATTTCTGTCTTGCCTTACAGTTTCATTGACAGGTTACTTAAAGGTAGGAACTCTGTTTTTTGCATTCATCATAGTGCCTAAAAATGCTCTACAAATGGTAAATTTAAAATAAATACTGGACTAATTAATTAGAAATAAAATTCTGAGGACATTTTCAAGTATCAAGTGAAAATATTACAAGTAAAGTAGAGCCATCCAAAATCAGAATTTTATTACTCTATGAAAGTTTTCTATGTTTAATTTTGCTGAAAACTATCTTGTGGTCTCTATTGTCAGAGATTACAACATAAAAATTTCGCAAATTTAATACTTGAGATTCCCCCAAACTACAAAGTCTAACCTTGGTTGAACAACCCTTAAAGTGTCTAGTGTTTTACACTCTTGTGGATTAAAAAAAAAAAGACATACATTTCGCCACATTTTGGATGTCAAGAGAATGTAGATCATTACACATTAAATCAAAATCTGAAGGATTATGCTGGAGGTTTGCGACATTGTATAGGAGGCAGTGATCAAGATATTCCCCAAGTAAAAGAAATGCAAAAAGGCAAAATGGCTGTCTGACAAGGCCGTATAAATAGCTGAGAAGAGAAGAGAAGCTAAAAGCAAAGGAAAAAAGGAAAGGCATACCCATTGAATGCAGAGTTCCAAAGAATAGCAAGGAGAGATAAGAAAGCCTTCTTAAATGATCAGTGCAAAGAAATAGAGGAAAACAATAGAATGGGAAAGACTAGAGATCTCTTCAGGAAAATTAGAGATACCAAGGGAATATTTCATGCAAGGATGGGCACAATAAAGGACAGAAATGGTATGGACCTAACAGAAGCAGAAGATATTAAGAAGAGGTGGCAAGAATACTCAAAAGAACTATGTAAAAAAGATCTTCATGACCCAGATAATCACAATGGTGTGATCACTTACCTAGAGCCAGACATCCTGGAATGTGAAGTCAAGTGGGCCTTAGGAAGAATCACTGGGAGCAAAGCTAGTTAAGGTGATAGGATTCCAGTTGAGCTATTTCAAATCCTAAAAGATGATGCTGTGAACTGCTTCATTCAATGTGCCAGCAAATTAGGAAACTCAGCAGTGGCCACAGGACTGGAAAAGGTCAGTTTTCAATCCAATCCCAAAGAAAGGCAATGCCAAACAATGTTCAAACTACTGCATAATTGCACTCATCTCACACGCTGGCAAAGTAATGCTCAAAATCTTCTAAGCCAGGCTTCAACAATACATGAACCATGAACTTCCAGATGTTCAAGCTGGATTTTAAAAAGTCAGACGAACTAGAGATCATATAGCTAACAATTGCTGGATCTTTGAAAAAAACAAGAGAGTTCCAGAAAAACTTCTTCTTCTGCTTTATTGACTACTCCAAAGCCTTTGACTGTGTGGATCACGACAAACTGGAAAATTCTTTAAAGAGATGGGAATAGCAGAACACCTGACCTTCCTCCTGAGAAATCTGTATGCAGGTCAAGAACCAACAGTTAGAACTCGACATAGAACAACAAACTGGTTCCAAATCAGGAAAGGAGTACATCAAGGCTGTCACCCTTGATGTATATTGTCACCCTGCTTATTTAACTTATATGCATAGTGCATCATGTGAAATGCTGGGCTTGATGAAGCACAAGCTAGAATCAAGATTTCCTGGAGAAATATCAATAGCCTCAGATACGCAGATGACACCATCCTTATGGCAGAAAGTGAAGAAGAACTAAAGAGCCTTTGATGAAAGTGAAAGAGGAGAGTGAAAAAGTTGGCTTAAAACTCAGCATTCAGAAAACTAAGATCATGTCATCCAGTCCCATCACTTCATGACAAATAGATGGGGAAAAGTCATTATCAATGACAGACTACATTTTCTTGGGCTCCAAAATCACTGCAGATGGTGCCTGCAGCCATGAGATTAAAAGACACTTGCTCCTTGGAAGAAAATCTGTGACCAACCTAGAGAGCATATTAAAAAGCAGAGACATTACATTACAAAGGTCTGTCTAGTCAAATCTATGGTTTTTCCAGTAGTCATGTATGGATGTGAGAATTTGACTATAAAGAAAGCTGAGCACCAAAAGAATTGATGCTTTTGAACTGCGATGTTGGAGAAGACTCTTGAGAGTCTCCTTGGACTGCAAGGAGATCCAACTAGTCCATCCTAAAGGAAATCAGTCCTGAATATTCATTGGAAGGATTGACGCTGAAGCTGAAACTGCAATACTTTGGCCACCTGATGCAAAGAACAGACTCATTGGAAAAGACCATGATGCTGGGAAAGATTGAAGGCAGGAGGAGAAGGGGACGACACAGGATGAGATGGTTGGATGGCATCACTGCCTTGATGGACATGAGTTTGAGTAAACTCCAGGAATTGGTGATGGACAGGGAGGCCTGGTGTGCTGCAGTCCAGAGGGTTGCAAAGAGTTGGACATGACTGAGCAACTGAACTGACTAACTGATATGGTTAAAGATTACAAAAATGCTGGATGAATTGCAATGACATTTGGGTGTTCCAAGAAGTGAGTGAGTCTGAGTCAGAGGCTGAGCAACCAGGAAAGGAAACCAAGGATGTGCGATGGCATTGAGGATTTAGAAGGCTAAATTTTTGCTATGAATTAAGATTTATAAGGATGATGTTTTGCGTCATTTTGTTAAGCCGTGTCATATGTGTGTTTGTGTAGCATGTATATACTTCTCTCATATTATGGAAAATAATTTCATGTTTATTCTATAGTTTGATCTGGATGTAGCATTGGGGTTTTAAGGTATGTATTTTAAGGTATCTTAGTATTTTCTAACTTCCATCACTGCTTTTGTCTAGAATAAAAAAGACCATGACCAACTTTTAAAAATGACACTTTCCGATGTAAATAAAGAAGTATATAATCTGAACTCATGGAGGGAAAAAAATTATCCAAACAAAGCTTTAAAATGCCTACTTCTTTTTCTTAAGAGCAATCACCACTTTCAGTGTGATATTTGACCTGTTGTTCATCATCATTCCAGGCCAGAAAAAAACAGATTTTAAAGCTTTACTGACCATCTGTTTTAGTTGGCATAATTAATAAATACCTGCCAGATGCTGTACTAATTCTGTTTTTAGCTTTTATGATAGGTGTGTCTTTTTTAAAGCAAGTATGGCATCCGGTCTCATCACTTCATGGGAAATAGATGGGGAAACAGTTGAAACAGTGTCAGACTTTATTTTGGGGGGCTCCAAAATCACTGCAGATGGTGACTGCAGCCATGAATTAAAAGATGCTTACTCCTTGGAAGAAAAGTTATGACCAACCTAGATAGCATATTCAAAAGCAGAGACATTACTTTGCCGACTAAGGTCCATCTAGTCAAGGCTATGGTTTTTCCTGTGGTCATGTATGGATGTGAGAGTTGGACTGTGAAGAAGGCTGAGTGCCAAAGAATTGATGCTTTTAAACTGTGGTGTTGTAGAAGACTCTTGAGAGTCCCTTGGACTGCAAGGATATCCAACCAGTCCATTCTGAAGGAGATCAACCCTGGGATTTCTTTGGAAGGAATGATGCTAAAGCTGAAACTCCAGTGCTTTGGCCACCTGATGTGTAGAGTTGACTCATTGGAAAAGACTTACAAGGCTATGGTTTTTCCTGTGGTCATGTATGGATGTGAGAGTTGGACTGTGAAGAAGGCTGAGTGCCACAGAATTGATGCTTTTGAACTGTGGTGTTGGAGAAGACTCTTGAGAGTCCCTTGGACTGCAAGGAGATCCAACCAGTCCGTTCTGAAGATCAACCCTGGGATTTATTTGGAAGGAATGATGCTAAAGCTGAAACTCCAGTACTTTGGCCACCTCATGCGAAGAGTTGACTCATTGGAGAAGACTCTGATGCTGGGAGGGATTGGGGGCAGGAGGAGAAGGGGACGACCGAGGATGCGATGGCTGGATGGCATCACGGACTCGATGGACGTGAGTCTGAGTGAACTCCGGGAGATGGTGATGGACAGGGAGGCCTGGTGTGCTGAGATTCATGGAGTCGCAAAGAGTCAGACACGACTGAGCAACTAAACTGAACTGAGGGTGCAAAAACACATAAGGACAAAAACTAGAGCTCTTGGTTCTGAATCTTTCATTCCTTTGAAAATCTCTATCATCTGTGTTGCATTATATTTTAGACTTAACAGTTCAGCATATATAAGTAATAACATTCTTCTAAATATTGTACAAAATACAAGGATGTGATAAGAATTCTGTCTGGAAAATGAGTGTGGGGTATATTACTAATGGACATGATCAGACCTGGGCTTGAGTGATGAAAACCTCCATTCCCAAAATGCAAGAACCTTACTGAACACAGGTGAGTGTTCATTTTCCAAAGCAAACAGAACAAGAAGGCGCAGTTTGCTACATTAATTTTGGCAGCTTATACACATCCCTCACTAAGTCTGTAAAAATCCTTATGAAAGTCAAAAAGCAGGAACATCACAGTTCACAGTGTCACAATATCGCAGAAGCACCTGAACCAGGGAACGTGAGGTGTAGTGGGATAAATGTTAGCAGTGATCTGAATCCTGAAAAATATCAGTTTTACACAAAATTCACTTCTTATACAACTTCCATGTTCTGTATCCTAAGACTACACTTAAGAGTGAGTCCTTCCTACCAATATAGAGAAAGGTCTCTCATACTTTTCTCCTTCTATTCCCCAAACTTCCTGTGGAATTCTGGACCACTGAGGTAATTCTGTTCATAAGGACAATTTATTAATCCTGTCCTAAATGTCTCAAGTTGCATATATATGTAAATTCATCACTAATTTCTCCTACTTCTCTAAGGTCCCAAGACTGAACCACATGCCAATGAGAATCTCAGAACCTAGGCCTCCCCATGTTGATCTCTCACAAAGGGAACATTTTCACCAGTTGAGCATCACTCATTCAGGTTGAGAATTCATCATGCTCTACAGAAAGCCAGGATACAGCAAGGGAGACAAGGTTCTGGGACACAAGGGAGAAGTGATCTAAAGAGCCAGTCCTCACTATGATAAGAAAAGGAAAAAATAAGAAGTTGATAACAAACTCCCCAGGCAGAAAACGTAGAAGCAGAGAACTGAAGGTTTGCAGGTTCCCTCAGTTCAAGCATTTTAGGGGGAAAACCAGACACAGCCCCAGACCTGGGACAGAACTTTCATTTCCTCTTCTTCTTCCTCCTGCTCTGTCTTCTCTGAGGATGTTATGCAGCAAACACATCTCTGCGTATTGAAAAAATACCTTCAAAGGCATCCGCACAGCTCTTTAACCTGCAACTACTTCACCTACAGACAGAAGGACCTTGAAAAGCTGAAAAGACCCAACTCTTCTGTCCTGTCTCAGGAGAGATTCAGGAACAATTACTTCCTACCTGGAGACCAGCCTGTGAACTTATTTCTTGATTGTTCTCTCCTCAGAGAAAGCTCCTAACCCTCTGCTCACACAGATGCTCTGAGCTGACTTTCCCAGTCCAAATCCAGCTAGATCAACCCTGCAGCCTCTCCTCAGACTGAAGCCAGGCCTCAGCTCTCACAGATGGACTGGGAGCCACGTCCTTAACCCAGGCCTCCCCTTAAGAGTCTTCCTACACAGCAAACTGATGCTCCCACAGGAGCAAGAGAGAACTCTGTGGGGAGGTTATCGCTTCACACTGGTCAGGTGATCTTGATAGGAAACCGGGTTGCAACCACTTAAAAGGTTCTTTATGAACCATTTTAGTGAATATGAACCCCTCGAAGTCAGGTCCCCACTCTAAAAAGTTATAAATCTGCAGGTCTGAAGAGGGGCCACGAAATGAGTCTTCAGTAAGTTCCCTGTTTATTTTCATGCTTCTCCCCCAAGACCCACACTCAGGAGCCCTGAGCTTCAGCCCTCACTCAGCACACCTAAGACTTCTCAGAGAGGAGGTTCTAGGACAGGAGTTTCTTAGGTCAAGGTTAGGACCAAGCAGAGAAAGCTCCAGTACTTGGGGTTCAGGCCTTTATAAGAGAACTTGGGAGAGTGCTGTGGGCTCCCCAGCTGAGTGTGGATCGGTCCATTCAAACCCAGAGGAGCAGGAATCTGGTGAGCTCTGAGGGTGTCACTGAAGGGGGGCCTGTGCAGTAGACCCTGGGGTTGGGCAAGATTGCTGGTCTCAAGGTGAGTGGTCCTCTAGTGCAGGTGCTCACAGGACTGGCTGGTGTGAGTTCAAGGGCCTGCAGGCTGCCTGCTCCCCAGACAGACGCTGAGGCAGCAACAGCATGGAATAGTTCAGGTAAACTCTCAACAATACTCTGTATGGTCCTTCTTAGAACCATCACAATGTCCCAGCAGTTACAGAGAGGGAGAAAAAGTACAATGGAGAAATGATGGGAAATATCCAATTAGTTGAGGCTTAAAGGTAGTATGGAAACTATAATTGTTACAGATATCATCCCTCTGTGCTAACAAAGAGTTTATTGTTAGGTATTTTCCCTTCAACCTTAAATCGGTAGGTTGACACTTCATTACACACCAACTTCATCACAAGAAACCATCCAGTTTTATTAACATGTCATATCACACAGTCAGAATAAAACCTTTTCCAACCCATTGTGTAGCTGAATAAAATAGATTACAAGCATAAACACCGATATTCATTCCTCTGATACAATGATCTGAGAACTGTGATTCCTATGGTTACCAAATGGGAGGTAATTGTTTATGAAACAAGACATACACCAATTACATGACTTTTCTGGGAGGGGTTTCCATACATTTCTAGGGGATCAGAGATGTCTTCATTTGAAACATGTCAACTAATATTCATGACTTCTGTTGATAGTACAAAGATACATCAAGATTTCAGTGAACTGTCATTGTATTTTACTTAAAAAGCAAGTGACAAAACTATTGAAAATGTACATCTTACTTTAATATGTGGAATTACTCGCTGAACACTTACCTCATGGTGACCTATGGGGATGTTTGACATGAATGACTAACACCTCCATTTAGATGTACATGTTACATTACTGTGTCCTTAATCTTCCAATGGAGAATAAATATAAATGATGTCTCCCTAGGATAGAAGGCCTTGTCTCCTCTTTGAGACAGCAACCATCAAAAACATAACTGCATACACACTAGAAATGAAGCAACAGCAGCATGGAGTGATTTCAGAGTTGAATCACATTTATTTTGGTTTTCAAATAATCACAAATCATGTCAATGTAAACAAAGATATGCTGCTAATAATTGTACATTTCTAAATACCAACCTTCATCTTGTGATCCATACTAACATATCAATTTTCTGTCTGTTTTAACTATGGATTACTACCTACAGTACCTCTCCTGAAGAGGAACTTCAAAAAACAGGATTGATGACATGCTTTCTACCGTGCGGGCTTCCCTGATAGCTCAGTTGGTAAAGAATCTGCCTCCCACTCCAGTATTCTGGCCTGGAGAATTCCCTGGACACAGTCCATGGGATTGCAAAGAGTTAGACACGACTGAGTGACTTTCACCTTTTCTAGTGTGCAATTTCTGGTATTTATTTAGTGTTAATTCTTATTAAATACTTTTCTACATTTTTCTGTCTGTCATTCCTTGTCTTTCTTAAATAAATGGTCTTGTATCTTCTGAAGTGTATATTTAGGACAAACCTCTTCCATCACTTATGACTATGGTTTCTCTCCAGTACGTGCTCTCTGATGTCTAATAAGGTGAGAGCTCTCATTAAAGCCTTTGCCACTTTCCTTACATTGTAAGGGTTTTCCTCCAGTATGAATTCTCTGATGTTGAGTAAGATGTGAGTGCTTGATGAAGGGTTTTCCACGTGCTTTACATTTCTAAGGTTTCTGTCGAGTATGAATTATCTGGTGTCGAATAAGACTTGAGTGGTGACTCAAGGCTTTTCCGCATTCTTTACATTTATAAAGTTTTTCTCCAGTATGGATTACTTCATGTTTAGTAAGACCTGAGTGCTGTCTAAACGCTTTGCCACAATGCTTACATTTATAAGGCTTCTCTCCAGTATGAATTCTCTGATGGTAAGTAAGACCTGAGCGCTGGTGAAATTCTTTGCCACAATCCTTACATTTATAAGGTTTCTCACCAGTATGAATTCGCTGGTGTTGAATAAGACTTGAGTAGTAATTCAAGGCTTTTCCACATTCGTTACATTTATAAGGTTTCTCTCCAGTATGAATGCGCTGATGGTAAGTAAGACCTGAGCAGTGGTTAAATACTTTGCCACAATCCTTACATTTATAAGGATTCTCTCCAGTATGAATTCGCTGGTGATAAGTAAGACCTGAGCAGTGGGTAAATTGTTTGCCACAATCTTTACATTTATAAGGATTCTCTCCAGTATGAATTCGCTGGTGTTTCTGAAGACTTGAGTTGTGACAGAAGGCTTTTCCGCATTCTTTACAGTTATAAGGCTTCTCCCCAGTATGAACTCTCTGGTGTTCAGCAAGATGTGACTTCTGATTAAAGGCTTTGCCACACTTTGTACATTTATAATGCTTCTCCCCAGTGTGAATTCGCTGATGTCGACTCAGCTTTGAGTAAAACATAAATGCTTTGCCACATTCTTTACATTCATAANAGCAAGATGTGACTTCTGATTAAAGGCTTTGCCACACTTTGTACATTTATAATGCTTCTCCCCAGTGTGAATTCGCTGATGTCGACTCAGCTTTGAGTAAAACATAAATGCTTTGCCACATTCTTTACATTCATAAGTTTTCTTGCCGGTGTGGATCTGCTGATCTTGACTAAGCTCTGAATTCTGATTAGAGGTGTTGCCACACTCTGTACATTTGAAAGGTTTCCATCCTGAATGAATTTTCCTGTGTCCACTTAGACTGGATGAGCTAGCAAAAGCTTTCTCACATTTCTTACACTTGTAACTTTTCTCTGGATTCTGAATACTCTGCTGTTGAGTGAGATTTGAAGACTGATTAGAAACATCACCATATTCACCACTGTAAGTCTTCTCTCCAGTCTCTATACTCTCATTTAGTGGAAGACCTGATGTTTGATAAAAGATATTCCTCCATGTACTATTTTTAGAATCGTTGTCTGAAGACTGAGGTCCCTGATGTTTCATAGGGTTAGAGTCTTGTGCAGTTTTACATCCAGTTTCATTGCATGAATGGCTTTTCACTCCATCATAAATATCCTTGTAATCATTGGGGGTAGAGCTCTTACTTAAGGCCTGACTCGTGTTATTACATGTGAGAAGTTGTTCCGTATTAACTGAATCATGATGTGTATTGAACAGTGATGGTGGGATTAACTCTCTTCCATTATTATCAACATTACACATTTTGGAACAGAGAGAAACTGTCTGTTGGTGGAAGAATAATGACCCCTGGCTCACAGATCCCTCAAACTGATTACACAGTGAGAAGTTGTTCCGTATTAACTGAATCATGATGTGTATTGAACAGTGATGGTGGGATTAACTCTCTTCCATTATTATCAACATTACACATTTTGGAACAGAGAGAAACTGTCTGTTGGTGGAAGAATAATGACCCCTGGCTCACAGATCCCTCAAACTGATTACACTGTGAGTTTTCCCCATCATTTTTAAATTTCTGGTTTTCAGACGTGCTTGAATGTATGTGTAATCGAAGCCTGTGTTTAGAGTGGTTTGCATGAGTATTTGCAGTAGAGACTGGATGACTTTCCTGCTTTTCCCCATTTCCCTTCCGAGAACGTGTATGTTTCAAAAAATGATTTAAGCCTTTGCTTGAAGAGATACACTTCTCTGCAGATGTTGATAACTGAAATGGGTGTGTTCTGCAGTTTGGCTGACATTGGTCATTTCTTTGGGCAGTAATGTCCACATTGTGTGAAACTGTCTCCGTTTCTTTCTGTCCATATAAACATCTTCTAGGTCTTTCACATACCCCAGTATATTCCAGGCCTTTCATTAAATGTTCGTTTCCAAGGTGAGCCCTTTCATATATTCCTAGGTTTGCCTTTTGGATTACATTTTTTAATCTTGGATTCTTTGGCATCAAACCACGGGTGTTGTGAGAAGACACAGCTGAAAGATACCAAATGAAAGTTTTCTTATGTACTATTCTTATCTANACAGCATAAAGATCGGAGAAGGCAATGGCACCCCACTCCAGTACTCTTGCTTGGAAAATCCCATGGATGGAGGAGTCTGTGGGCTACAATCCATGGGGTCGCTAAGAGTCGGACACGGCTGAGTGACTTTACTTTCACTTTTCACTTTCATGCATTGGAGAAGGAAATGGCAACCCACTCCAGTGTTTTTGCCTGGAGAATTCCAGGGTCGGGGGAGCCTGGTGGGCTGCCGTCTATGGGGTCGCACAGAGTCAGACACCACTGAAGCGACTTAGCAGCAGCAGCAGCATAAAGACAGACATTGTGTAGTCAAAGATGGACATCATATATGCAAATTGGCATTGGAATCTTTATTTCCCAGATATTTATCTAATTCTACAACATAATATTACCAAGTTTTAATTGAACACCTGTGAACCATATTACTAAGAATCCAAAGTTTAATTGGATAATTTAGTTTTTTATTCCTTTTGCACTAAAATCAGTCTGAAATATAATTTGAAATTGAGGTAGTAGTTTTTTTCAATATGTGTCAAAAGTTGACACATCTACCTCAAAAACTGAGCAGCTTTAATAAATAAATGGATTCCTCTCCCTCCCCACAGAAATTCTGACTCAGGAGTTATGGAGTGGAGCCCAAGAATTCATCTCTTCAATAAAATCCAATTCTGATACACAACTCTGATTCACATGTGTGTAGAAATGGAGCAAGTAAAAAATAAGGGAATATAAAAAACTGTTAATTGGCATTTTAACTAACTACATTATATGTTCTTTAGAAATAGAACATTTTAAAGTAAATAACGGACCCATTACAGATTATATCTAGAGGAATTTCAGCTAAAACCTGGCATACTACTATATCTATATTTAGACAGCATGAAGACTTCTGCTTTTTATTAAAAATTTCCTACCTGCCCATATGTTTTTTTTTTAAAATCTGGGAAACGTTAAAAGGTAACATTTTTTTTGTTATTTTAGGAAGAGATTCATTTAGTTTATTTGGTAAATAATGTTAAAATGAGTCATATTTCATTTGCAACTTTAGTTATTTTAATAATTTGAATGTAATTTTATTTAGTACTATTTACATTGTTGCTCATAATGTATATATTCTTGTTTAAAAATCATTATGTTCTTAATTGTTTTGTATTTGTCATTTCCACAATTTTTTCCACATGTGTTAAATCTGGAGGCTTTTACCAAACAAAGCAGAATGCCAAACAAAGAGAAGGAAGTATATTAATTATAGCAAGAATAATTAATAGGCACATCTGCACTGTATGGACACTGAACACTGACTTGAAAATTGTGCTATGTATATTTTTAATGGTTCTCTTTCACACTTTATGAGAAAATTATTTTATACCTTATTTTTCTTCTCACCTTTCACCTCACTCATACACTTAAACCTCTCTATCCTCCACTCACATGTAATTAATGCAACAAAACAGAAAATTTTATATTAGAACTAATTTCATCCTCTTCTGACTTAGCAAATAAACATGGGACTACTTCCACTGTCACTCAGATTATTGATTTCTTCTATTAGAATGCAGGCAGTTTTTCTTCTATTAAAGGACCGTCTCTCCACTTTGAAGCCAGATCCTATACCCTCTCAGCTCCTCTGTGACCCTCTGGGTAGCTCCTCTCTCTCTCTATCATCTCACCCCTGGTTCTTATTCTTAATTTCTTCTGTCTAGAGCACTATTACTATGCTTTTGGTTTTTTGACAGTGCCTGTCCATGGGGTCGCTAAGAGTTGGACACGACTGAGCGACTTCACTTTCACTTTTCACTTTCATGCATTGGAGAAGGAAATGGCAACCCACTCCTGTGTTCTTGCCTGGAGAATCCCAGGGACAGGGGAGCCTGGTGGGCTGCCGTCCATGGGGTCGCACAGAGTCGGACACGACTGAAGCTGCTTAGCAGTAGCAGCAGCAGCAGAGCACTATTATGATGCTTTTGGTTTTTTGACAGTGCCTGTCCTATTTATTCCTTAGATTTCACTTTGTATATTACCTCAGAGAACCTTCTATCACCCTGTTATGAGATATTAGTCTCCCACACCATTATTTTCTATCACAGTATCCTACTTGCCTCTCTGTCTGCACGTGTCTTATTTACCGGGTATCTATTTGTCCTGTTTTCCAGACTAGATGCCCCATTAAGGCAGAGACCATTTCAGTATTTCTTTACTTCTCTGTCCTTAGCTACTGACACAGTGCTTGGCCCATGGTAATTTCTCACTCAGCGTTTACTGAACACAGAAATTGCTTCTCCCAGGTTGGTGCATATTAATACAGCATAGTGTAAGAACTCTCCTGTATTTGTTTATACATTTCTTACTTTTTCTATTGTCAACAATACTTCATCAGTATCAGTATCAGTTCAGTCACTCAGTTGTGTCAAACTCTTTGCGACCCCATGGACTGCAGCACACTAGGCTTCCCTATCCATAACCAACTCCTGGAGCTTAATCAGACTCATGTCCATCATATCGGTGATGCCATCCAACCATCTCATCCTCTGTCATCCCCTTCTCCTCCTGCCTTCAATCTTTCCCATCTTCAAGGTTTTTTCCAGTGAGTTGGTTCTTCACATCAGGTGGCCAAAGTATTGGAGTTTCAGCTTTAGCATCAGTCCTTCCAGTGAATACCCAGGACTGATTTCCTTTAGGATGGACTGGTTGGATCTCCTTGGAGTCCAAGGGACTCTCAAGAGTCTTCTCCAGCACCACAGTTCAAAATCATCAATTCTTTGGTGCTCAGCTTTCTTTATAGTCCAACTCTCACATCCATACATGACTACTGGAAAAACCACAGCCTTGNCCAGTGAATACCCAGGACTGATTTCCTTTAGGATGGACTGGTTGGATCTCCTTGGAGTCCAAGGGACTCTCAAGAGTCTTCTCCAGCACCACAGTTCAAAATCATCAATTCTTTGGTGCTCAGCTTTCTTTATAGTCCAACTCTTCACATCCATACATGACTACTGGAAAAACCATAGCTTTGACTAGATGGACCTTTGTTGGCAAAGTAATGTCTCTGCTTTTTAATATGCTGTCTAGGTTGGTCATAGGTTTATTCCAAGGAGTTAGCGTCTTTTAATTTCATGTGCAATCACCATCTGCAGTGATGTTGGAGCCTTCCAAAATAAAGTCTCTCACTGTTTCCATTGTTTACCCATCTATTTGTCATGAAGTGATGGGACCGGATGCCATGATCTTAGTTTTCCAAATGTTGAGCTTTAAGCCAAATTTTTCACTCTCCTCTTTAACTTTCATTAAGAGGCTCTAATTCGTCTTCACTTTCTGCCATAAGGGTGGTGTCATCTACATATCTGAGCTTATTGAGATTTCTTCAGGCAATCTTGATTCCAGCTTGTGCTTCATCCAGCCCAGCATTTCGTGTGATGTGCTGTGCATTTAAATTAAATAAGCAGGGTGACAATATACAGCCTTGATGTACTCCTTTCCTGATTTGGAACCAGTCTGTTGTTCCATGTCCAGATCTAACTGTTGCTTGTTGACTTGCATACAGATTTCTCAGGAGAATCTGTTTAAGAATTTTCCACAGTTTGTTATGATCCACACCATCACAGGCTTTGGAGTAGTCAGTAAAATGGAAGTAGATGTTTTTCTGGAACACTTTTGCTTTTTAGATGATTCAGCAAATGTTGGTAGTTTGATCTCTGGTTCCTTTGCCTTTTCTAAATCCAGCTTGAACATCTGGAAGTTCATGGTTCATGAACTGTTGAAGCCTGGCTTGGAGAATTTTGAGCATTACTTTGCTAGCAAGTGAGATGAGTGCAATTGTGCAGTAGTTTGAGCATTCTTTGGCATTGCCTTTCTTTGGGATTAGAATGAAAACTGACCTTTTCCAGTCCTGTGGCCACTGCTGTGTTTTCTAGATTTGCTGGCATATTGAGTGCAGCACTTTGATAGCATCATCTTTTAGGATTTGAAATAGTTCAGCTGGATTTCCATCCCCCTCACTAGCTTTGTTCCCAGTGATTCTTCCTAAGGCCCACTTGACATTCCAGGATGTCTGGCTCTAGGTGAGTGATCACACCACTGTGGTTATCTAAGTCATAATATTTTTTGTATAGTTCTTCTGTGTATTCTTGCCACCCCTTCTTAATGTCTTCTGCTTCTGTTAGGTCCATACCGATTCTGTCTTTTATTGAGCCCATCTTTGCATGAAATATTCCCTTGGTAGCTCTAATTTTCTTGAGGAGATCTCTAGTGTTTCCCATTCTATTGCTTTCCTCTATTTCTTTGCCTTGATCACTGACTTTTTTNAACTGTTGAAGCCTGGCTTGGAGAATTTTGAGCATTACTTTGCTAGCAAGTGAGATGAGTGCAATTGTGCAGTAGTTTGAGCATTCTTTGGCATTGCCTTTCTTTGGGATTAGAATGAAAACTGACCTTTTCCAGTCCTGTGGCCACTGCTGTGTTTTCTAGATTTGCTGGCATATTGAGTGCAGCACTTTGATAGCATCATCTTTTAGGATTTGAAATAGTTCAGCTGGATTTCCATCCCCCTCACTAGCTTTGTTCCCAGTGATTCTTCCTAAGGCCCACTTGACATTCCAGGATGTCTGGCTCTAGGTGAGTGATCACACCACTGTGGTTATCTAAGTCATAATATTTTTTGTATAGTTCTTCTGTGTATTCTTGCCACCCCTTCTTAATGTCTTCTGCTTCTGTTAGGTCCATACCGATTCTGTCTTTTATTGAGCCCATCTTTGCATGAAATATTCCCTTGGTAGCTCTAATTTTCTTGAGGAGATCTCTAGTGTTTCCCATTCTATTGCTTTCCTCTATTTCTTTGCCTTGATCACTGACTTTTTTCTATTGATTTTTTCCTATTTTTTCCCATTGATCTGAATTTTTCTATTGTCAGCAATACTTCAGAGGACAGTTTATATATCCATCTCCATGTCTGCATGCTATGTTTCCTGTAAGAAGGATTTATTGAATTGGAAGTGCTATCCCATGTCATCAGGATAGTCATTGAAGATTCTGATACTTGAGCATCACAATCTTAATACTTATTAGGTTGACTCTAAACACCAGAAGAAAATCTCCATTTTCTTCAGCCCAGATTCTTTCTTCAGGGCTGCTCCTATATTACACAGGCAATGAAATGAGGTATTTATTTTTAGCACCAGCAGATGCACTTCATGTTGTGGACAGTGATTTGTCTTTATTGCTCTCAGCCTGTCTTTTTGTACCAACTATTATTCAATTGACTTCTCCTGAAGAGTTTGCCTTCTTCCTACCTTTTCTTTGAATGCTGGCTTCATTTGTACCTCCTGGAATAGCAACGGGCTGCTGTTGCTGTAGATGCCATGCTCTCTTCAATTGACTGCTCCCTGTCTTCATTTTCTATGCTGTGATCAACATCTTTTCTGCCTGTTTTGGCACAGGCAGTATTTGTTTAAACCTTTTCTGGTGGAAAAATTTACCTGGTGCTGGGACCTTGGGCTGAACACAAGCTACCTTATTTTTTCAACTCTTTGAGAGGGACCGGGACACCACTGGTACTTTAAATAATATGAAAATAGTTAAGTCCATACCAGAACTAGCATTGTGACATTCTTCCACGTCTTCTTTCTGTTCAGCATTGTTCCCTGTTCCCTGGAATCCCTCTGGAATCTCCCTACAAATACCTGAGCCTCCCTTAAGTATAAGCCAAAGTGCTCTCTGATTCCTCCAAGTAGATTGAAGCTGTCTTTCTCATTGACTCTGTAATTATTATCATCAAGAACAATTAGATTTTATTACATTTGTCTGTTCTCAGGTCTCTTTACCAGGCAGATTCAAAGTCTTTTGAGGATAGGGACCACGTGGTTAAAGGCTTCTAGCTATGCAATTAGAGAGATCTTTATTTAAATCTGTCCTTAATACTTTTGGGCTTCCCAGAAGGCACTAGTGGTAAAGAACCCACATGCCAGTGCAGGAGATGTAAGAGATGTGGGTCTGATCCCTGGGTCGGGAAGATCCCCTGGATGAGGGCATGGCAACCCACTCCAGTATTCTTGCCTGGAGAATCAAGCTAGGTTGCTAAAGGTTTCACCTGTGGTGACGTGGGAAAATGTCCTTAGAGAGGAATGGTCCGGCAGGTGCAATAAAGCAGACATTTCGTGAAAACAGTGTCAATAAGACAAAGTTGGCTGGTTGTTGGGATGCCCTGTAAAGAGATGACAGAGAAAGGGCAATTAATAAGCAGTTAATGGTTAAATGTGACAGCCAGAGGGCCTCTGTGGTACCTTACCTAGGAAGTTCGTATCTTCTGTAGTAGAAAAGCAGCTATATCAAGCAGGAACCTAAAGATATCATTGTTAGGGTTGTCAAGCTCCAGAAGTTTGAATGGTCAGTGAAGGCAGGTCTGTTATGCAGAGGCCAGAGCCCTAGTGAGGAAAATTTAGCATCTTAAAACATAGGCTGGTGCATCTGGGTGATTGCCCTTGATGGTGTTGATTCTATAGACTCTCTGGGTTTACAAGCAGGTCTCCCTTCCCTAGTAACATCTAACATTTCTCTATGATGAATGATGCTGAAGAAACCTTTCCTCCACATGTTAGCAGGTACCTCTCTTAGGAGCTGCCCTCACCTCTGTCTTGGTTGCCAATGTGCTTACCAGGGTTATATGCCTTTATAATCCAGCTGGGGATGTGCTGGGCCTGGAAAATCATAAGAATTCATTAGGATGTATCATCAGGAGCAAGTACATTGGAGATAAAGAGGACCAGAATGTAAGACTGGATAAGAAAGAATGCATTGATTTTGGATCACTTTCTTAGGACATAGGGTTAAAATATTAAAAGGAAATCCTGGGAAACAGGCAAACTTGCTGCTAAATTGACCTAAACTGACCTTAGAAGCCTGGAAAAAGTTATGCCTCACATGCAGCAAAACAGAAAGCCTGAGCTGCCTTGAGAGATGTTGAGAGAAGGAATAGAGTCTGAGAGAATCTGGTATTCTGTGATGGATGTCTTATGTAATGATGGAGGACCCACCAGGCGATTATGTCCCACTCAGGGGCTCAGAGGACATACCATTCATCCAGGCCATCAGGAATATACCAGCGAGGGGTCACCAAGATCACAAAGAAGTTGAGTGGCGATTCTCCTCCTCAGTCCAGTCTGATGGACCGTAGGGGTCACAGTCACATAGCTTATTTACATCTTTGAGGTGATGGGGACCCAAAGAAACAGTCATCTGGTGATGCTTAAATGTTACAAATATTATGATACCCCATTTAGAAATGGACTTTCAGGGAGCCCTGGATAAGATCCAGTTCACAGTATGGCCACTGGGTCAGTGGACTCAGTCAGTGTATATTTCCCAGTTATCAAGTGTGTATAACTGGAAAACAATATATTTGGAAGTTGGCACAAAATGCACAGTGAAGATGCATTTTTGGTGGTCCTTACATTTCTATTTTTACTGCATATACTGTATCATATTTGTTTATTTTCTATTTAGCTTGTGATTATAGAAACCCATCCTGGAGAATAATGATTACTGCAGACCTAACCAGCTAGCAGTCTTGCTCTGGCTGATGAGGTATCACTATGATAGCAGATAATTAAGGTTTTAGGTACATGATACACAGCCAGTGATTGTTTTCTATTCCAGTTACAAAAACAGTGCAGAGACTATTTGCCTATCCAGGTTGCCACTGGGATATATTAATTCTGCTGTTTCTGTCATAAGGTAGTCAAAGAGATATGAACTGCATGAACATCATGCAGAATGCCACAGAGGTCTGTTACAACAGTGCCATTGTGCTGATTGGGCAGGATAAGCAAGAGGTGGCTGCAATGCTGCAGAATTTAGTAATACACCTATATTCTGAGGGCGGGAGATAAACATGGTTCCAGGATCTGCCACTTTTGTGAAATATCATGGGTACAGCGGTCAGAAGTGTACTGAGATATCTCCTCCAAAGTACTTCTGCACCTTGCATCCCCTATAGTAATAAAAAGAAACCTGGTACCTGGTAGATCTCTTTCAGCTTCTTGGTGCAGCACATTCCATCTACCACTAGGAGTACTGCCTTAGTGCAGTCATGGGTAACACAGAAGGCTGCCAGTTTGAAGTGGAGCTGGGATCAGAGTAGAGCTCCATATAAGCCCCAGGCTGCAGTGCTTCAGCCTGGCCACTTGGGGCATCCGATCTAAAGGAGCTGGCGTTGTCAGTATTGAACGCAGCAGTGTGGAGATGATGGCAAGTCTCAGTGGGAGATTTCAATGTAGGCTCCTGAAATCTGGAACAGGGCCCTGCCACCTGTAGCAGAGATTACAAAATCTTTGAGAAATAGTTCTTAACATGTTACCAGGCCCTGGTAGAAACAGAATACTTGACTATGGAGCAAACACCAGTGACCATGTGTTTGGAAATGCTCATTACAAGTGGATTCCAATGAGACCTGCCAAGTCAAAGTAAGATGTACTCAGCAGCAGTCCATTCCAAGATGGAAATGGGACATTGGGATCGAACTCAGGCAGTACCACTTGTATTGGCTTGGCTAAAAAGTTTCTTCGAGTTTTTCAGAACATCTTATGGAAAAACCCAAACAAATTTTTTTGGCAAACCCTCCTCTTTTTTGAGTTTACCGCAAGATCTTATCTTCTTTTTGGAAGGAGAATCAGGTTCATTATTAGAAATTAAATTATAACACAGTTAATGTTCCTTATTTGAAGCGTTTCAAATGCCATGCCCCATTTGCTAACCTAAAAATTGATATCCACATATGTTGAGTCACTTTTTTCAATTACTTGCAAAAATGGATAGAGATTGGGAGGGGCTGTGAATTTATGCATACTAATGAAACCTTAAAATAAAATGTTTCCATGTGCAACTTCCAGTCTTGTTGAATAACTTTACTTGATTGAAAATTACTTGAGAAAGATGAAATCATAAATTACCTTAAATTTACTGAAAGCCTGTGAACCACCTATATTAGGTGTGAAGCTGATGAAGTTTCATCTTGAATGGAAATAAGTTGAGAAAACAACACAGCTAACATTTCAGACATATCTCCAGAAAGAAGGCTTACAATGTTAGCTTCACTGGCTCCAATACTGACAAACTGGCAATGTTGAAAATAGTAAACAAAAATCTATTACCATTACAATCGCTAAAGTTCCATTTAGTACTCACAGTTTCCACTGGTTCCACTCATTTCCTATTGTGCATATTCACTCAGGCTTTTTATGCTATTACTTTTAAAAAATATATAAATTTATTTATTTTAATTGGAGGCTAATTACTTTACAAAATTGTATTGGTTTTGCCATACATCAACATGAATCCACCACGTGTTCACATGTGTACACACATTCACACGTGTGTATGTGTGAATCTGCCAGGTGTACATGTGTTCCCCATCCTGAACCCCTCTCCTACCTCCCTCCCTGTACCATCCCTCTGGGTCATCCCAGTGCTCCAGCCCCAAGCATCCTGTATCCTGCATCGAACCTGGACTGGTGATTCGTTTCATATATGATATTATACATGTTTCAATGCCATTCCCCCAAATCATCCCACCCTCTCCCTCTCCTACAGAATCTAAAAGACTGTTCTATACATCTGTGTCTCTTTTGATGTCTCGCATACAGGGTTATCGTTACCATCATTCTAAATTCCCTTTATATGCGTTAGTATACTGTATTGGTGTTTTTCTTTCTGGCTTACTTCACTCTGTATAATAGGCTCCAGTTTCATCCACCTCATTAGAACTGATTCAAATGTATTTTTTTTAATGGCTGAGTAATACTCCATTGTGTATATGTACCACAGCTTTCTTATCCATTCATCTGCTGATGGACATCTAGGTTGCTTCCATGTCCTGGCTATTATAAACAGTGCTGCGATGAACATTGGGGTACATGTGTCTCTTTCAATTCTGGTTTCCTCGGTGTGTATGCCCAGCAGTGGGATTGCTGGGTCATAAGGCAGTTCTATTT
>SJYX01007694.1:458526-473617 GCA_006410675.1 Oreotragus oreotragus | reverse complement strand
GAAGAATTGATGCTTTTGAACTGTGGTGTTGGAGAAGACTCTTGAGAGTCCCTTGGACTGCAAGGAGATCCAACCAGTCCATTCTGAAGGAGATCAACCCTGGGATTTCTTTGGAAGGAATGATGCTAAAGCTGAAACTCCAGTACTTTGGCCACCTCATGCGAAGAGTTGACTCATTGGAAAAGACTCTGATGCTGGGAGGGATTGGGGGCAGGAGGAGAAGGGGACGACCGAGGATGAGATGGCTGGATGGCATCATGGACTCGATGGACGTGAGTCTTTGTGAACTCCGGGAGATGGTGATGGACAGGGAGGCCTGGCGTGCTGCGATTCATGGGGTCGCAAAGAGTCGGACACGACTGAGCGACTGAACTGAACTGTTGATCAATAGTTAAGGAAGCCCAAAGTTAACCCGGTTCCTGACATTTCTAGGCCCTTTTTTGGCTGTTGCTCTTCTTTTTAGCCTTACTTGTTTAACCGTTGTTAAACAATGGTTCGTGTATTTTGTTTGTACCTTTTAGGCTCTAGCAGTTTGAAGTAAATCTTACAATGGCTCAAGGAATTCAGCTCATTCCAGTGGAAAGTGTCTCAGTTCCCCACAGATCCTTGGAACAGTGAGTGTGGGGCTTCTGCACCTCCAGGGTAGGCCAGGGGGCCAGGGTCTGTGGCCCCTGTCCAGGAGGAAGAAGTTTCAGAAGAAGAGCCCTTTGGCCCCTTACCCTTGAGAACAAGGGTTTTGAGTCCTTCATGTGGAATGAGATAGGCCTGGCATCTGGGACCCTTTGCTGTAATGCTGCAGTGCTAGGGCCTGGGCACACCTCTCCTCGAGCATCAAAATACAGAGAAACTGTATAGGACTAAAAATAACTGCATGCACTGGGGGACATTCTGGACCAGAAAAGCACAAAGATACCAAGAAATGTAATTGCGACTTCTGAAGAACCCAGAGCAAAAGCAGGGTCCTACACAGGACCCCTGCATACAACACCACCTAAGCGGTGAGCAAAACACCTAAGCCATTCCTGTGGCCCAAACCCTGGACACACTCCTACCCTCTTTCCATATAAGGAACAAGCTGGCTGGGGAGTAAGCAAGGGAACCTGTTTGGTTATTCTCATTACCCCCGGCAGGAGCCCTGATAAAACCTTGCTGGGGGCGGGGCGGGGAGGAAAGAAAAAGTACAATAGATACACAGAAAAGAAAAAGGAATGGAAACACAACACAAAAGTTGGCCATCAAATCATAGGAGAAGGAAATAAAAGAGGGAAAGAAGAAAAAAGACCAACAAAAACAAATACAAAGCAATCAACAAAATGGCAGTAAGAATGTACCATATTGATAATTGCCTTTAACATAAATGGATTAAATGCTCCACCAAAAGATACAGACTGACTGAATGAATACAAAAATAAGACCCATTTATATGCTTGGGGGACACACTTCAGAGCTGTTGTTTTTATGGCAATATGCACACATACTGAAAGTGAGGGGATGGATAAAAGTATTCCATACAAATGGAAATCAAAAGAAAGCTGGAGTAGCAATACTCATATCAGACAAAATTGACTTTAAAACAAAGACTGTTGAAAGAGACAAAGAAGGACACTACATAATGATCAAGGGATCAATCCAAAAGAACAAAATAATTCTAAATATATATGTACCCAACATAGGCTTGCCAGATGGTGCTAGTGGTTAAAAAAAACAAAACAAACAAACAAACAAAAAAACCCAAAACCTGCCTGCCAATGCAGGAGACATAAAAGATGTAGTTTTGATCTCTGGGTCAAGAAGATCCCCGTGATGAGGGCATGGCAACCCACTCTAGAATTCTTGCCCAGAGAATCCCATGGACAGAGGAGCCCATCAGGCTACAGCCCATAGGGTCACAAAGAGTCAAAGCAACTTAGCACACACCCAACATAGGAAAACCTCAATATATAAGGTAAATGCTAACAGCCATTAAAAACAGCAGTTGATAGTAACAAAATAATAATGGGGAACTTTAACATCCCACTTTCATCAATGAACAGATCATCCATTTAGAAAATAAGAAAATACAGACCTTAAATGACACATTAGGCCAGATGGACTTAATTGATATTTAGAGAGTTCCATCCAAAAGTAGAATACACATTCTTCTCACGTGCACATGGCTCATTCCCCAGAATTGATCATATGCTGGGTCACAAAGCAAGCCTCAGTAAATTTAACAAAACTGAAGTCATATCAAGCATCTTTTCTTACCACAACTCTAGGAGATTAGAAATCAACTACAAGAAAAAAAACTAAAAAAACCCCACAAACATATGGAGATGAAACAATGTATTACTAAGCAACCAATGAACTGTGGAAGAAATAAAAGAAATAAAGTGTACCTAGGGACAAATGAAAATGAAAGCACAATGATCCAAAACTTATGGGATGTAGCAAAAGCAGTTCTAAAAGAGAAGTTTACAGCAATACAGTCTTACCTCTGAAAATAAGAAAAATCTAAACTTACACCTAAAGCAACTAGAGGAAGAACAAACACAACCTAAAGATATCAGAAGGAAAGAAAGCATAAAGATCAAAGCATAAATAAAAGAAGTAGAGACAAAACAATAGAAAACATCAATGAAATTAAAAGCTGATTATTTGAAAAGATAAACAAAATTGACAAAACTTTAGCCAGACTCATCAAATAAAAAAAAAAAAAAGGAGAGGGCTGAAATAAATAAAGTTAGAAGTGAAAAGGGGAAGTTATGGTGGACATGCCAAAAATACAAAGGATCATACAAGACCACTGCAAGCAATTATTTACCAATAAAATGGACAACCTAGAAGAATGTACATATTCTTAGATAGGTACAATCTCTGTAGAGTAATCCAGGAGGAAATAAAAATATGAACAGACCAATCACAAGAACTGACATTGAAACTGTGATTAAAAACTTGCAACATTATTCACTAAAAAAAAAAAGGCAACAAAAATCTAGACCAGATTGCTTCACCGGTGAATTATATCAAATATTTAGAGAAAAGTTAACACCTGTCTCTCTGAAACTATTCGAAAAAATTACAGAGGAAAGAACATTCCCAAACTTACTCAATGAAGCCACCATCATCCTGATACCAAAACCAGACTCTACTCAGTACTCTATTTGGGGTTGCCATGTAAAAATTGCTGTATTTAAAATAAATAAGTGGGAATTCCCTGGCAGCCCAGTGGCTAGGACTCGATGCTTTCACTGCAGTGGCCTGGGTTCAATCCCTGGTCAGGAAGATGCCACAAGCTACATGACATGGTCAAAAACAACAACAACAAAATAGATAACCAACAAGGACCTACTACTATATAGTAGAGAACTCTGGTCAATATTCTTTAATAAACTAAGTGGGAAAAGAATTTGAAATAGAATAGATACTTGTATGTGCATAACTGAGTCACTTTGCTGTAACCTGAAACAATATAAAATAAGTTTTTAAAAAGATAATTTACTTTTGGAATAATGCAATATCAAAGTTTATCAATAAAACTTTCTGAGTTACCTATTACATCATTATCGATAAAATTATAATTGAACCTGTCACTATTTGAAAATATCTTCCTATGGCCTATGCATTTCATAAATTCTTTGTGATTTTTAAAAACTGAGGTTAGTTGTTTTAAATTTATATAACTTGTTTTTCAGTGATTATATTTTTAACACATTGAAACACAGAAGGCTTTTTCAGTGCACACATACATGAGTCAAAATAAAAGATTAGGAAGTATAAATCTTTGGTATATTAAGTAATGATGGATATCAGCTTATAAAAATTCACACTGTATTGTGTGTAACTTTTATAGCTAGAGACTTGAGAAGTTGAGTACCTACACAGTGGGAGAGTACACCTCCACAGATGTCTGCTCTAAGAACAGAACAATCAACATGCTATATGATAGAAGCAAAGTGAAGTATCCATTATAAGTGGTGCTTAACTTTATTAAGCCAAGAGAACACTATTGCTGAAAGTCTCTGTCTGACAACGGTAAATTCTTTGTTGTAATCATTTTCATCAGCTGTCTTGTGGCTGCCAGTCAAGGCCTGCTATTCATCCAAATGAAGTGGTAGCCTTGAAAATGTTAATTAGATACTACAGCCTGATCAATATTCAAAAGCCTTGATTTATAAATTTCTACCATTTTCTTTGAAATCTTCTCATATTAAAAGAAAATATTTATTGAAGTATAGTTGATTTACAATGTTGCATTAATTTCTGCTCTACAGCAAATTGATTCAGATATATATATATATATATATAAATACACATTCTTTTTCATATTCTTTTCCATTATTGTTTATCACAGGATGTTGAATATAGTTCCCTGTGCTATACAGTAGCACCTGTTTATTCATTCTATATATACTAGTTTGCATCTGTTAATCTCAAACTTTCAATCCCTCCCCTTCCCTACACTCCCTCCCCTAGCAACCACGTCTATTGTCTGTGAGTCTGTTTGTTTCATAGATAAGTTCACTGTCATATTTTCAATTCTAGATATAAGTAAGATCATATGATATTTATCTTTCTTTTGACTTGTTTCACTTAGTATGATAATCTTGAAGTCCATCCACCTTGCTGAAGATAGCATTATTTAATTTCTTATGGCTGAGTAGTATTCCATTGTGTGTGTGTGTATATATATCATTTCTTCTTTATCTGTTCATTTGTTGATGTCCTCTAACATTTTTATAAACAATAGCCATAGAATCATGATGTTGTTAAAAGTTCAGCCTGCTCCACAAACTCATTTGAAATCTGTAATTATGTAGTCACACACGTGTAAATGAAAATCTAAGGTTTACCTCACTGGTAAATATTTCTAAAATATCATTGAAAAATAACTTGTCCCTTCTATCACAGATAACTATTTCCTGAGAGTATCTGCTCTTTTAACTGGAAACATTATGTAGTGAAAAGTGAAAGTCGCTCATTCCTGTCCAACTCTTTGTGACCCCATAGAATTCTCCAGGTCAGAATACTGGAGTGGGTAGCCTTTCCCTTCTCCAGAGGATCTTCCCAACCAAAGGACTGAACCCAGGTCTCCCACACTGCAGGTGGATTCTTTACCAGCTGAGTCACAAGGGGAGCCCAAGGATGCTGGAGTGGGTAGCCAACCTCTTCTCCAGCAGATCTTCCTGGAATCGAACCAGGGTCTCCTGCATTGCAGGCAGATTCTTTACCAGCTGAGCTATAAATATTGGCTATATATTTAGGTAGAATATGTCCTATCTGTGATATTCTGACAGAATCATGCCTAGCTCTAAGGTTTTGTCCTCCTACACAACTAAAATTCTTTAATTTGAAGTTCATTCCTGGATTGTAGCTCTCAGATATGCAGTCTAGGGAGAGGTGACAGGTAGGTGGCTTTTGCCATCATTTGTTGGTGCAAATGAGTTTCTCAGATCTTCCTTTGCCAGCACAACCCCAGACAAAGTGGGTTTAGAAAAACCATAGGTACTTCAGAGAAGTATAAAACAGACTAGGAGGGAAAGGCTGAAGGTCCCCAAACAAAAGACAGAATAATGTAGACTTCTGCCTATAATTTTCTGTCATTTTGGTACTATACAACATCTTTATTAAGAAAGTATGACAGACTCATTGACAGATTATTTTACTATAATCCACATCACCTAAATAGACTACTGACATTATGTCTTCAACTCCTGGGAATATGCGGACATTTTTACAAATCTCAGCAAATGACTTATGGGAAAGGGTAAAATTTCATATGTACAGTGCCTCTCTTTTTTTCACTTTATTGGATTGACTTTCAGGTAGGTGCTTTGGAAATGGCTAAGAATTAAGTAGTGCTGTTCCCAAAAGAAAAGAAAAACTGAGGAGTAGCAATTGCCTTTTGAATTCTCAGGAATAATCATCTGGTCTTAATCAGGTCGTTGGTGACTTTTCATCTCAAATTATTCTTAAGCTTAGAGAATTTTAAACTCATAATAAAATATGCAATATCACTGCTCATACTTAGCATGAGCTCATACAAGCTTTTTAGAAGGGTGGCTGATACCCATTTTGTAAACTTTTCTACTTCCTATCTCTTTAACTTCCTGTGTTCTGGTTTCTTTTCCCACCGCTTCACTGAAACGGCCCTCCGTAATGTCACTGCTAACCTCTAACCTAATTCAGGATATGCATTCCAGGATCCCCTTTATACAATTTGATGCTTTCAGTCCATCTCTCCTTGATATTTCCTTTTTCTATCACTTCTATGACTCTCTCATGCCATTTTCACTTAGATTTTTGTCACTTAAAGACTAAATCTCCATCTCTTTTATGGGCTTCTTATCATCCTTATATACGCCTTATACACTGTTACCTCAGGATTCCATCTTCCATTCTTCTCAATCCTGTATACATTTCTGAAAGAACAACCCCACTCATAAGACTCACCTACCATTTCTGACAAATAGATTCAAGGGATCAGATCTAATAGACAGAATACCTGAAGAACTATGGGTGGAGGTTCATAACATTGTACAGGAGGTGGTGATCAAAACCATCCCCAAGTAAAAGAAGTGCAAAAAGGCAAAATGATTGTCTGAGCCCTAACAAATACCTGAGAAAAGAAGAGAAGGGAAAGGCCAGGGAAAGAAGGAAAGATACATCCATCTGAATGCTGAGTTCCGAAGAATAGCAAGGAGAGATAAGAAAGCCTTTCTAGGTGAACAATGTAAAGGAATAGAGGAAAACAATAGAATGGAAAAGACTAGAGACCTCTTCAAGAAAATCAGATATACCAAGGGAACATTTCATGCAAAGATGGGCGCAAGAAAGGACAGTAGTGATAGGATCCTAAAAAATAATCAACGATATGGACTTAATAGAATATATTGAGAAGAGATGGCAAGAATACAAAGACGAGCTGTACAAAAAAGGTCTTAATGACCCAGATAGCCTAAAGTGTGATCACTCACTAGAGCCAGAAATCCTGGATTGTAAAGTCAAGTGAGCCTTAGGAAGCATTACTATGAATAAAGCTAGTGGAAGTGATAGAATTCCAGCTGCTGCTGCTAAGTCGCTTCAGTCGTGTCTGACTCTGTGAGACCCCATAGACGGCAGCCCACCAGGCTTCCCTGTCCCTGGGAGTCTCCAGGCAAAAACACTGGAGCGGGTTGCCATTTCCTTCTTCAATGCATGAAAGTGAAAAGTGAAAGTGAAGTCGCTCAGTCGTGTCTGACTCTTAGTGACCCCATGGACTGTGGCCCATCAGGCTCCTCCCCCCATGGGATTTTCCAGGCAAGAGTACTGGAGTGGGGTGCAGAATTCCAGCTGAGCTATATCAAATCCTAAAAGATGATGCTGTTAAAGTGCTGTAGTTAGTATGCCAGCAAATTTGAAAAACTCAGCTGTGGCCACAGGACTGGAAATGATCAGTTTTCCTTCCAATCTCAAAGACAGGCAATGAGAAAGCATGTTCGAATTACCACACAATGGCACTCATTTCACATGGTAGCAAGTTAAAGGCCAAAATACTTCAAGCTAAACTTCAGCAATACATAAACCAAGAACTTCAGATGTACGAATTGGATTTTTAAAAAAGGCAGAGGAACCAGGGATCAAATTGCTAACATCTGTTGGATCATAAAAAAGCAAGAGAATTACAGAAAAACATCTACTTCTGGTTCACTGACCATGCTAAACTTTTGACTGTGTGGATCACAACAAACTGAAAAATTCTTGAAGAGGTGGGAATACCAGACCACCTTACCTGCCTCTTGAGAAACCTCTATGCAGGTCAAGAAACAACAGTTAGAACCAGACATGGAGCAATGGACTGGTTCAAAATTGGGAAAGGATTATGTCAAGGCTGTATATTGTCAATATGCTTGTTTAACTTCTACAGAGTACATCATGTGAAATGCCAGTCTGGATGAAGCTTGACCTGGAATCATAATTGCCAGGAGAAATATCAATAATTTCAGATATGCAGATCGCACCATCCTAATGGAAGAAAGTGAAGAGGAACTAAAGAATCTCTTGATGAAGATGAAAGGGGAGAGTAAAAAAGCTGGCTTAAAACTTAACATTCAAAAAACTAAGATCATGGCATCTAGCCCCATCATTTCATGTAAATAAATAGGAAAAAAATAGAAATAGTGACAGACTTTATAGTGACAGGCTCTAAAATCACTGGAGATGATGACTGCAGCCATGAAATTAAAAGACGCTTTCTTCTTGGAAGAAAAGCTATGACAAACCTAGAGAGCATATTAAAAAGCAGAGACATCACTTTGCCAGCAAAAGTCCATCTAGTTAAAAGTTATGATTTTTCCAGTAGCCATGTTTGGACGTGAGAACTGGACTATAAAAAAGCCTGAGCACTGAATAATTGATGTGTTCTAACTGTGGTACTGGAGAAGACTCTTGAGAGTTCCTTGGACAGCAGGGTGATCAAACCAGTCAATCCTAAAGGAAATCAACCCTGAATATTCATTGGAAGGACTGATGCTGAAGCTGAGGCGCCAGTACTTTGGTCACCTGATGTGATGAGCTGACTCATTAGAAAATACCCTGATGCTTAAAAAGATTTTGAGGGCAGGAGGAGAAGGGTGCAACAGAGGATGGTTGGATGGCATCATGGGCTCAAAAGACATGAGTTTGAGCAAACTCCAAGAGATAGTGAAGGACAGGGAAGCATGGTGTGCTGTAGTCCATGGGGTCACAAAGAGTAGGACACGACTGAGTGATTTAACAAAAACAACAAACATTGCTATTGACCATTCTTAACAATCAGGAAAATGTAGTCCGCAGGGTCAGGCCCTTTAAGTCCAGAGGTGAAGACCGTCTAGTGAATAGAATTGGAGACAATGCAAAATAATCGCATGTCATCTCTATATCTTATGCAAAGCCATCATTCAGCCCACGTCACCTCTGACTATGTGCCAGGCAATGTAAGAAAAAGTGTACATGGAATGTTATATAAAATAAATCAAAAGGCCATGATAGTCTACTTGTCTAGCATAAATCTACTCTTAGGAGTGATTGAATAACCATTTGCTAATTGTTTGGGTCTACTAAATAGGTCATAGGAAGTTCATCTGGTCTAGCAACTTCCTAGTATTACTCAAGAATTTAAAAAAAAAAAAAAAAGGCAAGAACAGATGCTGTTGTAGAGGTCATGCCAAGAAAATGTGAAGCTTTGAAGCTTTTCATTTCCTTGTAACTACCACCATTACCTCTTCAAATTTCAAATTGAATGTTTGTCAGTATTAAGTCAAAGAGACAAGCTGTTCATGCTACAAAGACATCATTCTCTAAGTGTACATGACAAATGCATCTTAGTTAGACTGTTCTTTTTAGGATAAAACCTTTAGGCAATTAGCATAAAAGAAATAGCTATTTTCTTGGTAAGTGTAGGGAATCCCTGTTTATGGAATTCACAGAATGTGACCATTCAGAGTGTATTCTGTAGTGATCTAGGGATCATTGTAGTGCTGTAGATCAATATGACTAAGTTACATGTTTTCCCTGAGAATGGTTATCCCAAGGGTACAGTTAATTTAGGAGAGGAAATGAAAGGAGATGAAAATATATACTTTCCCCTGGGGCCTAGATATAAAACAAGTAGTAACACTTTATTTCAAAATATCAGAATGTAATAGATATCCTTTCTCAGAAAATTGTCTCCACTCCTTAAACTTTCTCAAATGTCCCCCTGTTCCTAGCCTTGCCATCTATGACGTGTTCCTCCAGCATCTGTGTACAATGCACTGCTATGTATCTGTGACTACTTGGATCATACTCAGACAGTCTGCAGAGGTTAAATAATTAAAATAGAAAGGGAAAAAGAGAAACAGGAGATAAGGAGAATGTGTCCTAATGGCCTTCTTGTTGATTATCTAGGTCTTCTAGAATGCCTAGATAGCCTTCCTCCCATGAGTTCTTTAAGGATAACATTGCATCCTTTTAATAAAAGCCCTGTTTTGTATGAACTGACTTGACTTGGAATGTATATTTGTGTTTTTTTGCTTACTATTTGTTCCTGCCCGAAGAACCATTACAACTGGGAGCAGCATGCTCATTCTTTTAGAGAGTATTCCTTTTTTTTTTTTGTCTTACTCTACTTATATAGTTTCTGTGAAAGGTGTTATATTTGTATATGTAGTGAGCTATGCAGTGATCATAACTGGCTACTCCAGAGGTGGGCACCTGGAAAGGTCTAGACCCAGTGCAGTTTTGTTCTCTCATATTTCTGAATCTGGAAGCAGGGGGACCATTAGACCACTCTCTCCCGACTGACACATTTTCCAAATGTAAAACTCAGTGAAGGCCAGTTTTTTCTCACTAATGCAAGTCTTCAGTGACTCTGCAGCCAACACATGATGCACAATAAAAACACGGGAAGTGTTCATGTTGTCGCTTCTAGCTGATCCTTAGACTAGCTGCATCTTTGACCTTTTCCCCCTTTATATGTGTAAACTTTCTTAGATTTTCTGAATCACTAATTCTCCTACATGCTTAAGCACGTTTAAATTGAGTTTTGATTAGGGTCACCAATTTAGCAAATAAAAATACAGCATGCCCAGTTACACTGGAATATCATATAATAAAAATATTACAATATTCAGTGTTTATGTAATATTCAAGTGTAACTGGATAGCCTATATTTTATCTGGAACCATAGTTTTGATCACTTGCAATCACACTAATTCAGTTGCCTTTGGGGTCTTGTAACTATAGAGTGGGGCTTCCCAGGTGGCTCAGTGGTAAAGAATCTGCCTGCCAATGTAGGCGATGCAGGTACAGTCACTGGGTTGGGAAGATCCCCTGGAGAAGAAAATGGCAATCCACTCCACTCTTCTTGCCTGGAGTAAACCATGGACAGAGAAGTCCAGCGGGCTACAGTCCGTGGGGTCCGTAAAGGGTCAGACACAACTTAGCTACTCAACAACAACAGCCCCAGAGTCCTATTTAATAGAGGACGTTAGCTAGTCATTCCTACTGCAAACAAGCAAAGAACACAGGACACATATTTCAGACTTCCTGGGACAATTTTTGCAGCCTGAGTATCATCACAGCTCTGCTTTGTCCTGTACAACTTTTGGAAATCTCTCTCTAGAAAGTGTAAGTGTCACTTTGAAGCAGAGTGTTTCATTTAAGTGACCCAGGAGCCATAATGTCTATTTGAAGTCAAGGCTCTGAGAAATGGATTTAATGTTCTCCCCAAGCTGGGAATCCAGGAACCCTTGAGCGTCACAGCCAAGTGAGTGCTCCTGAACAAATCACTTCATCTCCCTTCTGTCTCCTTATCTTTAAGGTGTAGGCACCCTTTCCAGCCTTCCCAAAGTGTCACAGTGATTAACATTTATGGACTGCTTTGAAGATGAAAACTCCGTATCTTGTTAAGCATTAACAAGATGGCAAATAATATATAATTATGATGTGTACATGTAAGAACATAAGAGCACTTCTGTTTTCACAGTTTTAACAATAATTTTCATTAAAAAAGCATGGGGCTCAGTTCTCACTCTAACTTGATAAAAATCCTTTGCTGTGGTATCACAGCTATAGGAAAGGTTATTTGAAAAGAGAAGTGAAAAAGTAAATGTAAATATTTTCTAATATTTAGGCTGCAAGCAATTTTTCTTCATAAAAATCTCATTGTTCTTAATCACAAATGGCTAAAGGTTTTCTTTTCAAATGAGGTCTACCATTAAGATTGCTTTTGAAAGCATGCATTAAGACCAAAGGATGGGAAGTTGCTGTAATTTTCAGTTCATGTTACTTCTTGAGTACTGTCACTTCTCTATATAAAGCTATAGAAAGTGAACATTAGCCCTTTAAAGGAGTCATATTTCAAGGATCAGGTGGGAAAGACAGAAGTGTTGGATGCACCTCACTGCACTGCTGTTCATCCCCAACACTTTGCACAATGTGAGAATGTTTAATAATTCCAACCCAACCTACAGATAAGAATCTCTGGTGTCACCTCACAACTGACAGTGCTGGTGTGAGATTTGCAGTAAAACAATATTCCAGCTGTAGCTTTCATTTACAGAAATAAAACAGCAGAAGAGGAGGGAAAAAGGCCAAGGGAAGATAAACACTTTCATCTTAGAAGAGCGCTGACGTTAAATTATAATAGCTATCCTCAAACAAGGACAGAAAATCCAACCACAGGACTTACAGCTGACATGTATTCTATCATTTGAAATCTATTGCCCTATCTGTATTTTAAGTTAGCATGTTAATGTTTAGTTATCCCGAGAGCTCACCAAATATAAATAAGCTCTTTCCCAAATAAAGTCTTGGGCAACTGTGGGGCAGGCGGCCTTATTTTTCTCCCATTAATCACTAGAAACTTCACACAGCGTGAAAGTCTCAAGGGATATTTCTGGCTGGGAAAAAGATCCTCCCTCCTCAGTTCTAATCAGTCCATCCCATCTGTAATGGCTTTAGAAAATTGTTAATGACATAAAGTGACAGTCGAAGGGCTTTTTGGTCTGTCAGTGTAAGGTTACTATGAGCTCTCTGACAAACTACTACATGCAGCCCTCAAAGCTGCTGGAAAATGATCTGGATTACGAAGGAATAAATTTGATATGTTAGCAATCACAAGCGGGGACTAAAAAGAAAGGCTTCCTTAATACGTTTTTTTCAGGCTATAATGGGAAATACGAAGATAAATCTGGCTTAGAGACAAACCCACATAAGACTGCCTTGAGCACTCAGAATATAGATCTCGGGTATGCGATGTGTAAAACACACAATGGCCGGAATAGGGAGCTAAGTATATAAGTGCAAACAAACCCATTTTTATAGTTAGCATGGCATTTTGAATGGAGCTTTAAGCCTAAAGGACACTCTCCTACTTGCAGATGAAGATGGGAAGTGTAACAGTAAGTACTGTGTTTTTATATAGATAGAAGTCTAATAAAATGTTCTGGAAAATTATGAACAAAAATCAAATTAAACCTGATTTTCCACCCATAAAATGTAGAAGATCTTGCCTTCGCTATTCTAAAGTAGTGTTTTTCTTCTTGCTTCTGATTCATGGAAATTCTGAGCAGTGATGTGAGAATCACTACAATTTGAAATATCTGTTAAATACAGCAACATGACATCACAAGGTATAATTTCATTCCTTGCATCATATAAAAGTTCTGCACAGAACTGATAAATAAATGCATGTCTGGGAATTCAAACCAGTAAAAAATAGGCAGATAATAGATATGGAAATGGGAATTTGGAAAAAATTTTAAAGGCTAATTTTATTCTAATGCAGTGCAACATTTTCTTTCATGTATTTTTTTTCTCCAATTTCTAGAACATTCACCTCATTAGGGTATCACAAAAAGTGACAATATAAACAGTTTCCCACACATTTCCTGTAGGTTGTGCTAAGGGCTACAAAAATACTATATTCTGACAATTTCACAGATCTTACATGACTAGGTCAAAAGATTTTTACTTAGTAGAGAAATTTCTATAGAGAAGAGCTACATGATATTTTCCCCCAATCCTTACATGTTCAATAAGACCAGAAAGGGAATTTTTATCTCAATATAGAATAGTATCCTATTAGCAAAAGAAACGGAGAAGGCAATGGCAACCCACTCCAGTACTCTTGCCTGGAGAATCCCACGGACGGAGGAGCCTGGTAGGCTGCAGTCCATGGGGTCGCTAGAAGTTGGACATGACTTTTCACTTTCACTTTTCACTTTCACGTATTGGAGAAGGAAATGGCAACCCACTCCAGTATTCTTGCCTGGAGAATCTCAGGGAAGGTGGAGCCTGGTGGGCTGCCGTCTATGGGGTCGCACAGAGTCGGACACGACTGAAGCGACTTAGCAGCAGCAGCAGCAGCAGCAGCAGCAGCAGCAGCAGCAGCAGCAGCAGCAGCAGCAGCAGCAGCAGCAGCAGCAGCAGCAGCAGCAGCAGCAGCAGCAGCAGCAGCAGCAGCAGCAGCAGCAGCAGCAGCAGCAGCAGCAGCAGCAGCAGCAGCAGCAGCAGCAGCAGCAGCAGCAGCAGCAGCAGCAGCAGCAGCAGCAGCAGCAGCAGCAGCAGCAGCAGCAGCAGCAGCAGCAGCAGCAGCAGCAGCAGCAGCAGCAGCAGCAGCAGCAGCAGCAGCAGCAGCAGCAGCAGCAGCAGCAGCAGCAGCAGCAGCAGCAGCAGCAGCAGCAGCAGCAGCAGCAGCAGCAGCAGCAGCAGCAGCAGCAGCAGCAGCAGCAGCAGCAGCAGCAGCAGCAGCAGCAGCAGCAGCAGCAGCAGCAGCAGCAGCAGCAGCAGCAGCAGCAGCAGCAGCAGCAGCAGCAGCAGCAGCAGCAGCAGCAGCAGCAGCAGCAGCAGCAGCAGCAGCAGCAGCAGCAGCAGCAGCAGCAGCAGCAGCAGCAGCAGCAGCAGCAGCAGCAGCAGCAGCAGCAGCAGCAGCAGCAGCAGCAGCAGCAGCAGCAGCAGCAGCAGCAGCAGCAGCAGCAGCAGCAGCAGCAGCAGCAGCAGCAGCAGCAGCAGCAGCAGCAGCAGCAGCAGCAGCAGCAGCAGCAGCAGCAGCAGCAGCAGCAGCAGCAGCAGCAGCAGCAGCAGCAGCAGCAGCAGCAGCAGCAGCAGCAGCAGCAGCAGCAGCAGCAGCAGCAGCAGCAGCAGCAGCAGCAGCAGCAGCAGCAGCAGCAGCAGCAGCAGCAGCAGCAGCAGCAGCAGCAGCAGCAGCAGCAGCAGCAGCAGCAGCAGCAGCAGCAGCAGCAGCAGCAGCAGCAGCAGCAGCAGCAGCAGCAGCAGCAGCAGCAGCAGCAGCAGCAGCAGCAGCAGCAGCAGCAGCAGCAGCAGCAGCAGCAGCAGCAGCAGCAGCAGCAGCAGCAGCAGCAGCAGCAGCAGCAGCAGCAGCAGCAGCAGCAGCAGCAGCAGCAGCAGCAGCAGCAGCAGCAGCAGCAGCAGCAGCAGCAGCAGCAGCAGCAGCAGCAGCAGCAGCAGCAGCAGCAGCAGCAGCAGCAGCAGCAGCAGCAGCAGCAGCAGCAGCAGCAGCAGCAGCAGCAGCAGCAGCAGCAGCAGCAGCAGCAGCAGCATCCATAAGGGTGGTGTCNGTGTGTCCTAATGGCCTTCTTGTTGATTATCT
>SJYX01007694.1:423526-453526 GCA_006410675.1 Oreotragus oreotragus | reverse complement strand
GATGAATACAGCAGCTCTGCTATGGAAGGAAAAATGGAGACAATGGAAATTCAATAATCCTATAGAGAAACATTGGTATGATGTTCCTCTTAAAGAATATCTCAAGAGATCATAATATGTAACAGATACTGTATTCTTTCAAAACATAGCTAAACTATGTGTAACACACTCTGAAAGCAAGTAACGTTTATGTTTTTATAGCAAGAACTGAGACAAGAAGAGTGTTTTACTAATTTTTTAATATCATGAAACTATACTACATTAGAACAGTAGATAGCAATTAGAAACGAATCTCTTCCTCAGCTCAGTAGCTCAGCCGTGTCCAGCTCCACGCGACCCCTTGAACTGCAGCACGTCAGGCCTCCCTGTCCATCACCAACTTCCGGAGTTCACTTAAACTCATGTGCATCGAGTCAGTGATGCCATCCAGCCATCTCATCCTTTCTCATCCTCTTCTCCTGCCCCCAATCCCTCCCAGCATCAGGGTCTTTTCCAATGAGTCAACTCTTCGCATGAGGTGGACAGAGTATTGGAGTTTCAGCTTTAGCATCAGTCCTTCCAATGAACACCCAGGACTGGTTTCCTTGAGGATGGACTGGTTGGATCTCCTTGCAGTCCAAGGGACTCCCCAGGGTCTTCTCCAACACCACAGTTTAAAAGCATCAGTTCTTCGGTGCTCAGCTTTCTTTATAGTTTAACTCTCATATCTATACATGACCACTGGAAAAACCATAGCCTTGACTAGATGGACCATTGTTGGCAAAGTAATGTCTCTGCTTTTTAATATGGTGTCTAGGTTGGTCATAACTTTCCTTCCAAGGAGTGAGCGTCTTTTAATTTCATGGCTGCACTCACCATCTGCAGTGATTTTGGAGCCCCCAGAAATAAAGTCAGCCACTATTTCCACTGTTTCCCTATTTGCCATGAAGTGATGGGACTAGATGCCATGATCTTAGTTTTCTGAATGTTGAGCTTTAAGCCAACTTCTTCACTCTCCTCTTTCACTTTTATCAAGAGGCTTTTTAGTTCCTCTTCACTTTCTGCCATAAGGGTGGTGTCATCTGCATGTCTGAGGTGATTGATATTTCTCCCGGCAATCTTGATTCCAGCTTGTTTTTCATTCAGCCCAGGGTTTCTCATGATGTACTCTGCTTACATTACATGAATGTTCTTACTACCGAAGTAGTCAAAAGCCATGTGTGGAGTTTAGTANCATAAGGGTGGTGTCATCTGCATGTCTGAGGTGATTGATATTTCTCCCGGCAATCTTGATTCCAGCTTGTTTTTCATTCAGCCCAGGGTTTCTCATGATGTACTCTGCTTACATTACATGAATGTTCTTACTACCGAAGTAGTCAAAAGCCATGTGTGGAGTTTAGTATTATTAGTTCAAATTCTGCAATCAAGTTGAATATAGGAATAAGTGAGAAAATATAAGAGAAATAGCAGAGAACCTGAATAGAGATGATTTTGAAAGTAAAAGTACTGAACACATTTTAGTATGCAAAAATAATTTGATTAAATGAATTGATCAACTAGTAGAAGCATAGAAACATGGAATGAAAAGAACTAATTACCAGTCCTTTATTCATGTCAAAACTATCACATATAAATATATATATGAAAATATATATGTGTATATGTAAATAAAGTCCAGAAACACCATAAGTAGTAACATATTTTGATTCCTGTAATAAAAATTTATTATATGAAAAAGGAAATCCTTCAAATCTATGGGCAAGAGAAGAACTCTAGGAGACACAACAATATATTTGTGAAGAGAACGGATTCTTGGGTCATACCACTTGGTTCTAATTCCAGCTATATTTAATAGTTGTATTACCTTGAACAAATCCATTAACTGTTCTTCAGTTCCCTTATATGAGGGTTAAGGGGAATATAACACTTACCTACCTTGTTGGGTTATGAGAAATAAGAAAGATAATAAACATAAAGCATCTGGTAGAGTCAGTGGCTTATAGTAAATCACAATAAATTCTAATCATTTTATTATTCAATAAATGGCTAACCACTTAGACAGCAGTCTCCCTCTCATGTCAAAGATAAAATCAGGTGGATTAAATAAAAGTTAAAAGAGTAAAAATGGACTGTGGCCCTCCAGGCTCCTCTACCCATGGGATTTTCCTGGTAAGAATACTGGAGTGGGTTGCCATTTCCTAATCCAGGGGATCTTCCTGACCCAGCGATGGAACCCACCTTTCCTCTATTACAGGCAAATTCTTCACCACTGAGCTTCCAAGGAAGCCCAATACAAAGGGTTATCATAATTTCAATAGCATTCCCACTGTCAGTTATTCTAAGACAATATTATATCAAGCAGGCAATGAACACAGACAGTATTCTAAGTTTACTGCTTTCTAGCCTCAAAGCCGCCTCAGTCTTTATCTTCTATAACTTTTTCTCCTTGAAGGAAACAGTAAATGTTCCTTTGGCCTATTCTGATCAATCTAAATTATGTATCCCTAAATTTCCTTCCCATGGCATTTTTTTTTTTTTAGTCACAGCTGTTTTTCTTTACCGTGTATTTATGTGTGTTGGTTTTTGCCACTTTTCCCTCAGTATACAGCGAGCTCACGGGGCGAGGTGTAGACTCTTTACCCCTCTACAGTAAATCCTTAGCATATAGCAGACATTTGAAGTAATGAAAGTGAATATCATAATGGGTCTTGCACACCATGTTAAGGCATGTGGCAGCCTGGATGGGAGGGGGGTTTGGGAGAGAATGGATACATGAATATGTATGGCTGAATCCCTTAGCTGTTCACTTGAAACTATCACAACATTGTTAATCTGCTATACACCGATACAAAATTAAAAGTTTTTTAAAAAATAGACATTTAGCCTTTATAGCTAAGATTGTCATAGAAGAATTTTAAGTAGGATAAATCTTTCTTGGGTTTCAGTGACGGCTGGGGAAAGAATGAACTGGAAGGGAGCATGCCTGGAGACCAGGTCTTTGTTTAGTAAAGGAATTGAAACAATCCAAGAAATTATGAAGCTCTAAACTAAGGAAGTTTAATGGAAATAGAACAGGAAAGCTTCCAAAGATATTTAAAATTAGACTATTTTAATTGAAGCAGAGTATATGTACGGGGAAATAATGAGAATGAAATTTGTTCTGGATTTTAGGTTTGCTCTGATTCACTTCAGTTCAGTCACTCAGTCATGTCCAACTCTTTGAGACCCCATGGACTGCAGCATGCCAGGCTTCCCTGTCCATCACCAACTCACGGAGCTTGCTCAAACTCATGTCCATTGAGTCAGTGATGACATCCAACCATCTCATACTCTGTCATCCCTTTTTCTCCTGACTTCAGTCTTTCCCAGCATTGTTATCTTTTCCAGTGAATCAGTTCTTCTCATTAGGTGGCCAAAGTATTGGAGCTTTAGCTTCGGCATCAGTGCTTCCAATGAATATTCAGGACTGATTTCCTTTAGGATGGACTGGTTTGATCTCCTTGCTGTCCAAGGGACTCTCAAGAATCTTCTCCAACACCACAGTTCAAAAGCATCAGTTCCTCAGTGCTCAGCCTTCTTTATGGTCCAACTCTCACATCCATACATGGCTACTGGAAAAACCATAGCTTTCCTAGATGAACCTTTGTCAACAAAAGTAATGTCTCTGTTTTCTAATATGCTGTCTAGGTTTGTTATAGCTTTAAGGAGCAAGTATCTTTTAATTTCATGGCTGCAGTCACCATTTTCAGTGATTTTGGAGCCCAAGAAAATGAAGCCTTTCACTCTTTCCATTGTTTCCACATCTATTTGCCATGAAGTGATGGGACTGAATGCCATGATTGTAAACCTCTAAAACTATACTAAGACACTTGTAATTCTTTGAGTCATATAAAGCCAATGAGAAATTTTGGAAATAGGATTTTGTTTGGTTTTTTATTTTTGTTTGTTTGTATCTTTTATTTATTTACTTATTTTTTGAGTGATTTTTAAAGAAATATAAATTTATTTACTTTAATTGGAGGTTAATTACTTTATAATATTGTATTGGTTTTGCCACACATCAACATGAATCCGCCACAGGTATACACATGTTCCCCAGCTTTTAAACCATCTTTATTAGCAGGATTAAGTTATTGGGACACATAGACTAGACTGAAGTTCAAATAAGTGACCTTTGGCCATAGTTGAAAACCCNGAGGTTAATTACTTTATAATATTGTATTGGTTTTGCCACACATCAACATGAATCCGCCACAGGTATACACATGTTCCCCAGCTTTTAAACCATCTTTATTAGCAGGATTAAGTTATTGGGACACATAGACTAGACTGAAGTTCAAATAAGTGACCTTTGGCCATAGTTGAAAACCCTTTGGGAAAAGCTATGTGACTTGAATAGTCATTTGAGGAATAAGTAAGATAAATATAGAGGAAAGGTAACTATTCAACAGGGAGCATGGCAAGAACAAAGGTAGAGGTGGAATTCCTACATCTCTTAAGTAAAGTAGACAAGTGGGCTTCCCTGGTGGCTCAGACAGTAAAGAATCTGACTACAATGCAAGAGACCCAGGTTCTGTTCCTGGGTTGGGAAGATCCCCTGGAGATGGGAATGGCTACCCACTCCAACATTCTTACTTGGTCAGAGAGTTGAATGGAAACGAAGTAGAATGTAAGTTTATCTTTGATGTCAAGCTAAGTTGTATTTTGAATAAACTGATGATCACTTATTTTTGAGGAAAGTAAAGAATCTCATAAATTTTAGGCAAAGTAGCTACTGGTGGAAAGCATGTGAAAACATAGCCATAATACCTAAAATTTTTTTATCATGTTTGAAAAATTAATTAGTTCTTAACAATCCCAAACATATAGTCAGTGTTCAAATTTCTCTAAGTTTTTACTTAAAATTTTTTTTGTAATTCATTTCTTTGAATTACTATTAAAATAAGTTTCATTTATTGTAATAGGTTGATGATGTTTCTTAAATATTTTTAATTTTAGTTTTATTTTCCATTTTTAAAGTGTCTTGAAATTTATTTATTAAAGGGGCAGAGACAGTATTTGCTAATTACACATTCATGATATTATTTACAATGTTCATCTATTTCCTATATTTCTCAGAAAACAGTTGTTACATTTTAAAAATACATCAGATTTAGATTTTTTTGTTTGAAGGAGACAGAACTGTCTCCAGGTTGAGCTGTGTTCTAAGGAGCACATGATATTTGGTGGATTATAGCAACTATTAAAAAGTGATATTCTGATTCAACCATTCATTTGATTAATTGAAATACTATAAATAGAAACTTCCCATCAATAATTTGATTACCTAGACTTATAAATAGCTGAGAAAAGAAAAGAAGTGAAAGGCAAAGGAGAAAAGGAAAGATACATATATCTTTGCAGAGTTCCAAAGAATAGCAAGGAGAGATAAGAAAGCCTTCCTCAGTGATCAGTGCAAAGAAACAGAGGAAAACAATAGAACAGGAAATAGAATAGAGATCTCTTCAAGAAAATTAGAGATACCAAGGGAAAATTTCATGCAAAGATAGGCACAATAAAGGACAGAAATGAAACAGACTTAACAGAAGCAGAAGATATTAAGAAGAGGTGGCAAGAATACACAGAAGGACTATACAAAAAAGATCTTCATGACCCAGACAACCACAATGGTATGATCACTCAACTAGAGTCAGACATCCTCGAATGCAAAGTCAAGCAGGCCTTAGGAAGCATCACTATGAACAAAGCTAGTGGAGGTGATGGAATTCCAGTCGAGCTACTTCAAAACCTAAAAGATGATGCTGTGAAAGTGCTGCACTCAAAATGCCAGCAAATTTGGAAATTCAGTAGTGGCCATCGGACTGTAAAAGGTCAGTTTTCATTCCAATTCCAAAGAAAGGCAATGCCAAAGAATGTTCAAACTACTGCACAGTTGCACTCATCTCATATGCTAGCAAAGTAATACTTAAAATACTCCAAGCTAGGCTTCAACAGTACATAAATTGAGAACTTCCAGATGTTCAAGCTGGATTTAGAAAAGGCAGAGGAACCAGAGATCGAATTTCTAACATCTGCTGGATCATTGAAAAAGCAAGATAATTCCAGAAAACATGTATTCTGCTAAAGCCTTTGATTGTGTGGGTCACAACAAACTGGAATACTCTTAAAGAGATGGGAATACAAGACCACAGGACCTGCCTCCTGAGAAATCTGTATGCAGGTCAAGAAAAAACAGTTAGAACCAGACATGGAACAATGGACTGGTTCAAAATTGTGAAAGGAGATGTCAAGGTGTTATATGGTCACCCTGCTTATTTAACTTACATGCAAAGTTCATCATGTGAAATGCCGGGCTGGATGAAGCACAAGCTTATCAAGACTGCAGGGAGAAATATCAATAACCTCAGATATGCAGATGACACCACCTTTATGGCAGAAAGCAAAGAGAGATTAAAAACCTTTTAATGAAGCTTGATGAAAGTGAAAGAGGAGAGTGAAAAAGCTGGTTTAAAATCCATCTTTCAGAAAACTGAGATCATGGCATCCAGTCCCATCACTTGATGGCAAATAGATGGGAAAAAATAGAAACAATGGTAGACTTTATTTTCTTGGGCTCCAAATCACTGCAGATGGTAACTGCAGCCAGGACATTAAAAGACACTTGTTCCTTGGAAGAAAAGCCATGGCCAACCTAGCCAGCATACTAAAAAGTAGAGATGTTACTTTGCTGACAAAGATCCATATAGTCAAAGCTATGGTTTTTCCAGTAGTCATGTATGGATGTGAGAAATCAACCATAAAGAAACCTGAGTGTTGAAGATTTCATGGTTTTGAACTGTGGTGTTGGATAAGACTCTTGAGAGTCCCTTGGACAGCAAGGAGATCCAAGCATCAATCCTAAAGGAAATCAGTCCTGAATATTCATTGGAAGGACTGATGCTGAAGCTCCAATTACTTTGGGCAACTGATGTGAAGAACTGACTTATTGGAGAAGATCCTGATGCTGGGCAAGACTGAAGTTAGGAGGAAAAGTAATGACAGAGGATGAGATGGTTGGATGGCATCACTGAGTCAATGGACAAGAGCTCAGAATTGGTGATGGACAGGGAAGCCTGGTGTGCTGCAGTCCATGGCGTCTCAAGAGTCAGGCACGACTGAGCTACTGAACTGAACTGAACTGAACTGATAGTTTGTATAGGAAATGCAGGAAAAATATCTATTGCTCTTTATGTACCAGTTCTCAAAAAAAAAAAAAAAAAAGNTTCGTTTTCTACTTTCTCATTATTAGTGTATAGGAATGCAAGGGATTTCTGTGTGTTGATTTTATATCCTGCAACTTTACTATATTCATTGATTAGCTCTAGTAATTTTCTGGTGGAGTCTTTAGGGTTTTCTATGTAGAGGATCATGTCATCTGCAAAGAGTGAGAGTTTTACTTCTTCTTTTCCAATTTGGATTCCTTTTATTTCTTTTTCTGCTCTGATTGCTGTGGCCAAAACTTCCAGAACTATGTTGAATAGTAGTGGTGAAAGTGGACATCCTTGTCTTGTTCCTGACTTTAGGGGAAATGCTTTCAATTTTTCACCATTGAGGATAATGTTTGCTGTGGGTTTGTCATATATAGCTTTTATTATGTTGAGGTATGTTCCTTCTATTCCTGCTTTCTGGAGAGTTTTTATCATAAATGGATGTTGAATTTTATCAAAGGCCTTCTCTGCATCTTTCTGATACAATCCTAGTAGCCTTTGAAAGCTTCCTTGCTTACATGACAAGATGTCCCAGTATCATCTTCTAAGTTTTCTACTCAGCACTCAGAATCAGCCATTCTCCAAGGATACTCTATTACTTGTGTTGTGGAATGGAATTTCAAGACCACAAATGAATTCTAGGTGTGTTCACTGCTACAGAGTTAGTCATTGTTTTTATACATTTCTAGAGCACAAGGATAAGAAATGTGTTTTTTTAAAAGATAAAGTCTATTGTGAGTTCATATTATTTATTGTGAATTCCAAATCACATTAAGGAGTATATGGTTTTACCTAAATGTACTGATCTTACATTTATTTCCTGTTTTTCTTATGTGCAATACTCCTTGATCTTAATGATACTGATAATCTTATAAATCCTTTTTTATCTTTTCCTTTGTTGCAATGACAGTCTCATATTAGCAACACAGTACTGCTACCTACAATACAAATCCTCAAAGTTTACAGTTTTTTTCAAGTTTCATTTTTTGGACCTAAGAATAACTCCAAGGATGGGAAGTCAAATTCTTGTGTTTTAAAAGTCATCGTAAACATTTCCTCTTATGTTGCTTATCTTTTCATGCACAAATTCCATACTGTTTCATTATGGAAGCTTTGTAACATGTGCCAGTAACTTTTAGGGATAGATCATTTTCATTATTCTCTTTTTCAGCATTATCTTATTTCCAAGTTATTATTACTTTTTTTCCAGCTAAACTCTCTTTCAGTTCAGTTCAGTCGCTCAGTCATGTCCGCCTCTTTGCAACCCCATGAATCGCAGCACGCCAGGCCTCCCTGTCAATCACCAACTCTTGGAGTTCACTCAGACTCACATCCATCGAGTCCGTGATGCCATCCAGCCATCTCATCCTTGGTTGTCCCCTTCCTCTCCTGCCCCCAATCCCTCCCAGCATCAAAGTCTTTTCCAATGAGTCAACTCTTCGCATGAGGTGGCCAAAGTACTGGAGTTTCATCATTAGCATCATTCTTTCCAAAGAAATCCTAGGGTTGATCTCCTTCAGAATGGACTGGTTGGATCTCCTTGCAGTCCAAGGGACTCTTAAGAGTCTTCTCCAACACCACAGTTCAAAAGCATCAATTCTTCGGCGCTCAAACTTCTTCACAGTCTTAAGTCTCACATCCATACATGACCACTGGAAAAACCATAGCCTTGACTAGACAGACCTTAGTCGGCAAAGTAATGTGTCTGCTTTTGAATATGCTATCTAGGTTGGTCGTAACTTTTTTTCCAAGGAGTAAGCGTCTTCTAATTTCATAGCTGCAATCACCATCTGCAGTCTGACACTGTTTCCACTGTTTCTCCATCTATTTCCCATGGAGTGATGGGACCGGCTGCCATGATCTTTGTTTTCTGAATGTTGAGCTTTAAGCCAACTTTTTCACTCTCGCTTTCACTTTCATCAAGAGGCTTTTTAGCTCCTCTTCACTTTCTGCCATAAGGGTGGTGTCATCTGCATATCTGAGGTTNAAGTGATGGGACCAGATGCCATGATCTTTGTTTTCTGAATGTTGAGCTTTAAGCCAACTTTTTCACTCTCGCTTTCACTTTCATCAAGAGGCTTTTTAGCTCCTCTTCACTTTCTGCCATAAGGGTGGTGTCATCTGCATATCTGAGGTTATTGATATTTTTCCCAGCAATCTTGATTCCAGTTTGTGCTTCTTCCAGTCCAGCATTTCTCATGATGTATTCTGCATATAAGTTAAATAAGCAGGGTGACAATATACAGCCTTGAAGTACTCCTTTTCCTATTTTGAACCAGTCCGTTGTTCCATGTCCAGTTCTAACTGTTGCTTCCTGACCTGCATACAGATTTCTCAAGAGGCAGGTTAGGTGGTCTGGTATTCCCATCTCTTTCAGAATTTTCCACAGTTGATTGTGATCCACACAGTCAAAGGCTTTGGCATAGTCAATAAAGCAGAAATAGATGTTTTTTTGGAACTCTCTTGCTTTTCCCATGATCCAGCAGATGTTGGCAACTTGATCTCTGGTTCCTTTGCCTTTTTTAAAATGAGCTTGAACATCAGGAAGTTCATGGTTCACATATTGCTGAAGCCTAGCTTGGAGAATTTTGAACATTACTTTACTAGCGTGTGAGATGAGTGGCTTAGGAAAAAAAAAAAACCTAGTGATATTTTAATTATGTTGACACAGTTATAGTGTTAAGCCTTGCCACTCAAGAATGTGATATGTTTTTTATATGTTCACTTCTATTTTTGAGTTTTTCAGGAATGTTTTTATGTCTTCTACATACGAGAGATATTAAAAGATGAAATGGTAGGACTGGAATATGAGGGAAGAAATAGAGAAAAATGTGGTCTTCACACTCTTTTATGGGAGAATTGTTTATATGTTTGCTTGACAGAAATGAGACTTTAAGAGATGAACACAAGAAATAATGGTGATTTTTTTTTCATTTTAATACCATAACCTGAGTTTTATCTGTGCTTCAATGGCAATTAAAGATATCAAATGTACATAGAAACAAATGTTATTGAAATAAATTAGTAATAATCACTGAGCGTATATCACATGAGATAATTATTCACTATACTTAGTTACACAATGTGAAAAAGTGTTCCTTTTCAAGCGTGTGCAGTTTCATGCAAATTGTAGGTTTTTGTCCCACACTTTTTCACATGCTTCTCACTTCATAGTGCTCCCCTTGCAACTGCCCCACCCCTCCTGCCACCACCTCATTCAGGATTGAATATCCATATCCTGCCCAAGTTCTTCCCACAGCTCCTGTATCAGAATCCAGGTTCCTGTACTGGACTCTTCTCTCTCCCATCTCCCTCTGTCTGCTATCAACTAAATCCTGTTGCGTCCACTCCTAAAGAAGCTGAACAAGGAGGCTGAGTCTGCCTCTTAAAAAGCTCTTGAAAAATCTGACTCCTATCCATTGTCATTGCCTGTGACACTGCTTTATTCAGAACATAATTTTCTCACTGATTATACTGAGATCAAATCCTCAATACTCATCTTGCTTCCTTTATCCTTTGTTTCCTTTCTTTGATGACTGTCTCTGGCAATATTTATCCTGTTTATATCTTCAAGCCATCTTCTGTACTGCTACCTGAGTTGTCTTTAAAAATACAAGTTGAATACTTCTATGACCTCCACTACTTAAAGTATATCCCAATATACATTCTAGAAAATTCCAAAGAGTTCCATGACAAATGCTACATCTTATATTCTTAAGAGGGTCACAGGGTAAATTGGCTATAAGGCACTCCCTCCAGTAGAGAAATATGTTTTAATGTGATTAACCTAGTGAGCCTGAATTCATGTGATTATGGGCACTTTAAATATATCTAACAATTTTTTTGGCAATCATTTGTCCTAAAAACCAATAATTCAGAATATACTGATGCGATGAATAAAATGCAAACTCCTTATTATGAATAATCTTACTATTGCTGTGGCCTCATCTTCCACAGGTTCCTCTTCTTCTTAATATTCTAACAAGGATTGGGGGGCACAATTCACATTCTTGTGCACTGTGGACAGTACCCCGAAATTTGCCATACTGATTTCTCTCTCTGTTTTTAAATATGCAGTACCATTTTTCTAAGCTGATTTTGCTCCCATCATCCAACTAATAAATTTCCACTCATTCTTCAAGACCCAGTTTGGGTGTCACTTCCTCAGTACCAGTTTGAACGTCATCTACCTACAGATGAATCATCAGAGATATCATGGCCTGAAAAAAATGCAAAATGAGATAAAAGCCAAAACATACCTTCAGCAATGCTTATATTTAGGTATAACTCCCTGTTCTTTCAGAAGCCCCATGAAGGTGACTGAAAAGGAATTTTTAAAGTTATAGGATGAAAACCGATAGAAATTGTGTTCCAGGGGTCAGTTAAGGTGATAAAGTATTAGCCCACAAGACTCCTCTGTCCATGGGATTTTCCAAGCCAAGAATACTGGAGTGGGTTGCCATTCCCTTCTCCAAGGGATCCTCCCCATCCAGGAATCGAACCCACATATCCTGTGTCTCCTGCATTACAGGAAGATTCTTTACCTCCTGAACCACTGGGGAAGCTCAAAGTATTAATAGAGAGGCTCAAGTACTACAGAGTTATAAGTAGGAGGAGGAAGCAGACCAAGAAGACATGTTTGAGTCTTACTGATTATCTTAATGAAGCAAGTTCAGGAGAGTTATTGAGTACTTCTAGGTAACTGTATTCTTTTATTTTCTAGCCAAAAACTGAAAAAATACTCAGAGGAATTAAAACTACACATATACACACAGAGAAACAATTTCCATGTAGAGAAAACCAGATGGAATAGATTGACTGCTTGAGATAAAGTTTAAGAAGATGAAGGATCCTGGATGTAGAGGAACTTGAGGAAGCATGGTGATAAGAAGGAAACTCAGAAGAGACATTTTTCTCATGGCTTTCCTTAGAGGGAGATGGAGACCCTGCTAAATGGGAAAAGTAAAGAACATTTGTCCACCATTCCATGAATTTTATGTGTATGTTCAGTTCAGTTCAATTGCTCAGTTGTGTTCGACTCTTTGTGACACCATGAACTGTAGCATGCCAGGCTTCCCTGTCCATCAGCAACTCCTGGAGCTTACTCAGACTCATTGTCCATAAATTCAGTGATGCCATCCAATCACCTCAACCTCTGTCGTCCCCTTCTCCTCCCACCTTCAATTTTTCCCAGCATCAGGATCTTTTCTAGTGAGTCAGTTCTTCACATCAGTTGGCCAAAGTATTAGAGTTTCAGCCTCAATATCAGTCTTGCCAATGAGTTTTCAGGACTGATTTCCTTTAGGATAAATTGGATCTCCTTGCAGTCCAAGGGACTTTCAAGAGTCTTCTCCAACGCCACAGTTCAAAAACATCAGTTTTTCAGCACTCAGCTTTCTTTATAGTCCATCTCTTACAACCATACATGACTACTGGAAAAACCATAGCTTTGACTAGATGGACCTTTGTTGGCAAAGTAATGTCTCTGCTTTTTAATATGCATATGCTGTTTAAGTTAATCATAGCTTTCCTTCCAAGGAGCAAGAGTATTTTAATTTCATGGCCATCTTTTGGCCACTGCAGTCACCATCTGCAATGATTTCGGACACCCCAATATGAAGTTTCTCACTCTTTCCATTGTTTCCCCATCTATTTGCCATGAAGTGATTGGACCAGATGCCATGATCTTAGTTTTCTGAATGTTGAGTTTTAAGCCACTTTTTCATTCTCCTCTTTCACTTTCATCATACATATCTTTCACTGTGATCAAAACATTCATTACTTTCCTCATTACATATGTGTAGGTGATTGTCTAAAAGTAACACAGTGTCCACAGTTTCAAATGTTAAGGCTATAACAAAAGACATACAAAAGGAAGGTAAACGGGGTGGGGTTCATGTTTGGGAGTTCAAATAAAAATTAAAAAAAAATAATAAAAGTGTATTGTATGGGAGGTGGGAGGGAGGCTCAAGAGAGAAGGGACATATGTATACCTGTTGGCTAATTCATATTGATATATGGCAGAAATCAAACCAATATTGTAAAGAAGTCCTCCTTCAATTAAAAAAAAAAGTGTGGTTAGATAGAGTTTGAGAAGGCTGTACAAAAAATATGTTCTAGGCACATTGTCTTACTCTCTTGGAGTGTTAGAGAAACAAGGGCATGATGGCTCACATTAAAAAAAAAAAGGAAGGTAAATATATCTTGAAAATAAAGTAGAACTGAGGAAAAGATTTTGCTAGGCTGAAGAAAACAGACAGAAGAAAGGAATACCTTGCCAAGGCAATAGAAAGGAGAGAATTAATGGAGTAGAATACCAGAAAAGAGTATTTATGTCTCTGTGTGTGTGTGTGTGTGTGCACATGCATGCACATGCACACACATGTGCATGCTAGGACTGGAAGGGAAGAGGGATTGGATCAGGGTAATAGTTTGCACCAATCAAGAATGTTACTTTTCTTTGACTATAACATTTTGTAAATCAAATTTGTCTTTTATTTCCAGAAATATAAAAAAATACCCTCACTTAATAGCACTGTGAAGATTCATAGAAGACTTTCTTAGGATTATACAGTAATAACACTTTTTTAGGATTATGGCAAAGAAAAGAATGTTTCCTCTATCTTATGTGTAGAAAACTCACACTAATATTTTTCCTGGATATATAATTGGTCATATATGCCTCTCTCTGTTCCTTAGTACAGTATACTGGCAACATGGCACACATTTTAGAGGAGGCCTACTTAAGGGATCCATAGGGAATATTTGAGCAAAAGGAGTCTGCTAGATATTTCTGTACTATTTTCATAATTCATTCTTATGAAGTTAGGCCTCAGGGAACAAGGGTCACATATTCCTTTTTCATTTTGGAACAATCATAACATTATTTAATCAGGAGACAAAATTTTATTTTATATTACAAAGTCTTTCAGTAAGGAGTAGGATTGCTTTGTGATCTACAAAATGAAGTTTGAATTGAAGTATTAGGAAGCCTCCTCCATACATTGTCATCAAAGCGTCCAAAAGTCTTATCCTACCTGGAACATTTCTTACACATGATTCTTATTTCTTAACTTCAAACTACACCTAGGAGCAATCTTTTGTTCTCGGTGCTGCCAAAACTTCCACCTTCTAGCAATGACCTCAGTTTAGCACCTACTCATAAGATGTGTTTGCACATCGTTGGTACGTTATGGTGACATATATGTTCTTATCAAGGAGCCTGTCATAGAATTTAGGAGATGTTAACATTTTTCCATCTGTGTGTGTGAAAGTGACGTTTCCTGTTAATTTTGTTCTCTTGCTGAACTCTTCAAGCAAAAGCCTTCTGTGGGAGGCAGAATGATGTCATACAGTCATAGCATAAAATTTTTCAACCTTTAGAATGAGACATATTGTGGCATATATTTCACTACTTTTAAAAGCAGCAAAATAAAAACTTGGAGGATGATGATATCAATTTTATGTTTTTCAAGTGTGGGGGTTTCCAGAACCTTGAGAATGACTCCAAGGCTAAAATTTCCCCTGGCACATGAATTTCCTCTCTCGCCTTAGAAGAGGCAAGCCCATCTATGGATATCCTTGTTTATGAGACAAACAGAGACTTGGCTATTTAACTGCAGACGTATTGAGACTTTTTGCAGGCAAAATAGTCTAGCACTAGTGATTTAAAAATAAAAAGAGATCAAACCTCCAATTTCAGCTCTGACATGCAAAAGCTTGGAAGTTGTCGTTCCCATTTTTGCAACCAGGAAAAGCTGAAATCAATAACTTTTCTTGGACTTATCAGAGAACTGATATGGCAGAGCAAACTGCCACCCTGAAATTCAGAGAAAAAGCAAATGTAGAGTTAGTCTCCATCTCTTTCCCTTAAAAAGAAGTCACTGGGGTCATATACTGCTGGGAACACTTAATAATTTTGATGAATTGCTAGAGGCTGGGTGTGAACTAGCATGAAAGTGAGAGATTTTGGAGGCTGTACTTTTAAGAAGACTCCCAATGTTTTCTTGAGTTCTACCTCCAGTAGCCATTCCAGGTTCTTACCTTGAAGAGCCAAGAATCATCCCCTCCTGGCTCTCACATGGGAGACGAAAAGTAGCCACTGTGAAATACTCATAAAAGTCTTGTAATAAAGGGGAATGCATCAAGGGAAAGATTTAAAAGAGCCTTAGCCACCTAACGAAGGGAATTCTTTCCTTTCCAGCCTTTGTTAGCTTTCCTGCAACACCGAAGAGGGGAAAAAAAAAAAAAAAAATCTAAGAGTTGTAACTTGTAAAGGTGATAGCCCAGGGGCAAATCCCATGAAAGGTGAAAAACCTAGTCACAATAATATAGAATGCTTCCTCCCCTCCATTCCCTTCTATCACATCAATAAGGATCTAGTGCCTCATAGCTCAAAGAACTAAAAAACAGACTTTATCTGAGGACGGCATCTTAGGGAAGCCAAAGACAACAAGGGAGGCAAAATCAAGGATAATAAAGGAACTGAAGCCTTTGGCACTGACAGTTGCAGCGAACGTTCAATACACCCCTAATCCTAGAAACATTGACATAAAACCTTATACTAACTATTTACCTCAGTTTCTATCATGTGATACATTTTTCTCTGGCCTTCAACAACAACAAAAAAATATAAGGCATGATAAAAGGCAAGAGAAAAAGTCTGAAGACAAAGCAACCATCAGACCACATTCAGATATGACACAGATGTTAGTATTATGAGTCAGGGACTTTAAAATAACTATGATTAATATCTTCAGAGTGCTAATGGAAAAGTAGAGAGCATGTGAAAATGTATGGGTGAAGTGAGCAGAGGGAAGCTCTAGAATCACAAGAAAATGCAAAAAATCAAACCACTGTAATAAAAATAAAAGATGCTTTAGAAGAGCTTATCAACAAATTTGGTATAGCTGAGAAAACAATAAATGAACTTGAATACAGGTCACTATAAACTTTCCAAAAATAAATGCAAAGTAAAGAAGGGTGAAAAAAAATTAAATGAACATAACCTCTTAAAACTGTGGTACAATTACAAAAAAGTGTAACTAAAGAGCCTCTGTATGAAGGTGAAAGAGGAAAGTGAAAAAGCTGGCTTGAAACTAAGGTCATGGATCCAGTCCCATCACTTCATGGCAAATAGATGTGGGAAAAATGGAAACAGTGATAGATTTTATTTTCTTGGGCTCCAAAATGTGCTGACTGCAGCAAGGAAATAAAAAAATTAAAAAAATTAAAAAAAACCACTTGCTTCTTGGGAAAGAAGCTATGACAAACTCAAGCAGCATATTAAAAAGCAGAGACATCACATTGCTGACAAAGGTCTGTATAGTCAAAGCTATGTTTTTCCAGTAGTCATGTACAGATGTGAGAGATGGACCATAAAAAAGGCTGAGCACCGAAGAACTGATGCTTTTGAACTGTGGTGCTGGAGAAGACTCTTGAAGGTCCCTTGGACAGCAACGAGATCAAACCAGTCAATTCTAAAGGAAATCAGTCCTGAATATTCATTGGAAGGACTGATGCTGAAGCTGAAACTCCAACAATTTGGCCACCTGATGCAAAGAACTGATTCATTGGAAAAGACCTGATGTGGGGAAAGACTGAAGGCCGCCTGGAGAAGGGGATGACAGAGGATAAGATGGTTGGATGGCATCATCAATTCAAAGAACATGAGTTTGATGAAACTCTGGGAGATAGTAAAGGACAAGGAAGCTTGGCATGTTGCAGTCCACAGGGTCACAGAAAGTCCGACACAACTGAGTGACTGAACAACCACCTACAGGCATTTGGAATAACAGAAGAAGAAGAGAGGAGGAGCAGAAAAAAATATTAGAAATAATGATGAGGATTTTTCAACATTAATAATAGACACCCAACCACAGACTAGGAAGCTCAGAAAATATAAGCAGGATCAACACCAAAAATAACCCCCCAAACCTAGGCATAGCATATTCAAACTACAGAAAGCCAAAGCCAAAGAGAAAATGTTGAAATCAACCAGAATTTTAAAACAAAAAGGAAAAACACCCGACAGACATCCCTTCTAAACCATTGCTAGCAAGAAAACAATATAGAGCGTTGATATGAATTCAAGATAAGAATTGATATGCTAAAAGAGGAATGACAGTAGGGTCATATAAAATGTTGAGTTAAAAATCAGAAAACAGCAGGACTTTGCTGGTGGCACAGTGGATAAGAATCCAGCTGCCAGTGCAGAAGACACGGATTCGATCCCCCGAAGATTCCACTTGCCGTGGAGCAGTTAAGCCCATGTGCCACAGTTGTCGAGCCTGTGTGTCCAACTACGGAAGCTTGCATGCTTTGGAGCCTGTGCTCTGGAACAAGAGAAGCTGCCACAATGAGAAGCCTCCACACGGCAACAAAGAGTAGCCCCTGCTAGCTGAAACTAGAGAAAGCCCATGCAAAGCAATGAAGACCAAGAGCAGTTGAAAATAAATAACTTTTCAAAAATCAAAAAACAGAAAAAAAATGCAATGAACACAAAACAGAAACATGGTAGTTATTAATCCAGCTACATAAAAATACATTTTAAATGTGAATAGCCTAACTGCACAAATTTAAAGACAGATTATTATATTGAAAGAAAACAACTCTATAATGTCTAGAAGCAATCCACGTTCAGTATAAACACTCAGACTAAAAGTAAAGGAAGAGAGAGAAATATCTTGTACGTACTAATCAGAAGAAAATAAGGATGGCTTTAATTAATTTCAGATATGGCTGACTTCAGATCAGGGAAAATAAATAGGGATTCAGACAAGCTTCTAGAATGATAAAGGGTCAATTCTCAGCAGATGTAATGACTCTTAATATACATATGTGCCTCAATAAAAGCACATCAAAATATGAGATGATAAATACTGATAAAACTTTACAGAGAAATAGATAAATCCACTATTACAGTTGGAGTTTTCATCACCTATGTGTCAATAGCTGACACAACAAGCAAGCAGAAAATCAGTAAGGATATAGATGAACTGAATAGCATTATGAATCAACTGATATAATTAACATTTATAAAATAATACCCTATCCAACACCAGCAGAATAAACATTTTTCTCAAAAGTCCCTGTAACAGTCTTAATGACAGACCATATGCTCAGTCATAACACCATAACAGATTTAAAATAAAATAAGTTATACAAGGTAGGTTCTCAGACCAGAGTGGGATTAAACTAGAAATCAGTAACACGGAGATATCTAGAAAAACTCCCAAATATTTGGAGATTAAATAATACAGTTTGAAATAACGTATGGGTTAAAGAAGGAATCAAGAGAAATTTTAAAATATTTTGAACTAAAAAGGAAAATACAAATTCTCAATCTTGGGAATTCAGCAACCAGAGTCTAGAGGGAAATTTATAGTATTAAGCACATTCAGTTCAGTTGAGTTCAGTGCTCAGTTGTGTCTGACTATTTGCGACCACATGGACTGCCGCACACCAGGCTTCCCTGTCCATCACCAACTCCCAGAATTTAATCAAACTCATGTCCATTGAGGCGAGGATGCCATTCAACCATCTCAACCTTTGTCATCCCCTTCTCCTCCCGCCTTCAATCTTTCCCACCATCAGGGTCTTCTCCAATGAGTCAGTTCTTCCCATCAGGTGGCTAAAGTATTGGAGCTTCAGCTTCAACATCAGTCCTGCCAATGAATACTCCGGACTGATTTCCTTTAGGATGGACTGGTTGGGTCTCCTTGCAGTCCAAGGGACTCTCAAGAGTCTTCTCCAATACCACAATTCAAAAGCATCAATTCTTCGGCACTCAGCTTTCTTTAAAGTCCAACACACACATCCACACATGACTACTAGAAAAAACCATAGCTTTGACTAGATGGACCTTTGTTGGCAATGTAATGTCTCTGCTTTTTAATATGCTGTCTAGGCTGGTCATAGCTTTTCTTCCAAGGAGCAAGTGTCTTTTAATTTCATGGCTGCAGTCAATATCTGCAATGATTTTGGAATCTCAGAAATAAAGTCTCTCACTGTTTCCATTATTTTCCCATTTATTTGCCATGAAGTGATGGGGCTGGATGCTTTAATATTAGTTTTCAGAATGTTGAGTTTTAAGCCAACTTTTTCACTCTCCTCTTTCACTTTCATCAAGAGCCTGTTTAGTTCTTCTTCACTTTCTGCCATAAGGGTCATGTCATCTGCATATCTGAGGTTATTGATATTTCTCCAGGCAATCTTGATTCCAGCTTATGCTTCATCCAGCCCAGCATTTCGCATTATATACTCTGCATAGAAGTTAAATAAGCAAGGTGACAACATTGAGCCTTGATGTACTCCTTTCCTGATTTGGAACCAGTCTATTGCTCCATGTCCACTTCTAACTGTTGCTTCTTGACCTGCATACAGATTTCTCAGGAGGCAGGTCAGGTGGTCTGGTATTTCCAATCTCTTGAAGAATTTTCCACAGTTTGTTGTGATTCACACAGTCAAAGGCTTTAGTGTATTCAATAAAGCAAAAAAAAAATATTTTTCTGAAACACTCTTGCTTTTTTGATGATCCAGCAGATGTTGGCAATTTGATCTCTGGTTTCTCTGCCTTTTCTAAAACCAGCCTGAACATCTGGAAGTTCACGGTTCACATACTATTGAAGCCTGGCTTAGAGAATTTTGAACATTACTTTGCTAGCGTGTGAGATGAGTGCAGTAGTTTGAGCATTCTTTGGCATTTCCTTTCTTTGCAATTGGAGTGAAAACTGACCTTTTCCAGTTCTGTGGCCACTGCTGAGTTTTTCAAATTTCCTGGCATATTGAGTGCAACATTTTCACAGCATCATCTTTTAGGATTTGAAATAGCTCAACTGGAATTCCATCACCTCCACTAGCTTTGTTTGTAGTGATGCTTCCTAAGGCCCACTTAACTTCACATTCCAGGATGTCTGGCTATAGGTGAGTGATCGCACCTTCATGGCTATCTGGGTCATTAAGATATGTGTTCTGTGTATTCTTGCCACCTCTTAGTATCATGTTTCTGTTAGGTCCACACAATTTATGTCCCATATTGTGCCCATCTTTGCATGAAGTGTTCCCTTAGTATCTGTAATTTTCTTGACGAGATCTCTAGACTTTTCCATTCTATTGTTTTTCCTCTATTTTTTTTGCATTGATGACTGAGGAAGGCTTTCTTATCTCTCCTTGCTATTCTTTGCAACTCTGCATTCAGATGCTTATATCTTTCCTTTTCTCCTTTGTTTTTCACTTCTCTTCTTTTCACAGCTATTTGTAAGGCCTCCCCAGACAGCCATTTTGCTTTTTTGCATTTCTTTTCCATGGGGATGGTCTTGATCCCTGTCTCCTGTACAATGTCAACTGAGGAAGGCTTTCGTATCTCTCCTTGCTATTCTTTGCAACTCTGCATTCAGATGCTTATATCTTTCCTTTTCTCCTTTGTCTTTTGCTTCTCTTCCATTCACAGCTGTTTGTAAGGCCTCCTCAGAGAACCATTTGCCTTTTTGCATTTCTTTTCCTTGGGGATGGTCTTGATCCCTGCCTCCTGTACAGTGTCATGAACCTCCATCCATAGTTCTTCAGGCACTCTATCAAATCTAATTCCTTGAATCTATTTGTCACTTCCACTGTATAACTGTAAGAGATTTGATTTATGTTGTACCTGGATGGTCTAGTGGTTTTCCCTACTTTTCCTTCAATTTAAGCCTGAATTTGGCAATAAAGAGTTCATGATCTGAAGAGACAGCACCAAAGCAAAAGCAACATCCAGTTTTGGATTAAGCACATTAGTTAGTAAAAAAGGAAAGCTCTGTAATCAATAATCTAACTTTCCACCTTGGGAAACTAGAGAAAAAAGTCCAATGAGACTAAGTAATAAAAAGGAAATAATAAATATTAGAGCAGAAGTCAATGAAATTAAAAGCAGAATACAGAAAATCAGTGAAACCAAAAGCTAGTTCTTTGAAATAATCAATAAAATTGATAAAACTGTAGGCAAATTAACCAAGGAGAAATAAAGAATAAATTCACAATATCAAAAAATAAAGAGCAATCATCACTACTGCTTCCAAGGCCATTAATAGAATAATAAAACAATATCAACAGCTTTATGATCCCAAATTGATATCTTATAAAAAATAGATCAACTCCTTGAAAAGTATAAAAATACTGAAATTCACACAGGGAGAATATCTAATTTCGATACTTTATATCTGTTAAAGAATTTGAATCAATAAGTACCTTTCAAAGGAGAAAACTTTGGCTCAAATGGACTCTGTGTGACCCCATAGACGGCCTCCTACCAGGCTCCCCCATCCCTGGGATTCTCCAGGCAAGAACACTGGGGTGGGTTGCCATTTCCTTCTCCAATGCATGAAAGTGAAAAGAGAAAGAGAAGTTGCTCAGTCGTGTCTGACTCTTCACGACCCCATGGACTGCAGCCTATCAGGCTCCTCTGCCCATGGGGTTTTCCAGGCAAGAGTACTGGAGTGGGGTGCCATTACCTTCTCCATTCAAATACCAAATATTTAAAGTAGAAATCACAGCAATTCTCCACAATCTCTTCCAAAATATATAAGAAACATTCAAACTATTAGGCCAGCATTACCCTAAAACCAAAAGCAGACAAAGACATTACAATGAAGGAAAATTATAGATCAATATCTCTCATGAACATAGATCAAAATTCTTCAAAAATATATTGAACTCAACACCATGCTGCTGCTGCTGCTGCTAAGTCACTTCAGTCATGTCCAACTCTGTGCGAACCCAGAGATGGCAGCCCACCAGGCTCCCCCATCCCTGGGATTCTCCAGGCAAGAACACTGGAGTGGGTTGCCATTTCCTTCTCCAATGCATGAAAGTGAAAAGAGAAGGTGAAGTTGCTCAGTTGTGTCCAACTCTTAGAGACCCCATGGACTGCAGCCTATCAGGCTCCTCCGCCCATGGGATTTTCCAGGCAAGAGTACTGGGGTGGGGTGCCGTTGCCTTCTCCAACTCAACACCAGAGAAGAGTACTAATAATAGTCACAGACTATTTGAAATATTTGCAAAACACATACCTTGAAAGAACTTTAAAACTTACAAATAACTCTGAAAACTCAATCAATGAGAAATTATAAACTAACTTAAAAAGTAAAAAAACAAAACAAAAAACCTCACCAGAGAAGATATTTAGACAGAAATAAGTATATGAAAATATGATCAACATTATTTCTCAGTGGAAAATTCCAAGTTAGAACAACAATTATGTATCATTGCATATATATTCGAATGGGTAAAAATTTTATTAAATTGATAATACCAAAAGTGGTAAGGATTTGGAGCACTCCTCCTAGTGGGACAGGAAAATTGTGCCATCTTACCATCTAATTACATTAACAGCATACACAATTGTGTTTCTAGATATTATGTCCAGCTTTCTGCAAACTTATGTCCACATAATAGCCTTCTCAAGAATGTTTGTTACAACTTTATTCATCATCACCAAAACCTGGAAGCAACCGTTATGTCCTTTAACAGGTGGATGAATAAACTGTGGAATCTCACAATAACATGAAATATCACTCAGTGATAAAAATAAATGAAATTTCAATTTTGAATTGAATTTTCATGGGAAAATATCAATTATATTTTTAAGTGAAAGAAACTAGTCTGAAAAGATTATGTGCTATGTGATTCTAAGTATACGACATCTGGAAAGGCAAACATACACAGTAAAAAGATCAATAGTTTGAGGAAAGAAAAGGGAAGAGTTAAATAGGTGAAGAACTGAAGACATACACGATGGTGAAGCTATTCTGTATACAACTGCAATGGTGGATATATTACATTATGCATTTGTCAAGACCCATAGATGTCTGATGTACAAAGAGTGAAACAGTGTATGCAAATTTTGAAAAATTATTTAGTAGGTCCTAAGATTTCAGGGTAGAATGCAAAATGTGACAAAACATAAATATATTCCAAAAAAATTAAACAGCCTCATTGAAGGTGGTAGGGAGAAAGGGTAATAACTCAACCAACTTTGGAAACAAGTAGAACCTGTAAGAGTAAAGGCAGAAGAATTGTGCATAAGCGCTATACTATGGTTTATGAAGATCCCCACTCCTCCTTGGGAGCATGGGTTCATGTTTCTGATACTGCTGTACATGTATACTGGAATTGAAAAAGTAAACAGATTGTGGATGGTAGCCAGCCTTCTTACCATTGGAGTAAGAATGTACAAATAAGCAAAGGAAGGAGAATAAAATCATCAGTGAAGCAACTGATTAAAGACATCAGTATTAACTTATGTTTAGCTTAACAGATACACACAGATGCTTACCTAAATAGTGAAATTTATAGATATTAGTATATACACGGTGAGCGCTTCCCTGGTGGCTCAGATGGTAAAGGATCCACTTGCAATGCAGGAGATATGGCTTCCATCCCTAGTTTGGGAAGATCCCTTGGAAGAGGAAATGACAACTCATTCCAGTACTCTTGCCTGGGAAATCCCATGGACAAAGGAGACTGACAGGATGCAGTCCATGGGGTCACAAAGAGTCAGACATGACTGAGCAACTAAATATATACATATATACATGGGTTAATATACACAGAAATATTTCTTTGTTTTGTAGCAGAAAATGCCTACAAGAAATAGTACTCTTTTAGAAAAGAATACTGAGTGCCCAGATCTTGGTTTCTATATCATTTTCTAATAAAAAGGAACCAGAGCTCCAGAGAAAAATGATTCTAGGTTTGACGCAGGAAATATACAAGACAGGCCTGGATCATCTTGTAACACTAGAAAGTGGAGAAATGCTACACACACACACACACACACACACACACACACACATACACACACACAAATGCAAAAAAGAGACATAAGAGTCAGTTGAATAGCTAGGGATGGAATCATGAGCAGGGAAATAAAAGTGGTACTGAAATTTAACCAAAGTATAAAATAAGTATCATTGAGTTCATACTGATATAAATAAATGAGTGAATAAATAAGTAAAATAGAAGAGACAAAGATCTCTTTTAGAAGAATTCCAAATAATTTATGTAGAATGTAGATACCTTATCCTCAAAAAAAAAAAAATAATGGAACATAATTTCCCAAGTTTTAAATGAGGGCTAGGCATAGGGACTCCCTTCCAAAAAGTACAGTATGGAATGGGGTAAAGGTAATTATTTTACAGTGGAGAAATGACCCAGACATTGAAGATCAACATCAAAGATAAGTCATGATTTTTTTTTCATGTGGACCATTTTTATAGTGTTTATTGAATTTGTGAGAAGGGAATGGCAACCCACTCCAATATTCTTGCCTGGAGAATCCCATGGACAGTGGAGCCTAGTAGGCTTCAGTCCATGGGGTCACAAAGAGTCAGACACAACTGTGTGACTACCACTTTTGAATTTATACCTAATATTTCTTCTGTTTTGTGTTTTGGTTCTTTGGCCATGAGGCGTGTAGGATCTCAGCGCCCCAACCGGGACTGAACCTGCACCCTCTGCACTGGAGGGCAAAGTCTTAACCACCAGGGAGGTCCCAAAATGTCATGTCAATAGTACTTACCGTTGATATAATGGGAGGATAAAGCCCTTCACTTTTATAGTCTTCCTCTCAAAAATGCGTGACTCTAGTCAAGTAATTCAGGCAAATCCCAATAGAGGTACATTTTAGAAAATATTTAATCAGTATTCCTCAAAACTGCCAAAGTCATCAAAAACGAGGAAACTCTAATAATTGTCAGTGAAGAGTAGTCTAAGGGAACCTGACAGCTAGATGCAACATGGTACATTTAGTTGTATCACTTTGGATGGGATTCTGGAATAACAAAAACAAAAGGACACTGTAAATCTAAAGAAATCTGAATAAAGTATAGATGTTCATTAAAAGTTATTAATACTGTTTCATTAATTGTAACAAATGCACAATACTGATGTAAGATGTTAATAATAGGAGAAACTGGGTACAGAGTTTATGGGAAATCACTTTATGTTTTTCTGTAAATCTGAAAACGTTCTATTAACTTTTTATGCACCCTAATTCACATGAAATAGAAATAGAACCCAAATAATTGATGCTGATTAAAAATAATAGTTAAATCCTTCGCTCTGATAATTTTAGGTGGTTTTGATGATAATGATTTTAGAACTTGTGGTCAACATAAAGGTGACAAAAAGCTTCCATTATCTGTGCTGTATATATTAAGATAATGAGGGACTTCTCTGATGGTCCAGTGGTTGAGAATCTGTCCACCAATGCAGGGGACACAGTTTCAATCCCTGATCTGGGAACTAAGATACAACCTGTCGAGCAGCAACTAAGCCCGCATGATGCAAATACTAAGCCTGTGCCCTCTGGAGCCTGCATGCCACAACTAGAGAAGCCCGTGCAATGGAACGAAGATCCCACGTACTGCAACTAAGACCTGATGTAGCCAAATTAAAAAAAAATATGTATTAAAAAAAAAAGATAAGTGAGAAAATTCTGTCTAAACTTTCTGTCTTTGATTTTACTGTGCCATTTATATGTTACCATCAGGATCCTAAATTACTCTTTCTTTCAAATATTATTTCCCCTTATTATTATTATAGAATTAATATATATTCATTATAGAAAATGTGGAAAGTTTATCAAAGTGTAGAGAAGAAAAAACCTACAATTGTACCATCCATTCATAACACTTAAAAAAAGTTTTAGTATTTATTTGCTAGACCTAACATTTTATTTTAGTATAATATTTCAGATATTATATAGAATAAACATTTCTATATTAATATGATATTTAAGTCATTACTGCACTTCATTCAGGTATCTATGCCACATATTATATTCTAGAGTTTAGAACATTGTACGTGCTACCGCTTCAATCAAGTCAATTTCTTTGCGACCCCATTGACTGTAGCCCACCTGGCTCCTCTGCCCATGGGTATTCTCCAGGCAAGAGTACTGAAGTGGATTGCCATGCCCTCCTCCAGGATTCTTCCCAACCCAGGGATTGAACCAACATCTCTTACATCTCTGCGTTGGCAGGCAGGATCTTTACCACTAACACCACAGGGGAAACCCCAAGATACTCTGAATACTTAGTTTTTTTCACTCCACTCTGCAGCCTGGGGACACAAGTTTTCACAAAATGATTCATATTGTGACCACTTGTCTGCAGTAAGGGACCTCCAGCTTCAGAGACCTGGAGCCTGAAGGTGTTTTCATCACAACTTTCTTTGAAAATAAACTGGGGGCTTCAGTGACCGTGGGGTTAAAAATGTGAGGACGTTGTATCATTGGGTAAATATTTTGGGGAAATACAAAATTTTACATATAATTATATTAGTGAGAAGATATGTATAATGCCAATGTAATGACATTTTCGACAATGTTTTTGCCAGTCAAAATAAGTCAATTGAGTTTTAAAACTATCCAACCTGTGGCTTCCCTGGTGGCTCAGTGGTAATGAATCTGCCTGCCATTGCAAGAGACACAGGTTCAATTTCTGATCCAGGAAGATCCCATGTGCTCTGGAGCAGCTAGGCCTGTGCACCAAAGCTGCTGAGCCTGTGTGCTAGAGCTTGGGAACCACAGCTATTGAGTCCACGTGCTCCCACCCTAGAGTCTGTGCTCAGCAATGGGAGAGGCCAATGCAATGAGAAGCTCCACACTGAAACAAAGGGTAGCTCCCTCTCTCTGCAACTAGAGAAAACCCTGCATAGCAATGAAGACCTAGCAAAGCCAAAAAATGCATAAATAAAATCATATATTTAAAAAAAAACTGTCCAAATTGATTGATATCTTAGATATAGAGCCATTCCATTGAAATTTTTTTGTGTGTGAGAGAAGCCTTCATTCCATGAATATTTGCAAACCTACTATATGCCAGGCACTGTTTTAGGCTCTGGGGATGTAAGTGAATCAAGGAAACACCAAAGTTCCTGACTTCACAGAATTGATATTTTCATGGGGTGTCATATAAATTTTACACAGATACATATGTATATGTTTGTGTGTGATATGGTGGTAATGCTATTGACAAAAACAAAGAAGGAAATACAATAGAAAATGAATGAGGGTGGTAAGTGCAAGAGGATTGGGTTGTCTTCTGTTCATAAGGTTTTCAGGAATTATAATTTCCAGGATCTAGGGGATTCTTGGTATTTCTATAGTTACTGTGGAAAGGGTGTATAAACACCTAAAAGGCTGATATGAATGTAAGGTAGAAAATTCTTCAAGATAGTAGGATAGAAATCTTTTCTTGAACACCCTACATCCAAGGACACTTTCTTAACTACTGTCCTAATGACATGGAAGTGGTGAAAAAAGCAGTCATACCTGCGGAGCTCCTGTGTACCTTTGTAACTACTGCTAATGGCACCCAAAGGCTGGGGGGAGTGACTGTCCAATCACATATGTAGTTGAATATAGCAAAAAACCAAGATGGCTTTACCTCAACCACATGGTTCTCCAGTCTGTTCATGAGAAAACTCCTTTTATGAGACTTCTTCATAGGTAACTGTGTAAGATGTCCCCAAACACTTTCATACTTTGAAGCCTTAAAACTAGATAACTTTTTGAAACTGTATATAATTGCCTATAAAATTTAAAGGGTGGGGTTTCTGGTCTGACATGTAAGTAACTTAAAAGTCTACACTTTCTGAACTAACGAGTGAAAAACCGAATAAACTGAAAAAGAAATGACTTTTCTTAGATCCAATATAGAAGTGAGATCATAGAGCAAACCACTGCATCCCAAATTTGAAAGACTGATAAGTAGGTAAAGAGAAACACAACCAGTGCATAAACCCATGCACAGAAATATCCGTGGAGGTCAGTGTTAGGGGTGAGAGAACCTAAACTGTGTTACTGAATTGCTGGAGGCTCAATATGGACAGGGGACTCCCTGCTGGCTCAGATGGTAAAGAATCTGCCTTCAATGCAGGATACCCAGGTTCAGTCCCTGGGTTACAAAGATCCCCTGGAGAAGGGAATGGCAACCCCCTCCAGTATTCTTGCCTGGCAAATTCCATGGACAAGAGGAGACTGGCAGGCTATTGCCAGTTGCAAAGAGTTACAGGGCTTGTAAAGAGTTGGACATGACTGAGACTAACATACAATGTGGACAAGCTAAAAACTCTAGGAGGACAGTCATGGGTGAATTTTACCTCTTGGAGGTTTTACCAATTAGTATCTATCAGAGAAAAATCCCCTCATGCTTTTGGCAGGGAGAGGGGGAAAAAAACAATTTTGAAACATGGAGCATGCTGTCTTTTTCAACAAGTTCTTCCCTGAAGAGAAACTTATCCAAAGCCTTATCTGCTGGGGTATTATCAGGGGCTAACTAACCTGGGGGAAAATCCAACTCTAGCGTGCTTAGCTATCCTATCCTGTCTAAGGAAGGTGGAGGGGAGGAAAAGAGAAGCTGTGAAATTCACAGTCCACAGGCTCACCAAAACACTGCAACCTAATCATAGAAAGAAAGTGGAAGTGAAGTTCCTCAGTTGTGTCCAATTCCTCGCAACCCCATGGACTATAGCCTACCAGGTTCCTCCATCCATGGGATTTTCCAGGCAAGAGTGCTGGAGTGGGTTGCCACTAAGCATAGGACTACAGAATACTTCCCCTCCCTCCACATTTTATCAACACTTTGTGCATGTGTGCATGCTTAGTCCCTTAGTCATGTCTGACTCTTTGCAACCCCATGGTCTGTAGCCCACCAGGCTCAGTCCATGGAATTTTCCAGGCAAGGATACTGGAGTGGGTAAGCAGTCCCTTCGCAGGAGATCAAACTCAGGATCAAACCCAGAATTCTTGCATTGCAGGCAGAATATTTTACTGTCTGAGCCGCCAGTGAAGCCCTTACTAAAGGCCTATTTAACACAGTTCATTTTGCCTGGTACATCTTGTCCACCTTCCACAAAAGAATAGCAGGGAATACTAACAGGGAAAAGCCCAGTTTGAGTAGGCTGAACAAACATCAGAACCAGAGTCAAATATGGCAGTAATCTTGCAATTATTGGAAATGGAATTTTTTAAATTAAATTTTTTATTGAAGGATAATTGCTTCACAGAATTTTGTTGTTTTCTGTCAAACCTCAACTTAAATCAGCCATAGGTGTGCATATATCCCCTCCCTTTTGTACCTCCCTCCCATCTCCGTACCCATCCCACCCATCTAGGTTGATAGAGAGCCCCTGTTTGAGTTTCCTGAACCATGCAGCAAATTCCCATTGGCTATCTATTTTACATATGGTAATGTAAGTTTCCATGTTACTCCTTCCATACATCTCACCCTCTCCTCCCCTCTTCCCATGTCCATAAGTCTGTTCTCTATGTCTGTTTCTCCATTGCTGCCCTCTAAATAAATTTTTCAGTACAACTTTTCTAGATTCCACATATATGTGTTAGAATATGGTATTTCTCTTTCTGACTTACTTCACTCTGTATAATAGGTTCTAGGTTCATCTACCTCATTAGAACTGACTCAAATGTATTCCTTTTATGGCTGAGTAATATTCCATTGTGTATGTGTACCACATTTCTTTATGCATTCATTTGTCGATTGACATCTAGGTTGCTTCCATGTTCTAGCTATTGTAAATAGTGCTGCAATGAACAATGAGATACATGTGTCTTCTTCCATTTTGGTTTCCTCAGGGTATATGCCTACAAGTGGGATTTTTGGGTCATATGGTGGTTTTATTCCTAATTTTTTAAGAAATCTCCATACTCTCTTCCACAGTGGCTGTATCAATTTACATTCCCACCAACATTGCAAGAGCGTTCCCTTTTCTTCAC
>SJYX01007694.1:363810-420907 GCA_006410675.1 Oreotragus oreotragus | reverse complement strand
TTTGGAGGTTAATCCTTTGTCAGTTGTTTAATTTGCTATTATTTTCTCCCATTCTGAAGGCTGTCTTTTCACCTTGCTTATAGTTTCCTTTGCTGTGCAAAAGCTTTTAAGTTTAGTCAGGTCCCACTTGTTTACTTTTGTTTTTATTTCCATTACTCTAGGAGGTGGGTCACAGAGGATCTTGCTTTGATTTGTGTCATCAAGTGTTCTGCCTATGTTTTCCTCTAAGAGTTTTAGTTTCTGGTCTTACATTTAAGTCTTTAATCCATTTTGAGTTCATCTTTGTGTATGGTGTTAGGAAGTGTTCTAATTTCATTCTTTTACATGTAGCCGTCCAGTTTTCCAAGCACCATTTATTGAAGAGGCTGTCTTTGTTCCATTGTATATTCTTGCCTCCATTGTCAAAAGTAAGGTGTATGGGTTTATATCTGGGCTTTCTATCTCCCATTGATCTATATTTCTGTTTTTGTGTCAGTGCCATACTGTTTTGATGGCTGTAGCTTTGTAGTTTAATCTGAAGTCAGGAAGGTTGGTTCCTCCAGCTCCATTCTTCTTTCTCAAGACTGCTTTGGCTATGCAGGGTCTCTTGTGTTTCTATATGAATTGTGAAAATTTTTATTCTAGTTCTGTGAAAAATGTCACTAATAACCTGATAGGAATATGAATCTGTAGTTTGAATCTGTAGACTGAGTTTGGTAGTATAGTCATTTTTACAATATCAATTCTTCCTACCCAGGATCATGGAATGGGATATCTCTCCATCTGTTTATGTCATCTTTGATTTCTTTCATTAGTGTCTTATAGTTATCTGTGTACAGTTCTTTTGTCTACTTCGGTTCAGTTCAGTTCAGTCCCTCAATTGTGTCCAACTCTGCAACCCCACAGACTGTAGCACGCCAGGCCTACCTGTCCATCATCAACTCCTGGAGTTTGCCCAAACTCATGTCCATAGAGTCGGTGATGCCATCCAATCATCTCATCCTTTGTTGCCTGCTTCTCCTCCTTCTGTCAGTCTTTTCCACCATCAGGGTCTTTTCAAATGAATCAGTTCTTCACATCAGGTGGCCCAAGGATTGAAGTTTTCAGCTTCAACATCAATCTTTCCAATGAAAACTCAGGACTGATCTCATTTAGGATGGACTGGTTGGATCTCCTTGCAGTCCGAGGGACTTACAAAAGTCTTCTCCAACACCACAGTTCAAAAGCATTAATTCTTCAGTGCTCAGGTTTCTTTAAAGTCCAACTATCATATCCATACATGACTACTGGGAAAACCATAGCTTTAACTAGATGGAGCTTTGATGGCAAAGTAATGTCTCTGATTTCTAATATGCGATCTAGGTTAGTCATAGCTTTCCTTCCAAGGAATAAGCGTCATTTAACTTCATGACTGCAGTCACCATCTGCAGTGATTTTGGAGCCCCAAAAAATAGTCTCCCACTGTTTCCATTGTTTCCTCATTTATTTGCCATGAAGTGATGGGACCGGATGCCATGATCTTCGTTTTCTGAATGTTGAGCTTTAAGCCAACTTTTTCACTCTCCTCTTTCACTTTCATCAAGAGGCTTTTTAGTTCCTCTTAACTTCTTCCATAAGGGTGGTGTCATCCACATACCTGAGGTTATTGATATTTCTCCTGGCAATCTTGATTCCAGCTGTGTTTCTTCCAGCCCAGCGTTTCTCATGATGTACTCTGCATATAAGTTAAATAAGCAGGGTGACAGTATACAGCCTTGAGTACTCCTTTTCCTCTTTGGAACCAGTCTGTTGTTCCATGTCCAGTTCTAACTGTTGTTTCCTGACATGCATACAGACTTCTCAGGAGGCAGGTCAGGTGGTCTGGTATTCCTGGCTCTTCAAGAATTTTCCACAGTTCGTTGTGATCCACACAGCCAAAGGCTTTGACATAGTCAATAAAGCAAAAATAGATGTTTTTCTGGTACTCTCTTGCTTTTTCAATGATCCAATGGATGTTGGGTATTTGATCTCTGGTTCCTCTGCCTTTTCTAAATCCAGCTTGAATATATGGAAGTTCTCAGTTCACTTATTGTTGAAGCCTGGCTTGGAGAATTTTGAGCATTACTTTACTAGCATGTGAGATGAGTGCAATTGTGTGGTAGTTTGAGCATTGGCATTGCCTTTCTTTGTGATTGGAATGAAATCTGACCTTTTCCAGTCCTGTGGCCACTGCTGAGTTTTCCAAATTTGCTGGCATATTGAATGCAGCTCTTTTACAGCATCATCTTTTAGGATTTGGAACAGCTCAACTGGAATTCCATCACCTCCACTAGCTTTGTTTGTAGTGATGCTTCTTAAGGCCCACTTGACTTCACATTCAGGATGTCTGGCTCTAGGTGAGTGATCACACCATCGTGATTATCTGGGTCATGAAGATCTTTTTTGTACAGTTCTTCTGTGTACTCTTGCCACCTCTTAATATCTTCTGCTTCTATTAGGTCCATACCATTTCTGTCCTTTATTGAGCCCATCTTTTCATGAAAAATTTCCCTTGATATCTCTAATTTTCTTGAAGAGATCTCTAATCTTTCCCATTCTATTGTTTTCTTCTATTTCTTTGCACTGATCACTGAGGAAGGCTTTCTTATCTCTCCTTGCTATTCTTTGGAACTCTGCTTTCAAATGGGTATTTCTTCTCTTTTCTCCGTTGTTTTTCACTTCTCTTCTTTTCACAGCTATTTGTAAGGCCTCCTCAGACAGCCATTTTGCTTCTTTGCATTTCTTTTTGGGGGGATGGTCTTGATCACTGCTTCCTGTACAATGTCACGAACCTCAGTCCATAGTTCATCAGGCTCTCTATCAGATTTGGTCCCTTAACTCTATTTCCTCAGTTCAGTTCAGTCGCTCAGTCGTGTCCAACTCTTTGCTTCCCCATGAATCGCAGCACGCCAGGCCTCCCTGTCCATCACCATCTCCCGGAGTTCATTCAGACTCACGTTCATTGAGTCTGTGATGCCATCCAGCCATCTCATCCTCTGTTGATCCCTTCTCCTCCTGCTCCCAATCCTTCCCAGCATCAGGGTCTTTTCCAATGAGTCAACTCTTTGCCAAAGTACTGGAGTTTCAGCTTTAGCATCATTCCTTCCAAAGAAATCCCAGGGTTGATCTCCTTCAGAATGGACTGGTTGGATCTCCTTGCAGTCCAAGGGACTCTCAAGAGTCTTCTCCAACACCACAGTTCAAAAGAATCAATTCCTTGGCGCCCAGCCTTCTTTACAGTCCAACTCTCACATCCATACATGACCACAGGAAAAACCATAGCCTTGACTAGACAGACCTTAGTCGGCAAAGTAATGTCTCTGCTTTTGAATATGCTATCTAGGTTGGTCATAACTTTTCTTCCAAGGAGTAAGCGTCTTTGAATTTCATGGCTACAGTCACCATCTGTATAATCATAAGGGATTTTATTTAGTTCATACCTGAATGGTCTAGTGGTTTTCCCTACTTTCTTCAATTTAAGTCTGAATTTGGCAAGTTTGTCTCCTTAGGTAATTTTATTCCTAGATATTTAATTATTTTAGTTGCAAATGTGAATGGGATTGATTCCTTAATTTCTCTTTCTCATATTTCATTATTAGTATATGATTTCTGTGTATTGATTTTGCAACTTTGCTAAATTCACTGATTAGCTCTAGTAATTTTCTGATACTATCTTTAGGGTTTTCTATGTACAGTATCATGTCATCTGTAAACAGTGAGAGCTTTATGTCTTCTTTTCTGATCTGGATTTCTTTTATTTCTTTTTCTTTTCTGATTGCTGTAGCTAGGGCTTCCAGAACTATGTTGAATAACAGTGGTGAAAGTGGACACCCATTTCTTGTTCCTGATCATAGAGGGAATGCTTTCAATTTTTCACCATTGAGAATAATATTTGCTGTAATCTTATCATATATGGCTTTTACTATGTTGAAGTAGGTTGCTTCTATGCCTATTTTTTGAAGCGTTTTAATCATAAATGGGTGCTGAATGTTGTCAAAGGTTTTCTGGATCTGTTGAGATTATAGAAAAGGAGGTTTTTAAAACTATAATTCATATCCTAAGTGCTCTAATGGAAAAATTAAACCACATGCAGGAACAATGTAAACAGAGAGATGAAATATCTAAGAAAGAATAAAAAGAGAAGCTAGAGATAAAAAGCAATCTAACAGAAATACAGACTGCCTTAATGGGCTCATCAATAAACTGAACTTAGCAAAGAATCTCTGAACTTTGGGCTATAACAATGGGAATTTTCAAAACCGAAAAGCAAAGAGAGAAAAGACTGAAAAAATAAAATGTCCAAGAATGGTGGGACAATACTAAAAGGTATGTATGTAATGGCAGTACCATTTAAAGCAATAATAAATGAGAATTTCCCCCAAGTTAATGTCAGACACTAAAGCATAGATCCAAGAAGCCCTAGGAACAATAAGTAGAATAAAGATAAAATCCTATACCTAGGCATATCATACTCAACTTCAGAAAATCAAAGATAAAGTCCCAAAAGAAGTCAGAGGAATCAAAACACTACTTGTAGAAGAGCAAAAGTTAAAAATTAAATCCTATTTCTCCTCAGAAATTATTCAAGTGAAATATTTAGTGTTTAGAGAAGAAAGTTACTAACCGGAGATTCTGCACCTTGTGAAATGATCCTTCAAAAGTGAGGAAGAAATGGACTTTCTCAGATGAACAAAACTTGAAAGAACATATAGACTAAAACTGTCTTTGTTTGTAGATGACGTGATCATCTAGGTAAAAATCCAGAACAACAAAAAAAGTCCTGAAACTAGTAATCATTTATAACAAGGTTGTAAAACTCAAGATTAATGCATGAAAGCCCATTACTTTGCTATATACCAGCCATAAGCAAGTGAAATTTGCAATTAAAAACCTATTTATCTTAGCACCCTCAAAAATTAAATGATTAGGTATATATCTAACAATATGTACAAGATCTATAGGAGCATCTTATATGAGAAAAACCACAAAACCCTGATGAACAGAACTGAAGAAGCTTAAATAAATGAAGAGATACTATATTTTCGTGTTTAAGAAGATAATATTGTCAAGATGGTGTTAAACAGGGAGTAAACCATAAGCAATGGCCCCGTTGAGTTGAAGATCCCATAGCCTCATAATCCCACCAAGCTATTTGCCAGTGCTGCCCCAAACATGCTTCCATCAATACTCCAAAATAGTCAGAGAACTGGAAAAATCCCCCCACTGGCTTACTGGGAGGGGCTTTACCCATTATTGCACATGCACACACCTCACACTATCATATCCTTATGGGAAGGCCATGCACAGCAAAGCCTCTTGGTGTACATAAGAGGGACATTCTTAGTTGGGTACAAGCAGGAGACATCCTCCCCAACTCCATTTAGTGCTGTGTTATAAGCCAGACTACCAGTTATGACTCCGGGATGCCAGGCTCTCAAATTGCCCTACTATTTTCCAGATGGGAAACCAACCATCAGCTCTGGAGGGGACACCCTTGAGATGAATCTTTCAAAACTAGTTGTGATTTGACCTCACCATGCTATAAAGAGGATCATTTTTGTAATACAGTCTAGCCCCAATATTGCCTTTTGGACAGGGAATCCTGGCCCCTAAATGGGAATATTAATTATTAATGTAACATTGTTCTCCAGTTAGAGGTATTTTGCAAAAGGCAGGGCAAATAGTTTGAAATCTTGTATGTGCAACTTTGTCTTATGGAACAGGCAGGACTTCCTCACAATTTGTAGACCTACCAGCCTTGCCACCCTGCTACCTAAGGAAAAGCCCTCAACTTCACCAGCCACATCACCACCTAGTTCTGCCTCGCCACCTTTTGAGAGACTTCCACTACCTTCATCAGCAAAAGTCTGTCCCTTGATGGAAACACCAGGAAACAATTTGGGCCACAGTGAGTCTATATGCTCTTCTCACTCATAGAACTAAAACAGACCAAAGCAGAATTGGGTAGCTTTTCGGACAACCCCATTAAATATATTGAGGGAGTCCGACATATTTTCATGGCTTATAAAATGACCTGGAAAGATCGCCATAATTCTAAGCCAGACCCTCTCTGATACTGATACAGAGTTAAAAGAGAGACAGAAATTGCTCATGAACTCCGCATTTCTGATAGTAAATACTCTACTGGGGAAATGGCAATCCCCAGCACTGACCCCAGATGGGCCTACAATCACAAAGAACATCAGTGGGAAAGAAATAATTTAATAATTTAATCATCTCTGTCAAAGTGGGCCTTAAAGCAGCCCAACATAAAATCATAAACAACTCCCAAGTGACAGCAATCAGCAGGAACCTGGGGAAAATCCAACAGCCTTCCTTAACAAGTAGAGGGATAAGTGATTATAAAATATAACTTTTAAACTCAGTGAGCACCTTATATATGCATGTATACTCAGTCACTTCAGTTGTATCCAACAATTTGCAACCCTATAGACTGCAGCCCGTGGGATTTTCCAGGCAGGAATACTGGAGTAGGTTGCCATTTCCTTCTGCATGGGATCTTCCCAAATGAGGGATCAAACCCACATCTCCTGGGTTTCCTTCATTTCAGGTGGATTCTTTATAGCTGAGCCACCAGGGAAGCTCATATTAGACACAAATCACAAGAACTAATTCAAGAACCTAATGTCACCTTAGATGAACTAGTGAATGTGGCCTCCATGGTCTTCTGTTATCAAGATCAAGAGGTTTACATCATGAAAACATCCACAAACAAGTGCTGGAGACAGTGTGGAGGAAAGGGAAACCTCTTGCACTGCTGGTGGGAATGTAAATTGATGCAGCCACTATGGAAGACAGTATGGAGATTCCTTTAAAAAAAAAAACTAGGAATAAAACCACCATACAACCCAACAATACCACTTCTAGGCATACACCCTGAGAAAATCAAAACTGAAAAAGACGCATGTACACCAGTGTTCATCACAGCACCATTTACAGTATCTAGCACATGGAATCAACTTACTAGATGTTCACAGGTAAAGAAGTTGTGACACACACACACAAACACACAATGGAATAGTACTCAGCCATAAAAAGGAAGGCATTTGAGTCACTTCTAATGAGGTGGGTGAACCTAGAGCCTATTATACAGAGTGAAGTAGGTAAGAAAGAGAAAAACAGATACTGTACATTAATGCATATATATGGAATCCAGAAAGATAGTACTGATGAACGTATTCACAAGGCAACTGTGGAGATGCAGACATAGAGAACACACTTATGGGAAAGGGCAGGGGAGAGGAAGCAGAGGGTGGGATGAATGGGGAGAGTAGCATGAAAACATATATACTAACATATGTAAAATAGATAGCCAATGGAAATTTGCTTATGACTTAGGGAAGTCAAACTAGGGCTCTGTAGTAACCTTAGAGGGGTGGGGAAAGGAGGGAGATTCAAGAGGGAGGGGACATATGTACACCTATGGTTAATTCATGCTGATGTATGACAGAAATCAAACCAATAGTGTAAAGCAATCAATCAATTAAAAATAAATATAATTACAGTTTTTGTAAAAATAAATTAATTTTTAAAATGATCAAGAGGCTGAAGCCAAGGTCCAGGAGAAGCAAAGAAGGAAGAAATCTAGGCATGCTCAAATGATGGCTGCCCTACCGAGCCCCCAGGAGGACCTTGACTTTATAGCCGCAAAAGGACAAATGTCACATTTGTTGCCAGATGGATCATTGGGCACAGAAGTGCCCCAATCGAGATAAACCTAAGACTCAGTTGAGTTCAGTTCAGTCACTCAGTCATGTCCGACCTTTGTCACCCCTTGGACTGCAGCACACCAGGCCTCCCTGTCCATCACCAGCTCCTGGAGTTTCCTCAAACTCATGTCTATTGAGTAGGTGATGCCATCTAACCATTTCATCCTCTGTCATCCCCTTCTCCTACGTTCAGTCTTTCCTAGCATCAGGGTCTTTTCACATGAGTCAGTTCTTCGCATCTGGACACACACATGCCAAAAAAAAAAAAAAAAAAAAAAAATCAATCTAGACACAGAACTTACACCCTTCACAAAAATTAAGTCCATGCAGATCTCACACCTAAATGTAAAATGCAATATTATAAAACTTCTAGAATATAAGAGAAAACCTAGTTGGCCTTGGATATGGAAGTGACTTCTTAATACAACACAAAAAGCACAAACCATGAAAAAATAATTGATTGGCTGAACTTCATTAAAATTAAAACCTTTTGCTGTGCGAAAGGCAATGTCAAGAGAATAAGACAACAAGCCAAAGATGGAGACAATATTTGCATTCAGGTTGATCTTATAATGGACTGTTATCCCAAATACACAAAGAACTCTTAAAACTCAGCAGTAAGAAAATTAACCCGATTAAAACATGAACAAAAGATGTGAGCCAAATTTGATTAAAGAAAATATAAAGGATGCAAATAAGCATATGAAAAGATGTCCAACATTTATATGTCATTAGGTAATTGCAAATTAAAACAGATACCATTACACACCTATTAGAATGGCCAAAATCCAAACCACTGGAAAGACCAAAGACTAACATGTGGAGAAACTGGAACTCTTTATTTATTGCTGTTGGGGATACAAAATGGGTGAAAGTGAAAGTCAGTCAGTCTTGTCCAACTCTTCGCAAACCCATGGACTGTATGGTCCATGGAATTCTCCAGGCCAGAATACTGGAGTGGATAGCCTTTCCCTTCTCCAGGGGATCTTCCCAACCCAGGGATTGAACCCAGGTCTTCCATATTGCAGGCAGATTCTTTACCAGCTGAGCCACAAGGAAAGTCTATACAAAATGGGTATAATTACTAAATTAGACAGTTTGACAATTTCTTACTCTTTCTATGTTATCCAGCAATTACACATCTTGGTATTTACCCACGCTAATTGTTGGGCTGTAATGCCTATGTCTACAAGGCCTGTATTCACCCAGCTTTAAGACTGAAGAGAGAGGCTGGAATCAAGAACAGGGACATCCATGGTTTAATGGCTGGGGGAGCTTACACATCTGAAGTAAGATCCTGAAGCAACACCCCACCATGGCAGGACATGGCAGCAGTCTTTGGTCCTGGGGCAGGGTGAGGTTACCAGTTATAGGGGGAATTGAAGTTGTGTTGGCTCCATTACCAGGGAGACCAACAGAGATTCATGCCCCTTTGATAAGCTATTGTGGTGGAGCTGTTCTGACTTAGAGGTTAGAACAATCACTGCTGGGGCAGTGGCAAGTCTGTAGGAAGTTCAGTCATGTAAGTAGGGTGTAGAGGAAGCAGGTACTGGCAGAGCAGGGGAGTTACAGATCGCAAGAGAACAGTCACCAATCACACACTCCACTCTTGCATACCCTGTTTGACTATTACCGTCATGTTCCACCCATCTTCCACGATATCCCTGAGGTCAGGTATGTAGAGGGGCCCTGCAATCAGATACCAATAATGCTATACAGAATCCAGCAGTTAAAGACTATTAAGGGTGAGATACTTAGTATGCTAAGAATAGTCATTCACCTGGATGTGGGCAAATTTTGGAGCCAAGCACTTACTAGGCCAAAGGAGAGGGAATCAGTGAGGGCAGCATCTTGTCCAGTTACAAGGAAGGTAAGGACATACCATTTTCTTTTTGTTTCCTTTTTAAAAATTTATTTATTTATTTTAAATGGAGGTTAATTGCTTTACAATACTGTGGTGGTTTTTGCCATACACTGACATGAATCAGCCATGGGTGTACATGTGCCCCCATCCCGAATCCCCTCCCGCCTCCCTACCCATCCCATCCCTCTGGGTTGTCCCAGTGCGCCAGCTTCCAGTGCCCTGTTTCATGCATCGAACTTGAACTGGTCATCTATTTCACATAGATATACATGCTTCAGTGCTATTCTCTCAAATCATCCCACCCTTGCCTTATCCCACAGAGTCCAAAAGTCTGTTCTTTATATCTGTGTCTCTTTTGCTGTCTCATTACCATCTTTCTAAATTCCATATATATGTGTTAATAGATGGTATTGGTGTTTTTTTTTCTGACTTCACTCTGTAAATAGGCTCCAGTTTTATCCACCTTACTAGAACTGATTCAAATGCATTCTTTTTAATAGCTGAGTAATACTTCCTCAGCAATCAATGCAAAGAAATAGAGGAAAACAATAGAATGGGAAAGACTAGAGATCTCTTCAAGAAACTTCATGAAGAAGAACACTTCATGCAAAGAGAGGCTCAATAAAGGACAGAAATGGTATGGACCTAACAGAACCAGAAGATATTAAGAAGAGGTGGCAAGAGTACATAGAAGAACTGTACAAAAAAGATCTTCATGGCCCAGATAATCACGATGGTGTGATCACTCACCTAGAGCCAGACATCCTGAATGTGAAGTCAAGTGGGCCTTAAGAAGCATCACTACAAATGAAGCTAGTGGAGGTGATGGAATTCCCGTTGAGCTATTTCAAATCCTAAAAGAAGATGCTGTAAATGTGCTGCACTCAATATGCCAGCAAATCTGGAAAACTCAGCAGTGGCCATGGGAATGGAAAAGATCAGATTTCATTCCAATCCCAAAGAAAGGCAATGCCAAAGAATGCTCAAACTACACCATACAATTGCACTCATCTCACATGCTAGTAAAGTAATGCTCAAATATCTCCAAGCCAGGCTTCAACAATAAGTGAACCAAAAATTTCCACCTGTTCAAGCTGGATTTATAAAAGGCATAGGAACTAGAGATCAGATAGCCAACATCTGCTGGATCATCGAGAAAGCAAGAGAGTACCAGAAAAACATATATTTCTGCTTTATTGACTATGCAAAATCGTTTGGCTGTGTGGATCACAACAAACTGTGGAAAATTCTTGAAGAGATGGGAATACCAGACCACCTGACCTGCCTCCTGAGAAATCTGTATGCAGGTCAGGAAGCAACAGTTAGTACTGGACATGGAACAACAGACTGGTTCCAAAGAAGAAAAGGAGTATGCCAAGGCTGTATACTGTCACCCTGCTTATTTAACTTATATGCATAGTATATCACGAGAAACACTGGGCTGGAGGAAGCACAAGCTGGAATCAAGATTGCCAGGAGAAATATCAATAACCTCAGATATGTGGATGACACCACCCTTATGGCTGAAAGTGAAGAAGAACTAAAGTGTCTTTTGATGAGAGTGAAAGAGGAGAGTGAAAAAGTTGGCTTAAAGCTCAACATTCAGAAAACAAAGATCATGTCATCCGGTCCCATCACTTCATGGGAAATAGATGGGGAAACAGGGGAAACAGTGGCTGACTTTATTTTTTTGGCTCCAGAATCACTGGAGATGGTGATTGCAGCCATGAAATTAAAAGCTGCCTACTCCTGGGAAGGAAAGTTATGACCAACCTAGACAGCATATTAAAAAGCAGTGACATTACTTTGTCAACAAAGGTCCATCTAGTTAAAGCTATGGTTTTTCCAGTGATCATATAAGGATGTGAGAGTTGGACTTTAAAGAAAGCTGAGCACCAAAGAATTGATGCTTTTGAACTGTGGTATTGGATAAGATTCTTGAGATTCCCTTGGACTGCAAGGATATCCAACCAGTCCATCCTAAAGGAGATCAGTCCTGGGTGTTCATTGGAAGGACTGATGTTGAAGCTGAAACTCCAGTACTTTGGCCACCTGATGTGAAGAGCTGACTCATTGGAAAAGACCCTGATTCTGGGAAAGATTGAGGGTAGGAGGAGAAGGAAACGACAGAGAATGAGATAGTTGGATGGCATCACCGACTCAATGGACATGGGGCTGGGTGGACGCCAGAAGTTGGTGATGGATAGGGAGGCCTGGCGTGCTGCTGTTTATGGGGTCACAAAGAGTCAGACATGACTGAGAGACTGAACTGAACTGAATATTTCAATGTGTATATATACCACAACTTTCTTATCCATTTGTATGCTGATGGACCTCTAGTTTGCTTCCATCTCCTAGCTATTATAAACAGTGCTGTGATGAACATTGAGGTACATGTGTCTCTTTCCATTCTGGTTTCCTTGGTGTTTATGCCCAGCAGTGGGATTGCTGGGTCTTATTGCAGTTCTAGTTCCACTTTTTTAAGGAATCTCCACACTGTTCTCCATAGTGGCTGTATTAATTTGCATTCCCACCAACAGTGTAAGAGGGTTCCCCTTTCTCTCCAGCATTTTTTTTTTGTAGACTTTTTGATAGCAGCCATTCTGACCAATGTTAGATGGTACCTCATTGTGGTTTTGATTTGCATTTCTCTGATAATGAGTGATGTTGAGCATCTTTTCATGGGTTTGTTAGCCATCTGTATGTCTTCTTTGGAGAAATATCTGTTTAGTTCTTTGGCCCATTTTTTGATTGGATCATTTATTTTTCTGGTATTGAGCTGCTTGTATGTTTTTGAGATTAATTCTTTGTCAGTTGCTTCATTTGCTATTTTTTCTCATCCTGAAGGCTATTTTTTCACCTTGCTTTTACTTTCCTTCATTGTGCAAAAGCTTTTAATTAGGTCCCATTTGTTTATTTTTGTTTTTATTTCCGTTACTCTATGAGGTGGGTCATAGAGGATCTTGCTGTGACTTATGTCAGAGAGTGTTTTCCCTATGTTTTCCTCTAGGAGTTTTATAGTTTCTGGTCTTACATTTACATCTTTAATCCATTTTGACTTTATTTTTGTGTATGGTGTTAGAAAGTGTTCTAGTTTCATTCTTTTACAGGTGGTTGACCAGTTTTCCCAGCACCAGTTGTTAAAGAGATTGTCATTTCTCCTTTGTATATTTTTGCCTCCTTTGTCAAAGATAAGATGTCCATAGGTGCATGGATTTATCTCTGGGCTATTTTGTTCCATTGATCTATATTTCTGTCTTTGTGCCAGTCATACTCTCTTCTTGATGACTGTAGCTTTGTAGTATAGCCTGAAGTCAGGCAGGTTGATTCATCCAGTTCCATTCTTCTTTCTCAAGATTGCTTTGGCTATTTGATGTTTTTTATATTTCCACACAAATGTGAAGTCATTTGTTCTAGTTCTGTGAAAAATACCTTTGGTAGCTTGATAGGGATTGTATTGACTCTATAAATTGCTTTGGATAGTATACTCATTTTCACTATGTTGATTCTTCTGATCCATGTGCATGGTATATTTCTCCATCTATTTGTGTCATCTTTGATTTCTTTCAGCAGTGTTTTATAGTTTTCTATATATAAAGGTCTTTTGTTTCTTTAGGTAGATTTATTTCTAAATATTTTATTCTTTTTATTGCAATGGTAAATGGGATTATTTCCTTAGTTTCCATTTCTGTTTTCTCATTGGTAGTGTATAGGAATGCAAGGGATTTTTGTGTATTAATTTTATATCCTGAAACTTTACTATATTCATTGATTAGCTCTAGTAATTTTCTGGTGGTGTCTTTAGGATTTTCTAGGATCATGTCATCTACAAACAGTAAGAGTTTTACTTCTTCTTTCCAATCTGGATTCCTTTTATTTCTTTTTCTTCTCTGATTGGTGTGGCTAAAACTTCCAAAACTATGTTGAATAGTAGTTGTCAGAGTGGGTACTCTTTTCTTGTTCCTGAGTTTAGGGGAAATGCTTTCAAATTTTTGCCATTGAGGATAATGTTTGCTGTGGGTTTATTATATATGGCTTTTATTATGTTGAGGTATGTTCCTTCTATGCCTGGTTTCTGGAGAGTTTTTATCACAAATGGAGGACACCCCATTTTCACACACTTTCTTGGGGAGGGGAAGACCCTAGCTCTAAAAGAAACATTTTGGTGTCCTTAAAGCAGTGTTACACATCATGAGTCATTATACTTTGTGATAACTTCACTAGATAATTTTCTTTTCCTCCTGAACAGCAGGGCAAATGTATGGCAACACAATAGCTTTTATAAATCTAGACCTCAATTAACAGGACTAGAATTTAGTATCTATTAGAACCCTGGGATTTCTTTGGAAGGAATGATGCTAAAGCTGAAACTCCAGTACTTTGGCCACCTCATGCAAAGAGTTCACTCATTGGAAAAGACTCTGATGCTGGGAGGGATTACGGGCAGGAGGAGAAGGGGACGACAGAGGATGAGATGGCTGGATGGCATCACGGACTTGATGGATGTGAGTCTGAGTGAACTCCAGGAGTTGGTGATAGACGGAGGCCTGGTATGCTACGATTCATGGGGTCGCAAAGAGTTGGACATGACTGAGCAACTGAACTGAATGAGAGCATACTATTTTTCTTAATAAATTAGCCTCACTTCCAAACAGCCAAATCAAGACTAATTTGTTGCAAAAGAAGTCTGGTCTGTTGAAACCATAGGCTCCTCCAAATTGGCTGTGGTGGAATTCCTCACGAATCTCTGACTGAACTCTCAAAAGGCATCTCAACACCAGCAAAGCCTTCCCGAAAGCCTTCCATCAGGCCCTTCCTCGATTGATTTCCCTCTTTTGTGCTGTGCTTAGTCACTCATTTGTGTCCAGCTCTTTGTGACCCCCCCATGGACTGTAGCCCGCCAGGCTCCTCTGTCCATGGGATTCTCCAGGCAAGAATACTGGAGTGGGTTGCCATGCCCTCCTCCAGTTCCCTCTTCTAGAGTTCCCCTAAATTTTGAGATTCCCTCACACCTGGAGACAGTCTTTCCCATTTGCCTGATAAGTGTGCTCAGAACTCAGGAGTCTCTAGTCTCTGAAGGGAGAAGGCAGACAGAAGTGTTTCAGTTCTACCCACAGGTGTAGTTTACCAAATTGCCATAGACCCTCTTCTAGAGTTCCCCTAAATTTTGAGATTCCCTCACACCTGGAGACAGTCTTTCCCATTTGCCTGATAAGTGTGCTCAGAACTCAGGAGTCTCTAGTCTCTGAAGGGAGAAGGCAGACAGAAGTGTTTCAGTTCTACCCACAGGTGTAGTTTACCAAATTGCCATAGGTTGTAACTAATTTGAGAGGAAGGGCTTCCCCATGTCTGGAAAATACAAATCAGAACCAGTACTATTGCAGTTGAAAACCGTAAAAATTTTGATCATATTCACCAGTTCACTTTTCATATTCACCAATCCAATTTTCATATTCACCAATCCTCTTATTAATTTTTTATGAAGCCATCAGGTATTCCCTTAGGATTCTTTAATTTTTAACCATTTTAGAAGTATGATCTGAAATTTTCAGAGACTTCTATTTGTCAAAATGTCCTTCCTATGAATTTCCCTGAAGCATTTTTGCAAAAGCATCAAAATATAGCTGTCTGTTAAGTGACAAAAGACTTAACAAGTCTGGATTAAACATATGATTATCACATAATCAATAAAGAAATTTGGTTATAATAACTAGAATTATGACTGGTTATAATCTGGACCCTTAAAAACCTTAAATCTCTGGCAAAACCCAAGAAGCAAGTAATTGTAAACTGTTTAGCGTACCAGCATTGTATGTGTATACATGCATGCTCAGTCATGTCTGACTCTTGGTGACCCCATAGACTGTAGTCCACCAGGTTCCTCTGTCCATGGGATTTCCTAGGCAAGAATACTACAGTGTGTTGCCATTTCCTACTCTAGGAGATCTTCCTGACTCAGGGATTAAACCTGAGTCTCCTGAATCTCTTATGTTGGCAAGTGGATTTTTTACAACTGAGCCACCTGGGAAACCCTAATTGAAAACCTTATGCTTTAATCTTCCTCTTCTAAAAAGGCAAAAGTAGGTAAACTTATGGAGAAGGTAATGGCACCCCACTCCAGTACTCCTGCCTGGGAAATCCCATGGGCGGAGGAGCCTGGTAGGCTGCAGTCCATGGGGTCGCAAAGAGTCGGACATGACTGAGCGACTTCACTTTCACTTTTCACTTTCATGCATTGGAGAAGGAAATGGCAACCCACTCCAGTGTTCTTGCCTGGAGAATCCCAGGGACGGGGGAGCCTGGTGGGCTGCTGTCTATGGGGTCACACAGAGTCAGACACGACTGAAGTGACTTAGCAGCAGCAGCAGGTAAACTTAGACCTACCCAGCAATTAATGTCTCAATATTTTATCCTATTTGAAATGACCCAGGTAGTCAATGAATTATCTTAGTTTAGTTACGAGTTGCCAAAATCTGGAGAAACTATTATAGATAGCTATTCCTCAAATATAACTATTCCTACAGTGTTTAAAAAGCACCCCTTCCTCCGTTTTCTTCATCCAGGGATCAGATAATTAAAATTCCTCACAGTCCCAAAGGCATTTATATCTCAAAGGCACAAGAAGAGAAATATCAAATTCCTTTCAGAAAGCTAGCTTCCTCTAATTGCACATGCTAAAACCAATTTTAGAATGTCAAAAGATCCCAACTTGGCTATTTTCATGGATTTTTTTTCAGTTTTAACAAATAACAGTAGTATATAGTAACACAAATCAATCACTTATATTATGTGCCTCACTTTCAGAGGAACAAAAATCAGCATTTGACATGAAAAGATACTCGACATCATTAATTATTAGAGAAACTCAAATCAAAACTACAATGAGGTACCACTTCACACTGGTCAGAATAGCCATCATCAAAAAATTTACAAATAACAAATGCTGGAGAGGGTGTGGAGAAAAGGGACCCCTCTTACACTGTTGGTGGAAATGTAAACTGGCAGAGCCACTATGGAAAACAGTAAGGAGGGTCCTCAAAAACTACTAATGAGAGAGTTCCCATATACAACAATCCAACTCCTGGGCATATATCCAGACAAAACTATAATTAGGACAGATATATGCACTCCTATGTTCATATCAGCACTATTCATGATAGGTAAGCCACAGAAACAACCTAAATGTTCAATGACAGATGAATGGAAAAAGATGTGGTACATACCTACAATGGAATACTACTCAATTAAAGAACAAAATTGCAAGCAGGTAGCTAGGTATGGGCAGAGAAATCTGGGTGTGGGTCAGGTAGCAGAAACCAGCATCTTGTAAACAGTGGGTGATCCATAGGCAGACAAAGGAAAGCAGGAACTTTCAGACTGACAGGAAACCACACATTTTGGGTGATAAGGATCTGAATAGCAGACAAACAAAGGTAGGAAAAGATGGGGATCTCCTGCTCCAAATGTGAGCTTTTGCTCAATGTGCTCTCATTATGATAACACTAGCCTTACAGGTATGTGCTCAGTCACCCAGTTGTGTCTGTCTCTTTGTGACCCCATGGACTGTAGCCAGCCAGGTTTCTCTGTCCATGGAATTTCCCAGCAAGAATACTGAAGTGGGTTGGCATTCCCTTCTCTAAGGGATCTTCCCAACCCAGAGATCAAACCCATGTCTCTTGTGTCTCCTGCACTGGCCAGAGAATTCTTTATACCAGTGGGCCTCCTGGAAATCCTGCCTTAGAGATAAGAAATACTCACAATGTATAGATGCCATGACACTTCTGATGTAAGCCAAATAAAGACAAATCCATCCTCCTCTTGGGAAAATGGAGTTGGGATGAAGATCAAGGAAGAAGACCTCCAAATTCCTTCCCCAGTGAATATTCTGCCTCTTCATCTGGATACCCCTCATATCCCATTTGCCAAAGAAACCAGCTCAGCAGCTCCTCACCTGCCTGCTCGCTCTCCCTCTGTGAGTGTATCCTTGTTTAAATAAACTTTCTCTTTAACTCTCTACTTCATCTCTGAATTCTTTGAAGATGAAGAAAGAATCTTAAATTCACTGGCAACAAAATAATTCCATTTGCAGCAATGGATAGACCTAGAAATTATACTAGTAAGTCAGAAAGAGAAAGACAAATGCCATATGGTATCACTTATATGTGGAATATAAATTATGACACAGATGAACTTATCTATGAAACAGAAAATGACTCACACACATAGAGAACAGACTTGTGGTTGCAAGGGGGAGGGACAGATTTGGGAGTTTGGGGTTCACAGATGCAAACTGTTATGTATATAACAAACAACAAACTCCTACTGTGTAGCACAGGGCACCATATTCAATATTCTGTAATAAGCCATAGTGGAAAGAATATGAAAACAAATGTATAGTATATGTGTGTGTGTATATATATATACACACACATATGTGTATAGCTGAAGCATTTTGCTGCACAGCAGAAATTAACACAACATTTAAAATCAACATTTCAATAAAATAAATTAAAAAAAAAAAGAATCAGCATTTAAGATAACCTTCACCTCAGCTGTTAGCTCAGCCTCTGAGGTCTTAATTTAAAAATCAACAGCCAAAAATAAGGTACCCATAGGTGCATGGGTTTATTTCTAGGCTTTCTATCTTCTGTCTTTGGTCTATATTTCTGTTTTTGTGCCAATACCATACTGTCTTGATGACTGTAGCTTTGTGGTATAACCTGAAGTCAGGAAGCTTGATTGCTCCAGCTCCATTCTTCTTTCTCAAGACTGCTTTCTTAAGACTACTTTGGGGTCTCTTGTGTTTCCATGAGAAAGATAAACACCAAATTGTAACCCATATATACAGAATCTAGAAAAATGGTACTGAAGAATTTCAACAATGGAGAAACAGACATAGAGAACAGACTTATGGACATGGGGAGAGGGGAGGAGAGGGTTAGATGTATGGAAAGAGTAACATGGAAACTTACATTACCATATGTAAAATAGATAGCCAACGGGAATTTGTTGTATGGCTCAAGAAACTCAAACAGGGGCTCTGTATCAACTAAGAGGGGTGGGATGGGGAGGGAGATGGGAGGGAGGTTCAAAAGGAGGGGAATACATGTATACCTATGGCTGATTCAAGTTGAGGTTTGACAGAAAACAACAAAATTCTATAAAGCAATTATTCTTCAATAAAAAAATAAATTAAAAAAAAATCAACAGCCANAAGAGGGGCGGGATGGGGAGGGAGATGGGAGGGAGGTTCAAAAGGGGGGGAATACATGTATACCTATGGCTGATTCAAGTTGAGGTTTGACAGAAAACAACAAAATTCTATAAAGCAATTATTCTTCAATAAAAAAATAAATTAAAAAAAAATCAACAGCCAGCCCCCAGTTGCAGCCAGTTCTCTTTTCCCATTGTAATGATGGCCACCACAATGCCCTTAAGGACTATTGAATTCTATGAATTCTCTACTCTCCTGGTGGCCCCCACTCATCAAGGACTGCCACCACAGGACCCCACATAGTGGTGAACAGTCACCCCGAGGAGTATCCCCTCAGCTTTCAGGCCTCACATGCCAGTGGTCAGCCCCACAACGTTCTATTTCCCATCCTTATTTCCCAGCACCTAGCGTTGGATCTCCTGGGTGCCCTGTCAGTTGAGCTGTCTTCTCCCCCTACCCACCTCGGCCATGAGGCCTGTACTTCTCCAGCTTCAAACTGAAGAAGGAGCCCAGAGTCAGCAAGAGAAGCATCCCTAATGTAATAAATGGAGGAGCTCACATGTCCAAAGCCAGGTCCTGGAGCAACATACTACTGTGTGTGGCAGAGGAGCAGAACACGGTGGCAGGCTTGGCTCCTGGAGAAATGGAGGTTACTAGTTACAGGGGGCGGGGAAGGCAATGGCACCCCACCCCAGTACTCTTGCCTGGAAAATCCAATGGACGGAGGAGCCTGTGGGCTGCAGTCCATGGGGTCGCTAACAGTCGGACAGACTGAGCGACTTAACTTTCACTTTTCTCTTTCATACATTGGAGAAGGAACTGGCAACCCACTCCAGTATTCTTGCCTGGAGAATCCCAGGGATGGGGGAGCCTGGTGGGCTGCCGTCAATGGGGTCACACAGAGTCGGACACGACTGAAGTGACTTAGCAGCAGCAGCAGCAGTTACAGGGGGAGTAGACATCTGGTTGGCTCATTGGTTACCAGGGAAACTAGCAGAGGGCACACCCCTCACCTTGTCTTTGATAAGCTATTAAGGTGGAGCTGTTCTGATTTAAGGGTTAGAATATTCACCAGCTGGGGCTGGGACAAGTCAGTAGAAAGGTCAATCCTGTGAGTAGGATGAAGGTGAAGCAGGCATCGGTTGATCAGGTTATGTAGAGAGCAAGAGAATAGCCACCTCCGGTGGCCTGACCTTACACTAATGAAAGCTTGCGTGCATGTATGTGCACATGGTCTTGACTGACTCTTTGTGACCCCATGGACTGTAACCCACCAGGCTCCTCTGTCCACGAAATTTTCCAGATAAGAATACTGGAGTGGGTTGCTATTTCCTACTCCAGGGGACCTGCCAGCCCAAGGACCAAAGAAAACTTGTCTATGCAAAAGCCTGCAGGTGGATGTTTATAGAAGTTTTATTCATAATTGCCAAAACCTGGAAGCAATATGATGGGGAAACAACTGGTACATCCAGACCACAGAATATTATTTATCACTAAAAAGAAATGAGGGCTTTCCTAGTGGCTCAGAGGTAAAGAATCCATCTGTGATGCAGGAGATGCAGAATTCGATCCCTGGATCAGGAAGATACTTTGGAGAAGAAAATGGCAACCTACTCCAGTATACTTGCCTAGAGAATTCCATGGACAGAAGAGCCTGGTGGGCTACAGTCCATGTGGTCATAAGAGAGTGGAGGCATGACTAGGGAATGAACAACAACAGCAACAAAGAAATGAACTCTCAAGCCACTAAGAGACATGAAAATTTGTTTTATGTTTTCAGTGTTTATTTATAAGCATCACTATGAACAAATCTAGTGGAGGTGATGGAATTAGAGTTGAGCTATTTCAAATCCTAAAAGATGATGCTGTTAAAGTGTTATACTCAATATGCTAGCAAATTTGAAAAACTCAGCAGTGGCCATAGGACTGGAAAAGGTCAGTTTTCATTCCAATCCCAAAGAAAGGCTATCCAAAGAATGTTCAAACTACCACACAGTTGCACTCATCTCACATGCTAGCAAAGTAATACTCAAAATTCTCCAAGGCAGGTTTCAATAGTACATGAACTGAGAACTTCCAGATGTTCAAGCTGGATTTAGAAAAGGCAGAGGAACCAGAAATCAAATTGCCAACATCTGCTGGTTTATCAAAAAAGCAAAAGAGTTCCAGAAAAACATCTACTTCTGCTTTATTGGCTCGCCAAAGCCTTTGACTGTGTCAATTACAACAAACTGTGGGAAATTCTTGAAGAGATGGGAATACCAGACCACCGGACCCTGCCTCCTGAGAAATCTGTATGCAGGTCAGGAAGCAACAGTTAGAACTGGACATGGAACAGTAGATTGGTTCCAAATCAGGAAAAGAGTACATCAAGGCTGTATATTGTCACCCAGCTTATTTAACTTAATGCAGAGTACATCATGAGAAATGCCAGGCTGGATGAAGCACAAGCTAGAATCAAGATTGCCGGGAGAAATATCAATAACCTCAGATATCAATAACCTCAGATGACACCACCTTTATGGCAGAAAGTGAAGAACTANCTCCAGGGGACCTGCCAGCCCAAGGACCAAAGAAAACTTGTCTATGCAAAAGCCTGCAGGTGGATGTTTATAGAAGTTTTATTCATAATTGCCAAAACCTGGAAGCAATATGATGGGGAAACAACTGGTACACCCAGACCACAGAATATTATTTATCACTAAAAAGAAATGAGGGCTTTCCTAGTGGCTCAGAGGTAAAGAATCCATCTGTGATGCAGGAGATGCAGAATTCGATCCCTGGATCAGGAAGATACTTTGGAGAAGAAAATGGCAACCTACTCCAGTATACTTGCCTAGAGAATTCCATGGACAGAAGAGCCTGGTGGGCTACAGTCCATGTGGTCATAAGAGAGTGGAGGCATGACTAGGGAATGAACAACAACAGCAACAAAGAAATGAACTCTCAAGCCACTAAGAGACATGAAAATTTGTTTTATCTTTTCAGTGTTTATTTATAAGCATCACTATGAACAAATCTAGTGGAGGTGATGGAATTAGAGTTGAGCTATTTCAAATCCTAAAAGATGATGCTGTTAAAGTGTTATACTCAATATGCTAGCAAATTTGAAAAACTCAGCAGTGGCCATAGGACTGGAAAAGGTCAGTTTTCATTCCAATCCCAAAGAAAGGCTATCCAAAGAATGTTCAAACTACCACACAGTTGCACTCATCTCACATGCTAGCAAAGTAATACTCAAAATTCTCCAAGGCAGGTTTCAATAGTACATGAACTGAGAACTTCCAGATGTTCAAGCTGGATTTAGAAAAGGCAGAGGAACCAGAAATCAAATTGCCAACATCTGCTGGTTTATCAAAAAAGCAAAAGAGTTCCAGAAAAACATCTACTTCTGCTTTATTGGCTCGCCAAAGCCTTTGACTGTGTCAATTACAACAAACTGTGGGAAATTCTTGAAGAGATGGGAATACCAGACCACCGGACCCTGCCTCCTGAGAAATCTGTATGCAGGTCAGGAAGCAACAGTTAGAACTGGACATGGAACAGTAGATTGGTTCCAAATCAGGAAAAGAGTACATCAAGGCTGTATATTGTCACCCAGCTTATTTAACTTAATGCAGAGTACATCATGAGAAATGCCAGGCTGGATGAAGCACAAGCTAGAATCAAGATTGCCGGGAGAAATATCAATAACCTCAGATATCAATAACCTCAGATGACACCACCTTTATGGCAGAAAGTGAAGAACTAAAGTGCCTCTTGATGAAAGAAAAAGAAGAGTGTGAAAAAGTTGGCTTAAAACTTAACATTCAGAAAACTAAGATCATGGCATACAGTCCCATCACTTCATGGCAAATAGATGGAGGAACAATGGAAACAGTGAGAGATTTATTTTGGGGGGTTCTAAAATCACTGCAGATGGTGACTGCAGCCATGAAATTAAAAGACACTTGCTCCTTGGAAGAAAAGCTTTGACCAACCTAGACAGCATATTAAAAAGCAGAAACATTACTTTGCCAACAAAAGTCCATCTAGGAAAAGTTTTTCCAATAGTCACATATGGATGTAAGAGTTGGACTATAAAGAAAGCTGAGCACTGAAGAATTGATGCTTTTGAACTGTGGTATTGGAGAAGACTCTTGAGAGTCCCTCAGACTGAAAGGAGATCCAACCAGTCCATCCTAAAGGAAATCAGTCCTGAATATTCATTGAAAAGACTGATGCTGAAGCTGAAACTCCAATATTTTGGCCACCTGATTCGAACAACTGACTCACTGGAAAAGACCCTGATGCTGGCTGGGAAAGATTGAAGGCAGGAGGAGGGGATGATGGAGGATGAGATGGCTGGATGGCATCACCGATTCTATGGACATGAGTTTGAGTAGGCTCCAGGAGTTGGTGATGGACAGGGAAGCCTGGTGTGCTGCAGTCCATAGGGTCGCAAAGAGTCGGACATGACTGAGCAACTGGACTAATCAGGTCTTAGACGCAGCATGCACCTCTTAGTTGCAGCATGTGGGATTTAATTCATTTACCAGGGATAGAACCCAAGCCCCTGCACTGGGAACATGGAGTCTTAGCCACTGGACCACCAGAGTTCAGTGCATATTACTAAGTAAAAGAAGCCAATCAAAAAGTCTACACTGTATAGTATTCCACCTATCTGACATTATAAGGCAAAACTATGGAGATAGTAAAGTCTGTAGTGACCAAGAATCAGGAAGGATTGGGGATGAAGAGGCAGAGCACAGAGGATTTTTAGGATACTGAAACTACTCTGTATGATACTACAATGGTGAAAACAAGTCATTATATATTTGTTAAAACCCAAAGAGTGAAGAAAGAAAAATAAATTATGTACAACATGAGTGAACCCTAATGTAAACTGTGGACTTTGAATGGTAATGATATGTCAACATAGGTTCATTGATTATAACAAATGTGCCACTATGGAAAGATGAAAATAGGAAAGATTCTTCACATGTGGGCATCAGGATTATATGGGTACTGTCTGTACTTTTGCTGTGAACCTAAAACTGCCTTAAAAATAAAATTTATAATAAAAAGTGAAATGGTCTGGCTAAGTTGCCTAGGGAAGTATTCTGGTAAAAAAAAAATTCATAAAATTATTTATATTTTAGAGTTTTAGACATACATTGCCATAAAACATAAAGCTATAATATAAAGAGATAAGGAAACATATAGCTTATTTTCATATAGATTTGCAGTTGAATTCACAATTTATATTATAAAAGACCATAAGAAATTATTAGTTCTTCCTAAAAAGAAGGCGGGGAGACGTCAGGTTTGCACTTGAGACAAAACTAAAATGAAAGCCAATCTTGCAAATGTTACCAGAGAGCTGAGTAGAGATGAAAAGAAATTTGAGCTGACATTTGAGGTAAGGTTTGTGATTTAACGTTCAGATTGGAAATGGTTGGTCATGTTTTCTTCTATATTTGAACCCAATGGAATTAAGCAGTAGGTGATGGGGTGCTTTTAACTTGTTTCTCAGCCTTATACATTTTCTGAGCCAAGGAGCTACATATCAAATTGGAAACACCCTGGAAGCTAATGAAAAAATGCTTCTTCCATTCAAGAAAAGACACCGTGGAGGGTAAATAATTATTGACAATTTTAGGGGGGAGTTTTAAGCAGTTTCTTGTTCTTAACCCTTCTTTCTCTTCCTATACAGTCACTCAGGCTTCCCTGGTGGCTCAGCAGTAGAGAATCTTCCTGCAGTGCAGGAGCCACAAGAGACACGGGTTCGATCTCTGGGTTGGGAAGATCCCCTGGAGAAGGGCATGGCAACCCACTCCAGTATTCTTGCCTGGAGAATCCCATGGACAGAGGAACCTGATAGGCCAGTCCATGGTGTCTCAAAGAGTCAGACACAATTGACACATACAGTCACTCACACAGAATTCTTCTGTTATTTTCTTCTTGGATAAGACTAGTGGATGATGATTTAAAAGTATAAAGTTCTAAGGCTTTAGAATTATCAGAGCAGATTGTATCCTCAGCTATGTGTATTTTTATTCACCCAATCCATTTTCTCTTCTTTCTTCAGATCTCACCATCTAGAACTATGTAGAAAATGCTTAAATTCACTTAGTTACAGTTCATTCAGTGATTATTTGTTGAGCCCTTATTATATGTGAAGTGTTTTTCTGGCATATATATAATACTAAGCAAAAGAATCACTTTGCCCTCATGGAGCTTATTATTGACTAGAAGAGATGGGCATTAATAATCACAAAAATTGATTAAGGGTTAGGAAAAGGCAATGTATGAGAGAGAATAATAAAAAATCCAGCTATGAGAAGTCAGAGATAACTGCCCTAAGGAAGTGAAAATTAAGCTGAAATCAAAGAATAAATAGAAGTTATATCTTGAAAAAGGGCAGGAAAGAGCATTCCAGGCAGAAAACATTTAGTTAAATATGTTGGCATAGACAGAGCTTAATATGAGTTTACTGTCAACTTGTAACAATAAATAATAGAATAATTGCTTACACAAATGCTACAACTGATTTTCCACTGGATATGTATTTTAAGCTCCAAAATTATGAAATTGGCTCTGTTCGGAAGATGATATCATGAGTGAGTTTTCTTTTTCTTTCTTATTTTTCTAACCATAGTTGAATACTTCCATATAATAGGAATATTTTACAAAAACAAAACAAAACAAATTGTGTTACCCCTATTGTGTACCTTGCATCCTTGCAGTTTTACCCATTCAACACCTTATTTTCAATCAACATAACCTGATTTTTCTCAAAAATACTGCATTGTTTAAAAGGTCCCCATTTATAACTTATGCCATTCTTGGCACAGTGGACAGCCTTATAAGGGAAAGGGGTGCTGTACCCTGAGAGGGACCTCTCGACCAGTCAGAATGCTCATTATCAGTCCAATTATCCCCTGATAATTGGCCTGCCTGTGGGAATAATAGGCTGGGATGATTTAACTCAGGGCTGACATATTCACAGCATCCTACACACTGCATTCTAAACTTCTTAACTTTTCCTTAAATAATGGAAGAATATGATTCTAGCTGTTAGAATACTTTATTTGCTCAACATTTAGCTTCCTGTGAGCACTGAAGAACCACTCTGTGGAGACCCAGGCAATGTGGCTTGTGTGTACAAAACTTTGCAATGTTGGCAATAAATCTTATGTAACGTCCAGCTTTCTTATTTTGTCTCTATACAACATTTTCCAAAAAGACAAGTCTCCCTTCTTGGACTCTGTGAAATTTAGTCATAGGGTAACACTCTTAGAATGGAGTCACTTGGCTTGTAAATGCTTACCAGGATTTCAACACTTCTAGATGGCTGGCTGATGTCCAAATGAGTCTAGGGACTGGCCAAGGAGAGGACTCGTGATGGAATTTTATAGAGGATAGGGTATTTGCTTTTGTGTGTTTCTTGAAATAATTAGGTTGAACTAGGTTCCACTCAAGGCGTAGTGTTCTAAAGTTTCCAATTTGAGGTTCAGAGGTCCTCACTTTTTAAATATCTTGTGCTCCTGAAATTTGTTAGCAGGATAAGGATATTTGCATCCTTTAGGTCTCTTGTTTTATAGTTGCATAAATTGATCTGTTTAATAAATAATTCGCACACTGGCCAGAAACCAAGTGGACAAACTGTACTAACTACCCCTTTAATACTTGGCTCCTTTGTATAATGACCCAGCCCCATTATTAGATAATGAAAGAGTGTATGAGAAAGTGGGAGATTATTTATGATGGAAACAAAATGAAACTAATGGGACAAGATTTGAAAGCTGTGATGCATGAAAGGTGCTATGCAGGCTGCTCTGGCACCATGACAAATAGAGATAAAGGCTCAGTGGGAAGCAACAGTGTGAACATGACTATGAAGAAGAAAGAATGGATTTCCTGAATGAATCCTTGCCATCTGGTGTTTGTTTAATACACAATGAAGGTCAAATGGCTACTGATCCTTTTTTCTATAGTCCAGTGAGTACAAGTATGAGAGGAATCAATGAGTTTATCGATATGTCTGGAAATGACTCACCATATGATCTGATTGAGTCAATAAAACTGAAGCAACTTGTCATTACTCTTTCACATGTGATTTGGATCTATATCTACAATTCTGTGTTTTTAAAGCCAATTTGCTAGATCAAATGTGACTGGCACTTTTTTCAAGATTAATGTTTTGAAGCATTTAATTTTATAGGTATGAATGATTAACAGGAAAGGTCAGAAGAAAAGTTTCTCAGAAAGCTGAATGTTCCTCCTATTTTCCAATAGAGCTGTTTAACATTTGTTCCAGTTGATTGGTGGTGGATTAAAAAAAATCCACTCCCCCCTCCGCTTTGTCTTTCCTATGTACAAGACTGATTACACACTTATTTTATGTAAACATTCCCAGGGGACATTTTGACATTGGGCAAAATATGTTTATTAAGCATTATATGTATACAGAATATGCTTTTGTAGGCAAGAAGATGTTTAGTAAGCATTATATGTAAACAGCATATAAGCTTTGAGGAACTCACGTGTAAGTTGCACATATTATTTTGTATAACATTCTCTTTCTTGCAGATTGTTCTAGTAATGCAGTGCCACAGTATGATCCTGGAACTCTTACCCTCTTCTGTTGAAGCTGCAGGGTTTTCTGTTGAGTTCTTTTCTAAAGACTAAAATAAAAGATACTTTTCTCACATTAATATTTCTCAGCTGCCATGAAAACAGGGATAGGAGAAGCCAAAAATAGAGAAGCCAGCTGTGGGAGGCTGCTTTTTTTTTTTTTTTTCAGGACAACTCAGAAAATTCTTTCAAATTCATTCCATAAAGAGTGTGTTAATGCAAATAGTGTTTCACGTGCCTGCATGCTATATTTTAAAAGCTGATATACACCCAGTTGTGACACAGTGACTGTTATCTGGCTGTTATAGAGGTAGTAGAATTGTGAAGTTTGCCTCTGGGGTAGATCCATTTAGTATTATTTATCTCTTCTCTTTTTGAAAAGACTCTTTACTGAAGCCAGTTAATTAAAATAAAAGTGGGGCGATAGTGAAAAAAATTTGTTTCTCTTCTTCCTCCAGTAGATTCTGTTTTATTCTAGATGTTACACATTCTGTGGTGTTTTGACTTTCTTCCCCTGAGCATAAAGGTATTACATGTTCCCCTGACTACATAAAAGAAAAAACAAAAATGAGTTACCTAGCATGCAGAAGCACCTGTTTCATATATTGGCTCCTTTATTTTTTCTTTCTTTCTTTCTTTTTTTTTAACTTAACAGATAATACTGTAAATAATATCTTATAAACTTGATTTTCTTTTTTGCTTAACATTGTATCCAAGTATTTCATGTTCATGAAGCCTTTTCTGATAATCTCACATCCAGGTCGAGCAGTCACCCCCTTTCTCTGTGTTCCCACTGTGCTCTGATGTTATATCCCAGCATAAGTACTTTTAGTACTGGGTTTGTGTTTGGGTTTCCCTGGTGGCTGCGGTGCAGGGACCCAGCGTTGATCCCTGGGTCAGAAAGATCCTTCGGAGAAGGGAATGGCTACCTATTCCAGTATTCTTCCCTGGAGAATTCCATGGACAGAGGAGCCTGGTGGGCTACAGTCCATGGGGGTTGAAAAGAGTCGGACTCTACTGAATCGACTTAGCACACATGCACACACACATATATTGTGAAATGTTTACCACAATAAAGTTGGCTAACACATCCAGGCTGACGCATAATCACCGTTTTGTGTGTGTGGTGGTGGTGACTTTCAATCTACTCTTTTAACAACTTTAAGGTATATAATGCAGCATCATTACTTATTGTTGACCTACTGTGCATTAGATACCCAGAATTTATTCATCTGACAGCTAGAAGTTGGGCTTTCCTGGTGGTTCACTCACTAAAGAATCTGCCTGCAATGTGGGAGACCTGGGTTCAGTCCCAGGTTTGGGAAGATCCCCTGGAGGAGGAGGGCATGGCAACCCACTCCAGTACTCTTGCCTGGAGAATCTCCATGGACAGAGGAGCATGGTGGGCTACAGCCCATGGGGTCTCAAAAAGTTGGGTATGACTGTGTGAGTAAGAACAGAACAGCACAGTTCAAAGCTGGTACCTGTTAACCAACATACTCCTATTTCCCCAACACCTCAGCCCCTGGCAACCACCATTCTAATCTGTTTCTGAGTTTGGCTTTGTTAGATTCCACATATAAGTGAGATCATGCAGTATTTGTTTTTCTCTGACATTTTAGCTAGCATAATGTCCTCAAGGGCGATCCATGTTGTTATAAAAGCCAAGACTAACTTCTTTTGGATGTTAACTGGACACAACTTAAAGGGTCATTACATTCAGAGGACTTTTGGTAGCAAATGCCACAAAGATAGATTGACAGGTGGACAAGAGCTATGGGTGCTCCGCTTATTTATACCTTGAGATAACTTAGAAGATAGCTGGATTCAACTGGGACTTGCAAATTTAAGAGTATAGAAATGACTTTCAGGTTAATTGTCTTGGGTTTTCTCAAGGTGAAAGGTGCAATAGAAATGTCAAAATGTGAATACTGTTATTATATCTTCTGTTATCAGCCAATAACTTTACCTCTTATGACTCATTTATTCAAAAGTTGGCATAAAACTAAGGAGCAGTTCTATATTCAACTTTGAATTTTTAAAAAATTGGGCTTTATTCAGCATAAATAAACATCATATATATATATATATTTTCTTCAAATCCATGAATTTTAACTGTATGGCTATTTTGCCTGCTGTTCTTTTTAGAAACAAAAAAATATGTGGGTACATATTGTTTTAACAGACGGATGTTGGGATTATGCAAATAACCAGTAATTTTAACTATAGGAAATTTTTATTATGTCTCTACTATGCTTGCATGTCATTTTTTAGGATGTGATTCACTAGATAAAAATATGGTTTTTCATCTATTTTCCATGTCTCCTTTTTCTTTGAATAATAAAGACTGGCATTAAAAAATATATAACATATATTTAATGTATCTCTCTGAAAATCATGTATATATACCTTCAAAGAAATAACTTGATATCAAACATCTTAGCAAAAATAATTGCCTGAATCACTAGATTCTAGAAATTCTCCATGTACTAGAAATGCTATTATCTTACTAAAATACTACCTTCTCCTTTAATTTCTCATCTTCTTCCACTGCTCTTGATACCCAGTATAAACTAAGAAGAAAATTTCCTGGTCTTAAGGACATTTAGGAGTTCATAGTTTTCCATAAAAACCAATTACAAGAGAAAGATATAGTTTATTTACACTTATGAGATTGAATTTTGTTAAAACTGATACCTGTTTCCTTAAGCCCATCCTGAAGAAATTTATATCTGAATTATGGGTTATTAATTTGTCACATTGAAAAGCCACAAAGGTTATCACTTCCACTTTATATTATCAGTTTTTTTTTTTTTTTTTTCCCCATACCACAGGGCCAGTGGGATCTGAGTTTCCCAACAAGGAACTGAACCTGAGCCCCTGGCAGTGAAAGCTTGACATCTCTGCTTCTCAGTGAACCACAGGGAACTCCTTAGAATACCGTTGATTTCGGTTAACAGTACCCTTAGGTTTCCCTATGAAAATATTTTATTTAAGGTTACATTTTCTCAAAAAGTTTCTATACAAAATATATCAGAAAAAGACTTTTTATTAGTTTGTTGTATTATTACTGTTACTAGTATTACTATTACTTTTCTCCTGGGCTAGCCCCAAAGCTGAAAGCTTCAAGGTTTTACACCCGGGAGAAAAGTATCGGTAAGGGAGTCTGATTACTTCCCCTTATAGTTCTGTGCAACCTGACTCCTTAAGTGGTTGCTGATGATTCTATGGTTGGAAGGAAACGTCTGCAGGCCTGGCTGATTAGAACCAGACTGGTGAATGCTAGACATGTAGTATGGATAAAGCTAAATATTAACCCAAGAGTTTTACACTGAGTAAATCTGAACTCTCTGACTTACGTGGACATTTTCAGACCCACCTACAACTAGTTCAGCATCGTAATCCATTTCTTTTACAATTTTTTTAGGACTGAGAAATGAATAGGAAACTCAGTGATGTGAGGAATATTTGAAACCCTAGACTTTTAAGGGCATTCTAATTAATTTGGTCTAACTATGGTAAAACAAACCTTTATTTTCAAAATGTCTATTTTTCAACAAATAAAGTTTGGTGCATGTCAACTAATCATTTAATTCTTAAAATTCTTACTAAAAAGGTAAACTGTACATGATCCAAATCTCTGAGTTACCATTCAAGTCTCCTCTGTGCTATGAAGTGAATTCCTGGTCTGTGGATATTCAGACTATGAGAATGTGATGATAACAAGGATGCACTTTCCCTTTGCTCTGAAATTCCATTTTCTCTCTTTCTCTGAGTTGCGTTGACTTAAAGAGTTAATTTGCTGTGTATTTTTTAAAAATATTAAAAGTTAACTGTCTCAAATGCCAAAAAAAGTGTGCATGAATTATTGTATTTTTGAATACTCTCTTAGGTAGTCAACTGAGAACTTGGCAAGTAATATATCTCTTCTGAAAATCATTTGGCTTAGCTTTTGGACAGAAATTCCTGAGAGCTTTGTTAGAGGGAATGGTAAATCTCATCTTAGGCTGAGGTTGAAATAAAGGATATTTCTCTCTGGCAAAAAAATATATATTTCAGTAGCTCTTAGTCTGCCTGGTGTTTGCTCAGCTAGAATCCCACCTAATGGGCAAGTAACAAAATCAGCAGAGGGAAATTCTAACAGCACAAAAGGTCTGAGGAGGAAGATGGCCAGAGAGGATCAGATAATTAACCCTAAGAAGTTGGGTTCAGTGCCTTTATTGGGGAGATTAGAGAGACAAAATTAAGGTCATTTCTCTTGTATAGAAGAAGACAGAGGGGTCAAGAACTTAGAAACATGGAGAGGGAAGAGAAGGAGAAAGGGCATGGTGCTGCTCTTCATTTCCTGCTTTCTGACAAAGGTCAAAATGATGGCACTTCTGAACTTTGAAGAGATGATCTTTCTTTATTGAGATTAAGTTCCCAAAGTCGCACTCAATGAACTTCCTAAAAGTAGCAATGAGCATTTTAGAATGAACTTCTAAAGCACAAGGGTCCTTGACTCCTTGCAGAAAGTTTCACAGCTTAACTAAGCAGTAGAGAACTACTGTGGATAATCAATCCATTGACCCAAACTGTATCAAGCAATACAGTCTAGCTATAGTCAACTCATAAAGCTTTAACTTCTCGAAATGTCAAAAGGCATCATCACACATAAAAATCGTACATTTTCTGAGCCAAATATATCAACAACATCTATTCAATAATATCAAAAAAACAAATTCAGTGGGTGAAATTATTTTTCTACACCGTGTACCTGTTTTATCTACCATACCAGAGGAATTTTTTTTTTTTGCACAACTTCAGAAAGTCCAAGTACTTTTTACAATAAATACCTCCACAATTCAGTGGAGGCAGCCATGAACATGGAATGCAAATCCACATGATGATATATGAGGATAATATTCAATTTGATTTAAAGACCAATTTTCATTTTATTCTGACCACTATTAAAGCCTTTTAAAAAGTATTAATACATTCTGGCCATGGAGAAATTTGGCAATATTCTTTCTGAGCTCTCATAAGTTGTTCTTTATGTATATGTCAGATACATAATTGTAACATATTCTATTTCATGATATTGAAGTTTGTAGTTTCTAACTTAAAGGGGACTATAAGGTTCTGAGTAATAAATGTAAATGTCCTTTCCATTTACAAAAATACAGATAAATTTATGTGTACATATACATCTGTGTGTGTATATATATATATATGGGGAGTGCAGATAACACATTCTGATTACTACATTTTTAATTGTCCTTTCCATATCATAGAACTATAAAGTTAGATCTTAAGAATTAGCTACTATATTTGTTAGAAAAATTGCAAAAAGTTTGGAAATCCATACAATTGAAAAATGTACTTTCCCTCAACAAATTTGAATGCAAACAAACTTAGGAATTTTACACATCTTTGGATTCCAGTGACACCAACAGTTACAAATCCGGTTTCTTCCCTGCTTTGTTTGGGGTTTATGCAAACTGAGTTAATATAGCTCATCATTTTTCACTCAGGGAAATTTTATGACTTCATTTTTAGAAATGAGGAATGCAGTTCTCCCTTGATTGAGTGACTAAGGCAGTGAGTTTACCATGGTATATTGTGGAGGAGAAAAAAATATAATCGATGAGTCACAGAAAGTTTTGATGAAAGCACAGATTTTATTCCACATAGTGATTCATTTGTGACTTTTCTTTCTCTTTGCTTACTTGAAGTATTTCATTCCCCCTCACTCAAAGCAAGGAGAGAAAGGGCTGAAAAACTATGTCTTCTATTTCACTGTAAAAAAGGAAAAGAGAAGGATCCTACAAGACAGGTTTTCCTACATGAGTTACATCACAAAGTTCTCAAGTACCCCTTACTTTAAATAATGAAGACAAGGTATAACTATCATCTAAAATCCAAGTCTTTTTTTCCCAAAGATATTCCCTACTGATATTCTTGCGGTAATTACTGAGTTTGTATCTGTGTACAGACTAGTCCTCCATCTTCACTTCATGGCATTATGACAGCCTCCCTGCCTCACTAGCAACTTAAGTTGGCTGATATCTAGGTTAAGCTGTGGGGTGTGTGTGTGTGTGTGGTGATGATGGTAAACAATTCATAATTTTATTCAGATCAGTGAATAATTTTCTGCTATTCTGACACACTCTTACCATATTTTGAAAAACATTGTCTGTCCCAAAGTCTAATTCTCTTTTTCCAATAAGATCAGACCTATTAATAGATGATACATTAAGTGCAGTTTTCTTATTTTGAGAAATAAGAGTTTCAGTAACCATATAGGCATATAATTTTTGGTTTTATGTTACATGGTATGATTATAAGGTAAAAATATGGTATTTAAGAATGTCAGGGAGGACATGGGCTTGGCTTAAGATTCTTCTGAGGATTGTAAAGTTGCCTTTGCATTATAAACAGGGAAAAGATAAAAATGTCCTTGCTTAGTCCTCAGGTCATGCTAACAATTGCAAAACAATGTTGCCTGAAAACTCACAATTCTTTCATTCATTCATGTCACAAATAGATTCTGTTTTATATGAATAATACATTTTGGCGTACTAAAAATCAGGAAGATAAAATTACTGATATTATTTGAGATTTTATCAGGTCTTTAGAAACAAATACTAAAGAGAAAATAATTTAATACAATCAGCTTTAAAAAATAAAAGAATAAGCTTTATTTATTATAGGATGGAATTGCTTAATTGTATAACCATTAATACAACTTATACAATCTAACCAAATAACAATGATTTGAGTGGCACAGAAAATAGTTTCTAGTAATAGACACAGAAATATATAAATCAACTAAACTCAACTGTCTGCTAATTGGCCAACATACCTCTCATTTAACAGAGTGAGCTATTCCACAAGTATCTGGAAATCAAATGGTGACTGTGTAAGTGTAAATGTATCTCTAAATTAATTTTCCAATAATAGAAAATTGCTAACAAACAGAATCTTCAAAAAATAAACAAGCCTAAGGGCACAAGGATATTTTGTGTGTGATTTTAGTAAGTACAGTTTTTTGTGTTTAGATGCTGTGTGATTTCATCAACCACAAAAAGCATAACAAAAGTAAACTTTGATTAAGGGTTCCTACACACAAGGCACTTTTGGTGCCACTACAAAGAAACCATTCCCTTCTTAACTACTAACCACGGGGTTCTAAGAGTAAAATAGCTACTTTTGTTTTATTGAAAAAATTTCATTTTTTCCCCCCACAACCACTACATTATCAATTCGAAGAGTATGGCATCTATGTATTCGTGTGTATTTACTTATTTTGTGTAAATATATGTTTATATATACATTTATTTTTCTAAAGTTTTGTTAGCATAATACAACATTTCCATCAATACAGTGTGAAGAAATTTGGGGGATACATTTAAATAAATAAGAATAAAATCCTGATTCTACCATGCTAGCATCTGCACCATATTCATAGATAATAGAGCTCAAATGGCTCCCAGAGGTGCTTTATTAAAATACCTCTAATTTATAAATAAAGAAACTGTAATTCAGCATCTTGTCCACATGATTAGCTACATCTACATTCAAACATTTTTGGGTTTTTAAATTTTATGTGGCATATAAAATATTTAAGTAGAAGTGAAAATAATTTCTAATGCTAAAATCCAATATTGTTTCCAAGATGTTGTTTGTTGTTTCCAAAATGAGATTTTACTAAAACACTGGATACTATTGACAAAGCCACAGACTTCTGTCAATTTTCTTCTAAATTTGCCCATTACTAAGTTTTATTCTGAAGGGTAGTATAAATTTATAAGAATGTGTAAATATGTAAACCAAATGTCCTCATGGGTTGTTATATTTAGAAAGGAAATTTTACTTCAAAATAAATGATAATCTTTTAAGATAGAAAGACAACAGCAGTCAATCACAGACCATAGACACTAAAATGTAAATTTTCTTTTTGTATGTCTTCATACAGAACTCTTTCACCTTTCACATTTTAATTCACAGATCAAAATCCAAAGAAAGCATCAAAACAGCACTGTCAACGTGAATTGTTGAAGAGTTGCTGGCAAAAAAAAAAAAAAGCCATTTTAATAGAATTAGAATTATTTCAGATTTTCATTCCTCTTGCCCCTTGTTCATGTCTGACTACTTCTTTGTGAAAAGTTTTTGTGCTGATCAATTTAGCAATTCTAAGTTCTTACACAGACTATGGTTGAGCTATTACAACATTGCTGTTGCAGACATTAAGATTACTGATATTCACTTCATTTATATATATTCAGTCATATAAATAAGCTCACTGAGATACTGATACTATGAATAAGCATAGTAAGAAAATGTGGTTACAGATCATGGTAAAATTCTCTTCCTTTAGGTCCACTATAGATATACACACCTAGTACATTAAAGGTGTCTACAGTAATAATTAACAACTACTGGTACTTGGATCATACAGAAATTTGAAAGTATCATGTGATTTTTAAATGACACTTGCTTGGTGACAAGTGGACTAAAGAACGTATTTACTTTCAAATAGCTTAAATATCAGTGGCAAACTGGTTGGCAGATGATACAACAGATGTTAATTCCAGTCCTCTCTTCTCCTTTCCAACCCAGAATATTCACAGTGATGGTAGGTCTGCGGGTGATAGAATAGTTCAATTCATAGTTAAACTCTATCTCTAGCACTTAGGCATAAATGATTTCTTATAACAGAAATACTCTTTTGACAAGAACTGTTAAGAAAATGAACATTTATTTAAATACATATTGAAAATAATTTTTTGGGGTGAGAAGCCCATAGATTTTTGACACAGCTTAATATATTGGCTTTAGTATAAAATATTGGCATTTAAATGGTATTCTCATGTTAAGTCTGAAAACATAGTCTCTTTGCTTACACAAATACCTTTAAAAGAGGGTAATTAGTGACCAGTGGCTAGGAAGACCTCTGTGTTGAGAGGTTATGCCTAAGCCTCTTGAAGATTCTCCATGTAATCTTGTCCACATGATTAGCTACATCTACATTCAAACATTTTTGGGTTTTTAAAAATTTATGTGGCATATAAAATATTTAAGTAGAAGTGAAAATAATTTCTGATGCTAAAATCCAATATTGTTTCCAAGATGTTGTTTGTTGTTTCCAAAATGAGATTTTACTAAAACACTGGATACTATTGACAAAGCCACAGACTTCTGTCAATTTTCTTCTAAATTTGCCCATTACTAAGTTTTATTCTGAAGGGTAGTATAAATTTATAAGAATGTGTAAATATGTAAACCAAATGTCCTCATGGGTTGTTATATTTAGAAAGGAAATTTTACTTCAAAATAAATGATAATCTTTTAAGATAGAAAGACAACAGCAGTCAATCACAGACCATAGACACTAAAATGTAAATTTTCTTTTTGTATGTCTTCATACAGAACTCTTTCACCTTTCACATTTTAATTCACAGATCAAAATCCAAAGAAAGCATCAAAACAGCACTGTCAACGTGAATTGTTGAAGAGTTGCTGGCAAAAAAAAAAAAAAGCCATTTTAATAGAATTAGAATTATTTCAGATTTTCATTCCTCTTGCCCCTTGTTCATGTCTGACTACTTCTTTGTGAAAAGTTTTTGTGCTGATCAATTTAGCAATTCTAAGTTCTTACACAGACTATGGTTGAGCTATTACAACATTGCTGTTGCAGACATTAAGATTACTGATATTCACTTCATTTATATATATTCAGTCATATAAATAAGCTCACTGAGATACTGATACTATGAATAAGCATAGTAAGAAAATGTGGTTACAGATCATGGTAAAATTCTCTTCCTTTAGGTCCACTATAGATATACACACCTAGTACATTAAAGGTGTCTACAGTAATAATTAACAACTACTGGTACTTGGATCATACAGAAATTTGAAAGTATCATGTGATTTTTAAATGACACTTGCTTGGTGACAAGTGGACTAAAGAACGTATTTACTTTCAAATAGCTTAAATATCAGTGGCAAACTGGTTGGCAGATGATACAACAGATGTTAATTCCAGTCCTCTCTTCTCCTTTCCAACCCAGAATATTCACAGTGATGGTAGGTCTGCGGGTGATAGAATAGTTCAATTCATAGTTAAACTCTATCTCTAGCACTTAGGCATAAATGATTTCTTATAACAGAAATACTCTTTTGACAAGAACTGTTAAGAAAATGAACATTTATTTAAATACATATTGAAAATAATTTTTTGGGGTGAGAAGCCCATAGATTTTTGACACAGCTTAATATATTGGCTTTAGTATAAAATATTGGCATTTAAATGGTATTCTCATGTTAAGTCTGAAAACATAGTCTCTTTGCTTACACAAATACCTTTAAAAGAGGGTAATTAGTGACCAGTGGCTAGGAAGACCTCTGTGTTGAGAGGTTATGCCTAAGCCTCTTGAAGATTCTCCATGTAAACAAGTCAGACCACATCACTCATTATTCCTCCTTTGTTTACTTGGAAGAAGGTTCAAACTATTTAATGAGAGGATTACCCATACTTCAACTCTATTGAATAAGATTAATTGATATTTTCCTGTTGGAGGTTTCACCACTTGCATTTGGCTTCCACTCTCCTATTGTTATTGATGCTGTGATCAACAGAGCAAAGTTCTTAAAGGTTATCCAAATTTCACAGCTTAACATTACTCAAACTAATTATAGTTTTTTCTTGTCTCATAGACGCTGAGTTCCAAGAACCGCTAACTTATTCAAAGAGTCTCTTTTAAACTTTCCTTGTCTGAGTAAAAAATTTAATATGGCTAAATCCCGGACATTTTGGACAATTTTGCTATGTTATAGATGAAGTATAGCACCTACTCAAAATGAAATATTAAAACATAGAGCCAAATTTCCACATCAATCTAAAACTAATGCATTTTCAACTCTAATATGTGTAGGAAACTTTGAAACATAGTTTGAATATCTTACCATTTTCTTGGGAACACTATAAAAAACAAGATCCCCACCATTTTAAGATACAATTCTGTGATAGAAATCTTTACAAAATTTTCCCCAAAAAATGTGTGTATTATGGACATATGGCTGCATATTTGGATAACACCATTTGCATTTTTCAAACTTGCATTTTTTTTAAAATCACTAGCTTGGCTTTTGCTGTCAGAATGGCAAACTGCTAGTATATTCATCTGAAATTCCTAGTTTAACTCTTTGTCACTTAAGCATTTTATGTAATGCTAATATGTTCACCTTTTCTTAAAAAAGTAACCTGATATGCTGGAGGCAGTAAAATAAGAAAGACTTTTCAAACCATAAAGTTTAATAATAGGAGGAGTCACATCACAGTGTGAAAAAAAAAAGGATAGTGTCAAAATTTGATCTTAGAAAAAAAAGCTTTTGAAATTACAGGGGGAAAAAAATCATGATTTTACTTCAGCTGAATTCCCTGGAAGAATTTGCAGTTTTTATGGTTTTCTAGGGTTATTTTGTAAAAGCAGTTTGAGTTCCCGAACATTTAAACATAACATACTGGAATTTAGAACACTAAAAAAAAAATGCTGATGAGAAAATAAAGATGATAGCAACTATCTTGACATTAGTAGCTTATGGAGATTATACTTTCAAGGGAAATGAATTTTCATTTGCTGTACGCTTTCGAACATACACCCTTAAATTTCTTTATTTCATCTTTAAATTTCTTTATGATGTAATGTTAAACATGAGGTATATTGTGTCTATGGATAGTGACACAATAAATTGCCACAGCATTTTAAGACATACTCCCTTCGATGTCCTCCAGTCTCCAAGAAATAATCTTATTTAAGGGAATCAAGTACCCACTTAAGGTTGAATAATTCACCTGCCTTACATACAATATTTATACATATCAAAATTATGTTATCTAAAGAACATGTTTTGACTTATAATTACATTTCATATAAATTAATTTTCAAATCGACATTACCAAAATACCTTTTATTTTCAGATAACCACCTAAAGGTACATAGTACATCTTCTATACATGTTAAAATATGCACTATTTTAAATTTTGCAATATTGTGCATATATTTGGACATATTGCAGACATATTTGGACATATTGTGGACATATTTGGAATATTTCAGCTTTTCTCTTAATTGACATACTATATGGCTACTTATATTCCCAAGCCACGTCAATCTGCTTCTTTTGAATTATGTTTTTGCAATGTGTTTATCTAATTATTACTTATTTATTAGTTTCAGCAGAAGTATTTAATTAATTAGCATCTGATGCAAAGATAAAAGTAAATACCAGCATGTAAATTACGCTATTGAATAGGTACAAATTTTATTGGTCCTAAAGATGGCAAATGCAGTTAACCTTATTGATTTAGCTGAGTATATTAAAATAACATAATAAAAATTATTTGACCACAAAGCATTATAATATGACTACCATGTTAGCTCTTTTGCCTTCAAAACTGAAATGTGTAACTTAACATCGAACATATTGATTATTTTAAATAATCATCCTATAATAAATATGACATTATCACTGCAAGTTCTGGCAGTCCTGTTAGGTGATTAGAGAATAGGGATGTAATCAGAGGAAGTACTCTGAAAGATAATCTTTCTTTATTCTCTTCCTCTGAAACAGACAGAGAAGGTAACTATGGAATAACAATAATTGCTGAACTGGCTGTTACATAATCTGTGCTAATGATGAAAAACTAATAATTAAAAGTGATCATCTATCTCTTTAGATATCAAGGATGTCAGTACACATATACACTCAATTGCTATAACTGAGATTGTTCATAGACCTATTTTTTTAAAAAATTTAAAAGTATAGGAGACAATATCTTTAAAGATTACTCATTAAATCACTGAACACATATATTTTGATTATTCAATACATAGCAGACAAAATACCAGGAACCACGTAAACAAAGATGAATTACAGGTGATTCCAGCTTACAGTGTAAAGCTAAAGCACTTAATTTAAAATCATTAGCACAAAGTGTTATCTACTCACATGGAGTTTGCCAAAAAATTATTAAGGTCAAAACAGATTGGTAGAACTATTATAAGTTTCCAGTAGTTTCACCACCCATGAGGTCTTCAACCTTGTTTTAACATTGTTGCAAAGGAACACAAAACTACAATCCACTGCCGCAAAATGATAAAATATGATCATATTCTAATAATATATTTTAAATCAAATGTACTTAATCCAGCTATTAAAAGGCATAACTTAAACAGAAGGAACACAAGACTTAAACAAAGCAGAAGACAGCTGTCCAGAAATTATCAATTGCTAAAGCACACAGATTGTGATTAAATTTTAATGCAGCTTTTAAGCAAAGATTCTGCTTATCATAGAGAAAGAATCCCAGAGAAAATATTGTTATTGATTTCATCATTTTAGATGTAACTGATCCTTTAAGTAATTTTTTCTTGCTTTCAGTATCACTTTTAAAAGTGACTGCTTATACTGGGCAAATCATTAGATGGTATGTTCATTTAAAATTCTAAGCCAAATGCATAAATTGTTCTCCAGTGCACTCAAAGTCACATCTGTTGAAAACAAAACACAGCATTCAATCCATTGAATAAAAACAAAACATAACTGTAGAGTAGCTGGATAGTCAAATCGTGTAAATTAAATGGCATTGAAAATGATATTTTTTATTGATTTTTTTTTAAGGAAACCTGATGGCTCAGCAGGAAAAGAATGCCTGCAATGCAGGAGATGCAGGTTCAATTCCTGAGTCAGGAAGAACCCCTGAGGAGGAAATAGCAACCCAGTGTTCTTGCCTGGAGAATTTCATGGACAGAGGAGCCTGGTGGGTTACACTCCATGGATCACAAAGAGTTGGACACGACTGGACATGCACGCATATTAGCTATTAGTTCCCATCCATTGAGAGCTGCTGCTAACTGCTAAGTCAAGTCAGTCGTGTCTGACTCTGTGTGACCCCATAGACGGTTCAGCTTCAAGTTCATAGTAGTTTAGCATATTTAAGCTCCTATGTTATAAGATTTTGCATCCCCCTTCTGCCTGGGTGTCTTGAGAGAAGGGGTGTTCAGCCTTTGGGTGGATGTGGACAGCATGTGTAGTAAGTGTGAGCTAATGGGAACCGGCGGAGCAGAATGGTAGCCAGGGTCAAGGATGCTGCATGAAGGCTACAGCTGTGACATGTGCAGGATGGAGAGGAGGAAGGATAAGAGATAGCAAGGATTTTCCACCAGGGTACCAAACAACAAAGCCCAGACAGGGAGTAAATTCAGGGAGTGGGAGACTCCAACTTCTCAGCAGTGTACAAAAAATAACTAAAAGCCAAATAGAAACACTGACTGACCTATCCCTATTCATAAAAGGTTGATCTTTCTGTCTGAGAAGAGATCAGTGGTCAAAGCTAAAATCATACTTGTTTTATTTAACTGAAGTGTTCTGTTTTTTAGAATAGTTCAGTTAATAATTTAGCAATCACAGTACATTTTCTTGAATCTTTTTTTAGGTTGTGATTAAAACCATAGCTATCATTTTTAATCACTTTAGATTTACCTGAATCTGACTGGTGACTTTTTGGATCATTGGACAGGAGCTTGACCTGAGAAGAACTTCTCCCCATGCCGTGTTCCTGACCTTTGACCTTTCTGGAAAAGAGGAAGGAAGGCCCTGAAAAGATAGTAAAACAAAGCCAGAGGCTTGGGTTATTTTCTAATATTGAATGTGGAGAGCTGCGTGTTACTGTTGAAACAAGATTATATTCCATTTGCCTGAGTCGGGGCAGAGGGATTTGCTGGAGGTGTGTTTGGTAACGGACCTGTTGGAGTCTTAGCATACACTGCTTAATTTCAAGCTGTCACTTTGTCTCATGGGAATGTGGTATTTCTAGTCATTTGCAAGAATATGCAGGCTAAGTTGTGCCATATCTTGTAGCCGGGATGAAATTAACCTATATGATCAGAGTCTTCCTCCTGAGGCCCTTAACCCATTAGGACCAGAATACCAAATAACCTGTTTAAATATGCTCTGTTGGCTCTCAGTTTATTTTACAAGCTACTTTAAAACTTTCAGCAGATATATCTATACCTATATATCTACAGATACACGTATATACACACACACACATATACACACATAATATACATCTAAAATGTATATTTTAAAGATGCAGCATGCCAAAGAATTAAAAGCAGAAAAACATAAATGCAAACTCTAAGTCTTCTGTTTAAAGCTAAGCTTTAGCAGAAGTATTTATTTTTCTCTTCTCCTTCTATTTGCATTCTGTTTTCTACTTGATTACCCCAGATATTCATGAGTTTAAAGCACTAGGTGCCCCTTATACAGTTTCTTGTAAAGTGCATTTGATATGCAAATTGTTATAGTGAGCCATCATTCATAAGCTATTTATGTTCATTTTAATAGGGAAAGAAGTACCGCATCTTATTCCATATAAATTTCTCTTTACAGCCTATCAAGTACAGAAAGATGCTTGAGATTAAATAAATGTGCTACTCATGTTAGTGAATGTCTGATACTTGATATATTTCAGAGATTTTTGGACATTTATAATTACATTCCCCTAATTGCTCTGGGAACTGGTGACAAAAATGAGTGACGGGTAGAGCTTCAGAGAAGGGTCTCCATAGTCCCTCATCCCACTCCTAGAGTTGACTTACTTCGTAAGGAGACCACAGGTCAGTAAGTGGAAAAGAGAAGCATTAAAAAGGTGACTGTCCTGGAAAGAATGAAACAAGCATTCATCCCTTCATTCACTGAATGTTTGTTAGCGGTCACCTCCTCTGCTGGCGAACACGAAGAGGACATGAATCCGACCCTCAAGACACTGAGAATCTGGTGGGGAGACAGACATGCGACACGTGAGTGCTTCTTGCTCCCTCACCTTAACCTTAACTCTTGCTACGAAGAGCATGTTCCTTGCTTTCCTAATCTCTTTAAGGCTGCATCTTGGCATTGTCACCTAGTTTCTAGGATACAAAGTTTGCCAAAAAATTATTAAGGTCAAAACAGATTGGTAGAACTATTATAAGTTTCCAGTAGTTTCACCACCCATGAGGTCTTCAACCTTGTTTTAACATTGTTGCAAAGGAACACAAAACTACAATCCACTGCCGCAAAATGATAAAATATGATCATATTCTAATAATATATTTTAAATCAAATGTACTTAATCCAGCTATTAAAAGGCATAACTTAAACAGAAGGAACACAAGACTTAAACAAAGCAGAAGACAGCTGTCCAGAAATTATCAATTGCTAAAGCACACAGATTGTGATTAAATTTTAATGCAGCTTTTAAGCAAAGATTCTGCTTATCATAGAAAAAGAATCCCAGAGAAAATATTGTTATTGATTTCATCATTTTAGATGTAACTGATCCTTTAAGTAATTTTTTCTTGCTTTCAGTATCACTTTTAAAAGTGACTGCTTATACTGGGCAAATCATTAGATGGTATGTTCATTTAAAATTCTAAGCCAAATGCATAAATTGTTCTCCAGTGCACTCAAAGTCACATCTGTTGAAAACAAAACACAGCATTCAATCCATTGAATAAAAACAAAACATAACTGTAGAGTAGCTGGATAGTCAAATCGTGTAAATTAAATGGCATTGAAAATGATATTTTCTATTGATTTTTTTTTAAGGAACCCAGTCTTTGAAATTAAAATATATTGATTATCTTTTATGTAACCCAAATTAACAGTAAGGCAAATGGGTCTGCTGGAGCATCATGTTAGTTTTAAGAGTTCATTTCAGGAAATAAGGGATAAAAACAAGTACCTGCCCCCATCCCTTTTTTTTAACAAGTAGAACGCCATGTTGGCTCTCGGAATAAAGGTACATATAGTATCATTTCATCAATAATATTATTAAAAATGAGAAGTCCATTATAGTCATTTGCTATGTGCTAGTGGACTATAATTATTTATCCATTTTTGAGATGACTGAGGGCAAAAAAATAACTTTAATTTGGTTTTGTGGATAGGAGTCAACACCTAACATCTAAAAATTAGTTTAAGAAAGAGAGTACATTTTGTTATAGAATTATATGTCTTTTTCATTAATTCAGTAAATATATATTGAATGCTAACTAAGTACTAGACATTACACTGGGTACCCGTGTGTATGAATGTACATGTTTGGACTTGTATATAAGGCATAAATATTGATTCTTATCTTTCTGTAATGCATGTTGTCAAGTACTTTATTAAGCAGTCAATGTGAAGTTGACCAAAATTTCTATATAATGCAATATCTCTTTAAAAGACTACATTTTTCTATTTTTAGAGATACAGAGCATACCTTTTGAGCCAAATGAGTGTTAATATGGCAATAACATATGGTCTAAATTTTAATAACTATCAAGCCCTAGTTTTTTAAATTCACATTTTATTACCCTATTTATACTTTCACCTATTGCATAGGTATTCAATTGCTTGAATTAATGTTGGTTCAGTTGGTCACTGACAACACTAGAGAATCAAATAGCTAAAACTATTCCTATATGTCCCAAACATCTGAAGATGTAAATAGATGTAGATGTATAGAGACTGATACAGATATATATGTATATATATATAATATATATGTATGATAGTTGATTAAATTTTCACTTTTTAACCATATGACAACTGGGCCAATTGTCAGTAAAAGAAAGAACACTTTTTGCAAATTCTTATAGTGTCCTCAATTAATAGTTGTCTAAGAAGTTACACAACCCTGAATGGAATGGACATCTATAGAGTTAAAATAATTTGTATTCTAAACAAATAGTATCTGTGTTCACTTACTCCTATAGTTAGTGTTTTTATGAATATCTCAAGATGAGTTAGATGGTTTTATTTATTGACTATTAATTCTCACTATTAATTCTAGACAAATCATTCTGCTTACTAACTAACCTACACTAGTCAAATCACAGAACACCTTTGGATAGTCCAACAAATTAGTAACAGAGTCAATTTTAGAAAAAAGGCAACCTAGTTTAAGTTTTATCAAAAACAGTATTCTTGGTTTAATATCATTTTGTCCATGATATAAATAATGTAATCAAGGACAATAGGCATTTTTTATTTTCCAGTAATTACAGTTTATATCTTCATTTGATCTTTTACAGAAAGAAATGGTTCTTGTTTGAACTTTGGGACTTCAAAAGTAAAACTTTTCATGTGATCATAAATATTTAGTTAGTTCAATTAGGGACATTATTTATCTCTTGGGATAATGTTGTTCTATACATGTTAAACTTCAAAAATATAATCATTTGGAATATCTAAATTATATTTGCTAAAATTCTACTATAGGTAAAATAATGTTGAAAAACACCTGCTTATCTAAATTATAGAAAGCTCTTAATCAAATACTTGGCCAGTGAAGTCTCTGTTACTTAGATCTGCAAGGGCCTCCAGCATAACAGAATGTTTCCTTCAATGTCTCTGTGCTCTGCTATGACAGAGTGGGGTACCTATAATTCTTAGGGTGTGATAACAACCCCAAGGCAGTGGCAAACCAGCTTATTTTCCATTGCTTTGAGACATTCCCTTACTTAAAATGGGCTTGCCAAGTGGTACTAGTGGTAAAGAACCTGCCTGCCAATGTAGGTTTGATTTGATCCCTGAGTTGGGAAGATCCCCTGGAGCACGGCATGGCAAACACTCCAGTGTTCTTGCTTGGAAAATTCCATGAACAGAGGAGCTTGGTGGGCTACAGTCCATAGGGTTATGAAGAGTCAGACATGACTGAAGCAACTTAGCATGCAGGCATTACTTAAAATTCATGTTTTCATAACTATTTGCCTAACCTACTGTTGAAGTATGAAGACCAAGATTCCAGTTTCCACAACATTTCTATAACCAGAAGAAATCTGGATGCCTAAATGAAAATAATCTAGGGAGATTTCAATTCTTCTGACCAAATTTGAATATGTAAGTGACATATTAATGTTCAAAAGAAGATCAGAGAGTTTAAAAGTGTACCTTATTTGGAACTATCAGTCATCTCATCTCTTTCTTGCCTTACCAGACCTTTGAATATCATTTATTATAAAATTTTATATTTCCGCATTACTTTTTAATATCAAGATCCAAATTTCCCTTTTATCAAATGCAAAAACAATTCAAGTGAAGCAGTCACTTCTACTATTATTTTAATTAAACTTGTCATTTTTGCCATATATTTAATTTAAAACAAACACACATTCTCAATGGTAGTGATAAGATACAGAGGGAGGGAAGTAGAATTAGATATCCTTGTTGTCTGTAGTCCTTGAATTTAATGGTTTATTGGAAAGATGGCGCTTCAAGTTCTGTGTCTCTGAGTGTGCCATTGGTGGAAGTAAAGATGAAGTGTTGCTTTCTGTCTTTTTAACTATCAAGGATGAATCATATCACAGGATCACATGGCCCTTGAGTTCAAAGATGAAACTGTGGAAAATGAAATGAAGGGAATTCCTTGGGGGTAGCATCATTAAATTTTTTCCAACCCCTCTTGGTCATTGTATCTTCCTCTTGAGCTGCTTTTCATTACATGTACTGTTATCATTTTGGTAAAGCTTTACCAACAACAACAACAATATTTCTAACACTCTTGAATAGCATTAAAGTGTTATATGCTGCACAGATACAAATTTACTTTCTGCTCAAAACTTAAAAGTTGTCCTATTGTGACTTCATTCCCATTGCTGGGAAGTAAACCATGTGCCTGCATTTAGCATGTGATGTTTCCAGTGTCAGCAATACATGGGTAATTCTCAAGGGCTGAAATTCATGAGAAGCAGCAGAGGAGAATTTTTTTGAGCATGAACTTGGGAATTCCACATGTTTATCTTAGGATCGCTATGCCATTGCTTGTTCCTATAGCAACTTATTTAGCTTTCCTGTGTCTCACCTACTTTATTGAGAATGGGCAGAAAACTATCTTGCAAGTTTGTTGAGAGAATTTAATGAGATAATGTACTTGAAGCGCTTAGCATTGTGTCTATAATGGGGTGAGTACTGAATATTATTAATATTAATAGAGCATGATGGCATGAAGTACCTGACAGCAGAAGTACCTGACATTCCATAAGGTTTTATCCTAACTCTTCTCATGCTTATAAATCGTTCCTTTGTGGGGGATTTCCTGCCAGCAGAAATGAAACTGATAGCTTGAAAGGAAGTTATACTCTTTAGAGTGGCCCAGAGCAAAACTAGAATAGAATCAGATATTAGGAAATTAACATATAGACATGTTTCAGTTTTCAAGCCATCCCCTCAGAGTTCATCTTTTCCCCAAAGACAGTGCAATTATTCAACCCAGAGTTTTAATACATCCCTCCCTACTTTCTTTTCTTGTTTGTATGTGGCATTATCTTCCTCCTCAGTGTAAAGATCTCCATTTGGAAAGCATATAGGAACCTTTTTCACCACTCCCATGACTACTTTTAGATTTATAGAAGTTCTCCTTTACCTCTCCTTTTCCCTCTCCTCTAAGACCCATGTTTGCAAGTTTTCTACAAATTATTTTAAGAGTTAGCAATATCATTTTTACATGACGTTCAGGAATAATTTGAGTAGGCATAATAGTATTGTATTGTTCTTGTTATTACTAAGAACTTAATCTTTTTCTTTTCCCCTTGTTATACACATTATTGAAAAATAGCAGTAAGCTTTAAATAGGATTGAATACATCTTTGAAAGCTAATACTTTATATTGTGCTAAATGACAGTGCTTTTTAAAAGTGGATGTGTTATGTTGTAAATAAGGTTAAAGTACAAAGAATCAAGAGTTTTAGGAATCTGAAGGTCTTGGTACATTAATTTCAGGTCAGATACTGTTTTGTGAGAGAGCGCAGTAGTTTAATGGGCATTTATCGATTTAAATTAGATTGTAACTTTGGAGACAGTAACTTGCAAACTTAAAACAGTCATATGATATTATGAATTACATTTTATGCACATTAAGAGACCTTAAAGCTAGGAAACCAAAGATATAAAATATTGGTTCACATTTCAAACCACAATAAGTGTGAATATAGCCTCAATTTAATAAAAACGTATAATGCAACTTTCCCTGGGTTAAATGTCTTACAATTACTCTTGGAATGGGCACTTGTTTTCCCATTATTGGTCACTTTAATTGACTTACACTCTAGTTTTCTCATTTAAAGATCACTTTATAGTATTGGGTGCTCTTCATCTGAGTGATATGTTCTGCTCCTGCCTGGTCCAACAATACAACAGTTTACGTATTTCTGAACTTGATCTGAAAACTGATTTAAAAATCCATATGGACAATCCAATTTCTCTGAAAATATATACACACAAGTCTGCTCAGAGGTGGCTAAAATAAAATAAATTTCATTTTAGGAGACAGGAAGGAAGCTGAGACAAGAAAGTGAAAATTCTGAAGTAAATGGGTCCTTGCTCTGACCAAGATCGAAACCTACCTCTCCCCAGAGAATATTAGAAGACGGCATGGAAGACAAGCATTGAGAAAGTAGAATGTCTGTGCTTTTCTTTCTGGTGGACTGCATTAAATATTCAGCAAAAGGGGGGATCAGTTTACATTACTTTTCTTGTTTCCTATGTATCGACTGACAGGTGCTGTAAACATACATAGACAAACATGGTCCTAAGCTCACAGTACTCCAGTGACCAAGGAAAGACAGTTTTTCATCTTCCAAAGTGATCACACTGAGAACTTAGCAGACACACTAGGCTCAGCTTGGTTTTGTTTTCCACAAAACTATAGGAGCTTGCCTTTCAACTTTGATTCCCAAGAAAACCCATTCAGAGAGATGGTTTTGTTCCATCAACAAGCTACTAAGGCACAACAATCTTGTTTTGATTCTGAGGACTTGCCTGAAACCCTCACTAGTACTTTGGAAATAATAGCAGAGTGAACCCAAGAGGCACGCTCATCTTCTGAATGTCTTGTTTTGCTGGTGGTAAACCACCAGTTCATATCACCTTGATTTTACCGAGGGTAGAATCTCAGCAGTCAGGGATAAAGAACTGACCTTGACTTTGAGATCAGAACCAGTATTTAAAACATTCACTCATTCATGTTTCTGAGATGTCATGGTAAACAAATTATGACTGTTTATACTGAAGACTAAGAGGCTTCTTTTCTACACTATAGGCAGCGATTTGGCTGAGATTGTTTCATTCTGTGATACTATCACACACTACCTTTTTTCTCACTTGAATTGTACTTTTGGCTGTCATTTGCGCTTTTGAATAAAGGTTTACATTAGTGGAAGATATCATAATAGCATATCTCCTTTTCGAGTTGATATACAAATCAAAAAGAAAGGATAAGGCCAAGAGTCCCTTTGTCCTTGGAAAAGTATGCCATCTGCATTAAGCTTATGATATTCGGCTGGGAACAAAATTCTAGCATAAGGAAGTCGTTAATACAACCCTCAAGTTACACTGTAAATTCAAAGTACTTTAAATGCCTTATAATAGTCAAAGCCAGTAAAATCGACCCTGTATATTTTTATTTCATCTCTGTTGGATCATATGATATTTAATAATTGGTTCTGGCACCTCGTTGCAAATTATTATAACTTTGAGATTCAACAGTCCTATTGAACATATGGGCAGCACAGCCTCAGAACATATATATGATACAGCCTCTCGAGAGGACCTTCTGTCTTGTTTTCCTTAGCTTGGAAGGGTCAGGTAAATTTTGTTGTGTCGTCATGTGCTAAAATTCCTCAATCTCTGTTTTGCAGGGTAAATGCTTAATGGAACTGATTTTTTTTCCCCCCGCTTAACTGTGAATACTTCCTTTGCAAAGCCAAAAGAGAAATTCATGCATCTGGGATGCAATTTTCTGGGCTCTTACTAAAGCAGTTATAAAGCTATTCCCGTATCAGTGCACAAGTATTCATCAACCCAGAATAGGTTCTATTACTTAGTGCCATATTGTATCCTGGTTTAGCTGCAAACTACAAGAGCTTCTGGAGTCAGGAGACCTTCCCATGCTATTAATGCTTATGATAATTCTTTACTACTCCTAGGAAAGAAGGAAAATGGACGCTAAAGTAGAGTTGACCCCAAGAAACCTCTCATATAGTTAGACATGCTCCCTTCGGCATTTCCTTTTTCCAGCTCCACTCACAGTAACACCCTGAGACAATATTAGGAAAAGCATTTCCACATCAACAGCCCATTAAGGTTATTTTCCATGTTCCTGCTGCTTTGCCTCTATATCTAGCCCATGCACCTTGATTTGCCCTTGTATTATTTCACATTAATTGCCATATTGTTTATTGCCATATTCAAACATACTACAATATGGGCACATTGACAATAATTACACAGTAAGCTGTCCTTAAAAAGAGATGTCAAGGTGGATAGTGGTGGGTGGGGTAAGCAGAAGGTTATGATTTATACCTTATGTTGACACAGTGGAACAGAGCCGGTTCAATTTCCCTTGATTTCACTATAATGCCTAATACTTAAATCTCTCTGTCATATAATTATTCATTATTAAGACTACTAAGCTAAAAAGTTCATGTAGGTGGTGGGGGGGCAATGGTTAAAGGAATTTTTTGAGTGATGATTTTCCTCCTGCTACTGTAATATTACATTTTTAAAATTCACATATTGGTGGACAAGAAACACTGTATTCTATATAACCCTAACTCAGTTTTTAAAATTACTAAATAATCTGTTTTCTTTAAGAATTATTTCGGACAAAGATACTTTTTATACCTATGCTTGTGTGCTTGGATATTTGCTCTAAATATGCATCAAAGATGTTTTGAGGCTCTGAAATGTGATTCCCTCACTCCACTTTGTTGGAGTTACACTATTCACTTCTCATTGAGCAATCCTACCCTCATTTACCACACTGAGATTGAGACTCTTTTTCACAATTAGGTTGTCCCTGGGTCAAAGTAAAACCCCAAATTGTCCTAACCCTGGTGGGCAGCAGGTCAGAGTCATGTGTGATCTTCGCTGACAACCCGGAAGTGGAGATCCTTTGCAAATTTGCAGAGTTGAAGGCTATCTCTTACTAAACTGCCGATTTGCTTCAGAGCATGTTCTGCCTGCTTGGCATCACGTAAGCCAGTAGGTGGAGTGCTTGCTAACAGTAATTGAATATACAGAACTTGAACTTAAAATAAGTGGAAGCCACTTTTCTTGTTATAAACTGCTAAAACCATATTTACACTGAACTCTTTCTATGGATATAATTAGTTGAAAATAATGTTACAAGGGCAGGATTGAGATGAAGGCAGGACTACAGTTACAGGGTAGAGCGCAGAGAAGCAAATTGTGCCCTTGAAGATCAACATATCATACAGTCTAAACCTATGTAAAGGGACACTTTCTCAAACATTCAACTGAATTGGATTGGTAAATAGGCCTTAGTCCCTCTTTTAAAAATTTAGTGTTTATGCTATCCAAAAGATAAACTAGTTTTGATTAACTGTACACAGAAAGTTTGCATGATGGAGGATTAATTACGTACATGTGTTAATAATAGTCATAGTAAATTCAGCATCTTTGGAAAGAAAAGTTGTGAGAGAGATGCCTCCAAAATAAAGTGTAACTTTCCCATAAGAGTGTCTTGTTTTCCTTCAGAAGAAGGTTTTCAAATGTATTTAAAAGCTGCAGCTTGAGACTTGCTAACTACATCACTCTAAATCTATCTATATCACACCTAAAGATGTTAAAGCAACATTTAGAACTCCAAGGAGAAAACAAGCAACAGAATTTAGAAAGCAGGAACCACATGGAAATAAGAAAAATCTTCAGTCGTTTTTTAAGAATGTGAGTTATATGATGTGAAGTAGATGAAAATGCAAGAGTTTAAAAAAGAATCTCATGTTCCATATCGGGAATACTTGCGGATCTGATTCCATGGCATGCAAGTACTGAAGATCTCTATGGCTTAGAAATATCATTTCACTTAAAAGGGCTTCAGAGCACGTAATTGCACAGGATGCAATGACAAACACGTCAAAAATAGCAATCACCTCCCCTTTAACTTTTCATTATAAAAATGATAAACTCTCTTAAATATAATTTGTTAGGACACTGTTGATTTTTTTAAAAATTGTGACATCATATTCTCATTTCACACTAAAATTTGGACAGATTTGTGTTTTAGATATATATTTTTTTACTTTAGTTTGGAAGCGAGGAATTGTGGACAAGCGAGGAATGGAGGACTGTTAACTGAATTAATCAGCCAAGGCTTTATGTGGTAAATAACTCTTTGAAAATGCAATAGCTTTACTCAAATCAAGCAACTGCTTGCCTCTCACTGCCTTTCAAGCAATATCATTAGCAAAATTGAAACTCCTCAGGCCAAAAATAGGGGCAGAGTTGGAAAGGATACTTATCGTTAATTTAAAGTAATAAAATATTTTATATTCCATCTCTCATTTGACAGAAAAAACTATGTTCATTTCCATGAAGAGTCTTAAATGATGAAATCTGGCCAGTAGATAAAAGTGGTGAACTACGGCCAGAACATGATCTAGATCTCTTACCCAAGAAAGAGAACTTTGGGGAATTTATTTATTTTGCTTATTTTGATGTGGAGAAGTAATATGAATGGTGACATAATCTAAATCCAAGGTGAATTGCATGATCATGGACAAGTTTATGGAAGAAGTATAAAGCAGTTCTGTTACGGAATGAATATCTTTATCTAAATCTTTCACTATGTTCATTTATTTCTTCAAGTTCTACAAGTATGGTTGCATACTTAGCATATTTGTATCCCTCTTGGTTGGAAAAAACTGAGTTCACTTGTGTTTTCATCAGTTGTCATTCATTTTACTTTGTTTTGCTTGCTTTATTATGTTACCCCCCCACCCTTGAATGTTGAGCCATGTCATTCTCAGTCCGTGTCCATCCCTTGATGGTGAGTAGGGAGTAGACTTGACTGAGAAATAGAAAAGTGTTAGCCACTGATCTCACCAAGATTATATTCTCTCTTAATAGAAGCTGTTGATAGATCCAGAACAGCTCCACACTTAGGGTGCTGATTTGTAGAGTGAAATCCTCTGTACACAAGCATAGCAAAATATTTTGGTGAAATGCAATTATCAGAAATAGTGACACTAGGAAATTAGTTAACGACATTTCATCATGAAGCTTGAGTTACCCCTGCCTATTCTGGTTCCAGATCCATCTGAAATCAGCAATTCAGCTTAATGATGTCACAACACTTGCCAGGCTGTGGGCACTGAAGGGAAGACACAGGACTGCTCACCACTGCACAAGGCTCCTCTCTGCTCTCTCTCTCTGCACACACACAGCCAATCTGTCTCACTTACACAGAAACTGTTATCTTTGAAACATCATTCTATTATTGTCATGGTTGTTCTTTAAAATTGGTCTTTAATTTTAGAGTGTGTTTTGGAAATCAGGTTTTCAAATTCTCCCAGATCTTATTGGCCCGTTTAAAATGTTGATAGTAATATGCCATGGAAGCAGCTCATCTGACTAAAGAGCCCAAAGAGTATATATTTCCATTCACTTACTAGAGGATAACATTTTGTGAAATACAGATAGCCTACTTAAAAAAAAAAAAAANTCATTATAAAAATGATAAACTCTCTTAAATATAATTTGTTAGGACACTGTTGATTTTTTTAAAAATTGTGACATCATATTCTCATTTCACACTAAAATTTGGACAGATTTGTGTTTTAGATATATATTTTTTTACTTTAGTTTGGAAGCGAGGAATTGTGGACAAGCGAGGAATGGAGGACTGTTAACTGAATTAATCAGCCAAGGCTTTATGTGGTAAATAACTCTTTGAAAATGCAATAGCTTTACTCAAATCAAGCAACTGCTTGCCTCTCACTGCCTTTCAAGCAATATCATTAGCAAAACTGAAACTCCTCAGGCCAAAAATAGGGGCAGAGTTGGAAAGGATACTTATCGTTAATTTAAAGTAATAAAATATTTTATATTCCATCTCTCATTTGACAGAAAAAACTATGTTCATTTCCATGAAGAGTCTTAAATGATGAAATCTGGCCAGTAGATAAAAGTGGTGAACTACGGCCAGAACATGATCTGGATCTCTTACCCAAGAAAGAGAACTTTGGGGAATTTATTTATTTTGCTTATTTTGATGTGGAGAAGTAATATGAATGGTGACATAATCTAAATCCAAGGTGAATTGCATGATCATGGACAAGTTTATGGAAGAAGTATAAAGCAGTTCTGTTACGGAATGAATATCTTTATCTAAATCTTTCACTATGTTCATTTATTTCTTCAAGTTCTACAAGTATGGTTGCATACTTAGCATATTTGTATCCCTCTTGGTTGGAAAAAACTGAGTTCACTTGTGTTTTCATCAGTTGTCATTCATTTTACTTTGTTTTGCTTGCTTTATTATGTTACCCCCCCACCCTTGAATGTTGAGCCATGTCATTCTCAGTCCGTGTCCATCCCTTGATGGTGAGTAGGGAGTAGACTTGACTGAGAAATAGAAAAGTGTTAGCCACTGATCTCACCAAGATTATATTCTCTCTTAATAGAAGCTGTTGATAGATCCAGAACAGCTCCACACTTAGGGTGCTGATTTGTAGAGTGAAATCCTCTGTACACAAGCATAGCAAAATATTTTGGTGAAATGCAATTATCAGAAATAGTGACACTAGGAAATTAGTTAACGACATTTCATCATGAAGCTTGAGTTACCCCTGCCTATTCTGGTTCCAGATCCATCTGAAATCAGCAATTCAGCTTAATGATGTCACAACACTTGCCAGGCTGTGGGCACTGAAGGGAAGACACAGGACTGCTCACCACTGCACAAGGCTCCTCTCTGCTCTCTCTCTCTGCACACACACAGCCAATCTGTCTCACTTACACAGAAACTGTTATCTTTGAAACATCATTCTATTATTGTCATGGTTGTTCTTTAAAATTGGTCTTTAATTTTAGAGTGTGTTTTGGAAATCAGGTTTTCAAATTCTCCCAGATCTTATTGGCCCGTTTAAAATGTTGATAGTAATATGCCATGGAAGCAGCTCATCTGACTAAAGAGCCCAAAGAGTATATATTTCCATTCACTTACTAGAGGATAACATTTTGTGAAATACAGATAGCCTACTTAAAAAAAAAAAAAAATCACAACAAAGAATCCAACCCCTCCCAACCTCTAATATTTTTCAAAGTGTGAATTGAAGAGGACTTAGAGACAGATGGGTCTGGATGATCAAGTTACCTGTTATAGCAGCACATCTGCCGGGGCAGTCAATCACTGTGATGGCTCTGACAGGTCGATGGAGCCTGAGCAGGAACGGCTAATGCAGACAGAGGAACGGCTGGGGTAGGGCAGACCTCCTGCCTGTCTCCTGGGTTTGGCTGGTCTGAAAGCTGTACTTGAATTTGCTCTAGTTAAAATTCTGTCTATCGAGCAATGATATTAGATGAAAGATGTGGGTTCCTAATCTTTTTTTTTTTAAGCCAACATATTGAACACATATGATTGGGAATGATTCGATTAGCACTTTCAAGCTGTCAGTCAATATTTGGTCTTATTTTGGGGGATGTGGTAGGGAGTGTGGGGTGAATAAGATTAGGAAAAGAGGAGGTGAGAGATAGTTTCAAAACCACATTTTCCCCTAAACGTGTCAAAAGGCTGAAAGGCATTAAGCACTGGGTCTGAGATGTCTCTTTCTGTGAGCTCAGTATAATAAAAATTAGCATTGAATAGAACAAAGGCAATTCTAAGAATGTGAAGAAGCAAAATTAACTACATTTATGGAGGCATGTTACTTTAATTTCTCTGTATATTTGATCCTTTCTCCCCCTTCAATCATAAAGTGAATCAGATTTATTCATTCTAATAGATCCAAATATTTGGCAATATCATACATTAGAAAATATGGAACAAGTGATTCCAAGTTTCACAAACAATTGAAAAGATGTGTTTCAATTAAGTGCAGCATTAATCGCAACATTTATATGACAATAGAATCTCAAAATATCTAGATTCCATCTAATGACTAATTAATCAGTTATTAAAGTTGTCTGATGGTAAGGGAGTACCAACCCACACCCCCCAAATAAGAAAACTAAATCTCGAAAAAATACCTAAATGGTAGGTAATGGCAAGAATTGTTAACACCTGTCATCATCTAGGAAGCAAGTTAAACTATGGTTAGTTAAATTTATGTATTTATGCATGTACATATATATATTTACTTTGTGTATATATGTATATTTTATATTTATGATTAGAATACACATATTTATGTATTTATGATTAAATACATATATTTCTTTGAGAAGTAAAAGAAAAATATTCCATAAGATAAGCATTATTATTACCCCACTGTAGAACTACAGTGAGCAAACATTGCTGAAAAAAGGGCAAAATGTTAATACATGCAGAACTGCTGTTAGTAGCGATTTTCTCCACAATGCCAAACTGATGGGGATTCGTGAAAGAGCCATTAAACAGATGCGTTGCCTTTCAATACATTCTTCAAGTATTTTTGCTCCCTCATCCACATTTTTAGTAAATGATGCTAAATGTTTTCAAAATATTACTATATTGGCTTTTTTTACTTGAATTTTTTAAGTGGACTCATATTTAGCAGCAGATGGTTTGAGACACCAGAGCTGAAATGGAGTTAGTTAGATATTTGGGTTCAGACTCCAACAAAAATCTCATATCTCAGCTTATGGGGCAGGAGAGAT